>OZ020175.1:3139973-3295449 GCA_963971145.1 Sussaba pulchella | reverse complement strand
TTAGCGAATACTAAAACTCGAGAACTTACACGGATTTCCTGTTATCCGTTTCGTGATTAAAGTTAGCACGGTTACTGCCTGTTTCACGAATTTCGTCGAGCTTCGGTGCTCTCGTTTCCTACCATTATAATTAAACAAAAAATGAATGAATAAAAATACGAACAAATAAAAAAAAAAGGTTTTGATAAAATGGGGAGATAAATAATGTAGCGAACGAAATTTGCACTTTGATTACTTGTTGAGGTATGAAAAAAGTATCTCAATGAAAACTTTTTTAATCACTTGATATAAATACAATATTTTACAGTAGTCCGATGACAGATAACTATGGAGACTCGTTCTTATTTGCATCATAATTGCATCGAATATGAGAGTATGCATTTTACGATGAACACCAAAATGTCAATATTTTATTTTTACGAATATTTAAGTTATTTCTCTGCTTTTTTTCAAATGTCGGAAAAGATTTTTCGAGTCTTCACAACGTTAAAAAAAAAAAAAAAAAAAATAACTAAATGAAATTCGAATAAATAACCTCGAAGGATAAATAATTGTTGAAAATAACTTAAAAAAAAATTCCAGATAAAATCGAACATTTAATCCAGAACTATAAATGAAGAATTTATTCTTCACTCTTCACGGTTCGTGAAAAATATTGACAAAAGAATCTCGAATAAATTACCTCGATGAATAAACAAATACCGAACATGTGTACACAATTTATCGTCCGGTTGTAAATTTTTTGCTGCGTAATTTAAAAATATGCATCTCATCCGCCATTGCCGAATCAAAGTACGTCGTCGAATTCCGTTAACGAAATCTCTTCTTAAAATAAAAGAAGTATATACACGTGTGTGTATATATATATACGTATATATAGCTCGATACGGGCAGGCTCTTGGATGTTGCGAGCGTAAAATCAATATGTGCGGTCCTCCTCATCGTATCGTTAATGCAAACAAGCAAATCGAATTCCCGTACGTCGAGTGACGGCGATGGGTTGAGCCGATATCGCTCGCTCCGCTCCCAACGCGGATCACGCTGAGGGCTGAGAAATTTCGTAGAGCGAGAACAAGGGGGCTTTCTCTCGGATAGAGGCGACAACTTCGAATTTGGTGGGGAGCTATCTCAAAAATCGTGACCCTGCATCGATGTCCCAGCCTAAAAAAAATATATATATATACATACGTGCATTTATATATCTATATATTTTTTTTGTATGTATGTGTGGGTGTGTGTGTGTGTATGTGTGTTTCTTTGATAATCCCATATGTCACAAGCGCGATGCGCGATGAATGCAAGTCGCGGATGAAGAGCGATAAGTAAGAGGAAACGAAAAGAATGAACGATTGACCGAGACCGGAAGTCCAGTGAAATCAGTACGTGGCGAAGAATTACGGGAAAGGGGGAGAGGGGATGTGAGAAACGTCGAGTGAGCACCGTTGCACATCTACGAACAAATATCTCGAGCTGCATTGATTCGGTTTTGTAGAAAAAGAGAAAAGAAGAAACGTGTTCGTTTCCGATAAATTTTATTCAACGTTGATGAAACGAGAAAAAGAGATTGATGAGTTTGAACGTACTTGCGCATTATTTTTATGTTTTGGATATTTCATTATATTCTTACAATTAGACGAAATGATTATTTGGTCTTTGAATCACTCTCCAACGTGTAGGTAAATTTATTTCACATTTCATATCTTCAATTTTGATAAATCAAATTTTTCTTACTTTTTGTTAACAATTTTTATTTTTTATTTTATCAAATTTGAAAGATCGTGAAATTTCCATCGTTAGCTACAATTACGTAGTACAGAGAAAATTGTTATTTACTTAAAAAATTACTTTTCAACATGTAGATCAATTTATTCGTTATTTTTCATATCCAATTTAAATAAATCAAATTGTCCTCACTTTTTTCAACAGTTGCTGTCTAATTTTATAAATTATAGATTTTTCCGTCAACTGTTGGGATATGTAATTGGAAGGCCGTTAAATTTCTATCGTCAGACATAAATATTTGTGTCGAGAGAGTTTGTCATTTCATTTGCGCGACGTTTGCGCGACATTTGCGCTTTGGGGTAATTATAGTTATAAATTGTTGAAGGGTTCGTAATGTGAAACGGAGTTTCGCGGTGAATAAACCGGTCGGAGGGAGGAGCACGATGCGATGCAAAGTAGGAAACTCGAGTACAGAGTGTAATACGAGATTGTGCGCCAAGCGTCGCGACGTCTCCGAAGTTTAAACAAGACGCTCGGGCGCATGACTGTTTCCGACGCGTCAATAATTGTTCTTGTGCCTTGTACGTCGTGCACAAGGCGTTCACGACGCGCATGATAATCGCTCGTGCAAACGTGCGTTTACCCTACTTGGTTCAATCGTCTACACACATTGCGATTCAATCGAACAAATTCGCAGGACATGATTAAATGAACACGATGCACGTCGATCAATCCTCGATCATCAATACGGGCGAAATTTAAATTTCGACGACGGAGAACGTTTTTTAATAAGATTTCGATCGAAAATAAAGAGCCTTAATTATTATTGTTATAATAATAATAATAATAATAATAATATTAATAATAATGATAATAATAATAATAGTAATAATAATAATAATAATATTAATAATAGTAATAATAATTATAATTAGTAGTAATAATAATAATAATAATCATTAGTTAATTAGTTAATCATAATAATAATAATTAATAATATAATATAATAATAACATTATAATTAAAATAATAACATTATAATAATAATAATAATAATTAATAATATAATATAATAATAATAGTAACGTTATTATTATTATTATTATTATAATTATTATAATAATAATAATTATTATTATTATTATTATTATAATAATTATTATTATTATTATTATTATAATAATTATTATTATTATCATTATATTAGGATATTATTAGGGTATATAAATATTGACCATATTGTAAGAGTTTTTTTTCATTTAGGCGCTTCCAGAAGATAAAATAGTTCGAAATGACTGGAAAAAAATATTCTGAAAATTTCAAGTTCCTATCTAAATTATAACCTAGCCGCCAAATTTTCTTGTATCAAGACTGAACTTCCGCACTAAAAATGTATAACTCCGTAAGCTTTCGGCCAATTATAGGAGCTATGATGAGAATTCTTTATAGATTATAAACAATGATTTTTTGAAAAATAAAAAAAAATAAAAATGTTATATAAAAAAAATGTTTTTTTAATTTTTTTAAATCATTTCTCTTTTGAATCTCAATCTAAGCTCATGGCCGTTTTTGGATCAACAGACATTGTGTTTATTCAATTATGTCATGCGAACTCGTTCGATCAATATCTATAAATTTTACAATTCGTACAAAATCGCGTAGTCAGCGGAATTCGATTCCATCATTCAACAACATATTTTATCCACCAAACAAGTCCCAGTTCAATACATTCGCATCGGGTTAATAAAATATTTATCCTACGATAATCGAAAAAAAAAAAAAAAGACAATGTTCAATGATATTTTTCAAATTTCCTCGAAACGTGGGAAAATAGAAAATAGATACATATATTCCTCCCTCATTTGAGCCACTGGCACAGATTCGATTCGTGTACCGAAGGGATAAACGGTTCATCGCGATAGGCGGGGGTAGGATTTACGCGGCAGGGGTTGGTGAGTGAGATACGCGTAGCCAACACCGCGGGAGACATCCTCCAAGATAGATCTTCCGTGGAGAATGTAATGCAACTGTTCGACACGGATCGCAAATAAGAAGGGATAAGTTTCTGGTGCCGAGTTATATCTATATACAGCGCATGAGTACGTGTATATAGTTGCGGGTGACCTCGGAATTGGGGATGAGCCGGGTCTCGGGGAATCGAGGTCGAAGACAGCTTGGAAAAGTTGTCAACCACCGGAAGAATCGCGCGGACAGTCTCTTTGCGTCTCTGTGCCGGTGAGAATGAGGCTCCGGGGGATGAGGAGGACGTAGGGTGAGTGAGAGGGTCGCGAGAGATGGAGAAAGCCCGCAACCCGAATAATCCAGAATCCTTGACCCATTTCCTTCCACTGCACGTAGGTTCCGGATACGTGAGATTTCGCGGAAATGAAGTAAGCGAGAAAATAGAGAGAAAGAGAAAAGCGAGAAGGAGAGAGTACGTAGGATGCAACTGAAATACACCTAACCTCAAAATACCGACAAAATTTTCAACCGAAAAACTACTTATATATCGCACGAAAGCCTTCGACGTTGGTAACAACCCTTATTTTTACGCCACACGAGACAGAATACAATTCCATGAGAAGACAATTTTCTTTTTCCATTCGGCGAGGCAATACCTCGACGAGACCGAGAGATGCACCAGATTATTTTGCGGAACGACGATACGCTGAAATTCAAACCATTCGGACCGAAATGGAAGCATCGTATAATTTGACTTTCAATTTTGCACGAGCTCGTGGTTTTCTTTTTCATCCAAAGTTCAATCGTTTCCGGGAATCGATGATTCAAAAAGATTTTGAGGTTATGCATGGATTTTTACGATTCGCGTGCATCGCACAATTCAAAATACAAAAATTGCAGCGACCTTGATTCATTGTTCTCGCCGATAATCGTTACAGAAAAAAACATTCGGATGAATCGTTGGGAAGCATCGGGAATAACAGTGGCGCCATCTGTCGGACGTTGGATATCACTGTATCTAACGCACGGATGCGATCACGTGGATCGGTGGCGTGCGTGGAGGACATTAAATGTTTTGCGCTTGACCATGAGCGATTTTAGAGCGCTTTGTTCGGCCACAAGTCACTGCCCAACCCTCCAAACGGTGCTTATAGCTTTCCCCAGCAGCAAACGGTATCAATGGAAGCACACAGGTGCTTCGGTATCGTTGAATCGTCCCACTTAATTTAGATATACTCCACGATCTCGACGGGCGTTCGAGTTGTTTAGCGAAATTATTGTAGGTGGCGCTGTCGCGCCCGGGATTCGAATGTGGCGCCATTGTGGGCGGCGCCACGTGATTGGTTGGTGAGAAGTTCGAAATGGAGATGGACCAATCGGGAGCTGTCTGCAGTAATATAGTTAAATTGGTTGTTTGTAGCCCGTTCACTTTCTGATTATCGAGATATAGGTGTTTTCACAAAAACCTTATCTCCTCTTTTCACCCCCTTATTAGAATTTAAAAACAATTATTTCTTGGTGGATGCCTGCGTAATGGAAACGACATATTTTTAAATATGTTTTTAAATCTCAGCTTTCTAAGTCAAACGGTTGAAGCTTGGTGTTGATGAGTCAATCGTTAGTCGGTTAATCGGTCAATCATGATATTTTCTTTCATGTGTGGAGATTAAATCTTAATTGATCACTCGGAGTTCAAAGGACTTTACAAGATTTTTGTCTCCGAATCGAGGTGGAAATTGTAGAAATACTAAAAATTGTTCAAATTTTTTTGATAATTTAGACTTTTTTTAATCAAAAATGTTTATCTTCATACTTTTCAATAGATATACTTTTCGGAACGGGTACTATCGCAACAATTCTTATCTTCCAGTACAATATTTCGACCGTACATACATAGGATATTTTTCTATCTTTCGAATTTGAAACATTTATTCATATTGTTGTCCAAAAAAAGTATCGTTTTCTACATTATTTATTTTTTAATTTTTGTTTCAGTAATTAAAAATTGTGAATAAAAAAACCAATTACTTCTAATTCTCAAACCCTCAAAAAATGCTTTGTTGCTTAATAACGAAAATTTGAATTTAGAGCACAACTTTTTGCGCTTGGACTCGAAAGGACCTTCCGTGACGTTTATGAAATTCTACCGAAGTTTGACAGCTGAGGGCCAACGTTTGCCAACGTCAAAAAGCTCCTGAAATGTCAAGTGATATCAATGTATAAGCGTTGTACGAATCTGTGATACTCGGATAATTGCATCACCTTTCTATTGGGACGTAAAAGCATGAATATAGTCGGTCGTTTCGACGTGATTCGTTTAAGTAATCATTTTCTCACGTTGCCTCGATCTCGATAACAATACCGCCTATTCTCGTAACTCTTGATAAATTCATTCGTTTCCCAGCTCACGCCAGTGTACTTATATTTAGGTTATCAGGATCGAGGCTTCGTTATATTTCATTTGTTTCTTCGTCGAAGAATGACAGATGCTTCAACGCTTTCGGTCGTATTTACAAACGCTTCGGTAATGACAATCGAAACAATTGTCATGCTCGTGAGACGATGAAGCCACTGCGTTTATCGTGACAGACCGAAATTCTCCGATACGAGGCCAATCCGGAGCCTGTGAAATAAAAAAATAATTCAAATTATATCCATAATATAAATATTCGTATTAATAAGTATCAATAATTCTTGCCTTGCGATTATTATCAGTCCCTTCCTTGTCTTATATATTTATATTTTTCAAGTTAATGAGAATAATTTTTAATTCTATACAGTTTTATTGTTGCTATATTGAAAATAAAAATTACTTCCTATCAATCAAATAAATATTATTATAAAATAAACTTATTTTTGTTTAAAATTTCATGGGTTTCTATTTAGGTACACCATAGAAACCCTAATAATGAAACAACGAATTACACGGATTTCACAACAAGAAACCTGGTATGTATTTCTGCTCTTAATTTTTGTCACGTGCGTATTTATTTTCGTAACAACGTAGCAGACAGGTTTAGTCGTTCAATATTCCCCAACTCGTTCGGACATTTGCGTTCGACGATATAGAACATTTCTCGGGTATAACATAAAGCAATGAAAGCCCGAGCTCATCAAAACTCGTCCGGGTCTAATAATATAAGCTCTCTCGAAGTAGGTAGTACCACCGAGCTTCCGCGCAATCCTAGTTCGGTTAAACCCCCCGCACACGACGTATTAAGAAAATAGGATTCTCCCGCAGTGGAGGATCTGAGATAAGTTCCGGAGAAAATGGAATCAAGCTGGAGTCCTCCTAGAAGCACAGAAAGAGAGAGATATGAAGATAAAGGAAGAGCGAGAGAGACACAGTTGGAGTTTGAGCCCGATGGCAATTACAAACCGGAGATGGCCGATTTTCCTTACTTCGAAACGACTCGTTGTTACATCATCGGTCGTGAAAATTTCGGTCATATTAATTATTATTACGCATTATGAAATCTATTACCGCCACTGATTAAATTCCCATAACGATTCCACATCGACTTCCAACATTCCAAAATTCATTCGTCCCCTAAAAATTCGAAAGCCATCGTCGGAAACGTCATTACAAACATATTTCTGGACTCACGACCGTGTCGTGGGTAAAAGAATTTTCTCTCGGTCTTCGTCGTATTTACTCTCGGTAAAAACGTGCACAAATTGCTTCACTTCACGGTTTAAGTGGCCGGGCTGCAGTCGTAGAAGCGTGCCAGTTATTTCATTACCAGTTGAATGGGCCACGAGCTCGAGCAATAGAGACGAAAGTGTGACAGATTCGAGGGTTAATAGCACTGGCTCTCGGTGCGCCACTCGGCCATATACCTCCTGACCCACTTCCTCGACGTTCTGACGAACCATTAGCCCCCCGTTGTTCGAAATATCCCTCCAGCGTAGATTTACAACCCCCGAGAGGCAAGGGGGGGGGCGGTAAGGTTCCGTGGCGCGAGGTCGCGGGGGAGGGAGTCGTGGTTGGCAGCAAATATGACAATGTTGGCAGCCGAAGCGTGGCAGTGGGTCATTCCGTGAGCGACGAGACATCCGGGCAAGACCCGTGGTGTTCCCGACAGACTCATTTCAGAAGAGACAGAAGAGATCCCGATGGCGCGCCGCTGTGTGGCCCCGCGCGGCTCCCTGGTGAGACGCCTTCGCACTTGCGTCCCCGGATACGTCCATCTCGGGTAATACATTTCGTTCACGGCCAGGCGCATAACCTTCGACAGATCGCTAAAACGCGTACCAATGGCTGGACTAAAAGCTACACAGGCACGAGCAACAATTTTTCCGTCCTACAATAGCCTCCACTACTACCCAAATAAAGTCCGTGACACGTTCACCGGAGGCATAAGTTATACGCGCCATTTTTTTTTGGCTGTGTTTTTTTTTTTTTCAACCCCAGCAACGCGGAAAGTCCCTGCGGGATTCGTCGCAGGGGCGACGGAGCCGAGGAACGAGAGGTTGAGTTGCACTTTCACCCAAATTGCGCTTACGGTAGCAACTTTTCTCCAGGGCGGGGAGGGGGTGGGGGGTGTATATGGCGTCGGAGCGTGCTCGCGGGCGGTTGGAACGTCGACGGCGTCGGCCACGAGTTACCGCGGGGGTTAGGGTACCGCGGGTGAACATGGTACTACAACTATATCCGAGAAGTGCACGACGACGACGACGACGGCGACAACGACGACGACGAGGAGGACGACGACGACGAGGAGAACGAAACACACGGAGGATTTATGGCCTCTACGACGGGATTTACTTTACGGTACGAGCGAAAGAAGCCAGCTCGCGAGGGGGTGAGCTCGAGTTCGGTAGCGCACGAACGAGACTTTGGGACTTGTACTTTTGCCGGTATATATGGCCCGGTTATGGCGCATATGGATGGCCTCTCGGTAGCCGTGTACGGTAGCGAAGGGACCGGCTCGTGTACCGTCGAAAAATCGGAACTTCGACCATTGGGTCATTAGGGTGCTTCGTGGAGGAATATTTTTTTTCGGCAGCTTTTGGGTTTGAATTATTGGGTTGGGTGACAAATTCCCGCGTTTTTTGTGTTTCATTTTTCTCCCATATTTTTGTGATTCGTTGTTCCAGGAGTTCCGGGAGGCGAAAAAATTCATTTCAAATTTGAGCTTGGCAAAGCAATTTTGAGCGGTTCTCGAAGCTCGAGCATCTACCATACATGTTACAAATGTCGTGAGCTGTTTCCGTAGTTTTTTGACTACCACGAAAGCCCGAAGTACAGCAGATGTCAAAAATGAATTTTTTTGCCTTCTGAAACTTCGATTTTGAACGCCTAAAAATTGATGAAAATTAACCTGTTAAGAGTAATAATAAAAGAAAAAATTGCGGGAAAAAATTAAATACAAAAAACGGGAGAATTCATTACACAACCTAATATATGATATTAGAAAAGCGGCTGATCAGAGTCGATCAGGGCGAGGCAGAGTTTAATCGGACTATTTCAAGGAGGTTGGCAATCATTATGTAGGTTTTTGTATTAAAACGTAAAAAAAATTGTTTCACTAGTTCGAATCGATGTTTTCAGTAAATATAAATATCACCCTAATCACCCCATCCATATGTTCATCACTTTTCCTACTTCCTACTGTTCATCCTCTTTCCTTAAACCGAATTAAAAATATTAATTAATTTAATGACCGTTCTTTTGAGTTGAAAACATTTTCGTAAGTTTTTATGAATTGTCATTGGTAAAAAGAAAATTAATTGCGGAACTCATGATTCTCTACTTTGAGTGACCGTAATATCATGTTTTGCACTCATTGTCAGTTTCAATCCTCCAATATTTATATATACTCAACAAAATGTATTGCACCGGTTCAAACAATTTTTTTTCCGTGTTAATCAAATGCAAAATCTATATAGTAAAAACGAAACGTTTTACAACTATCCAATTAGGCTCAGTTTTCGCCAAATATTATCTAATATCATGTACTTCAAATCCAAGAGCTGCCAAAGACGAATAAAAAATTCCGTGAGACACCCTATTGGGTCATACGCCCGGTAGTCAAACTCGAAGACAAGAAAATCCGAGGGTTGAAGAAAAAAGGACCAGAAAAAAAAACAACACCACCCCGGGCCTATGTAAAGTCCGCCCCGAACCTTCCCCGCCCCCCTTTCGCCGCCGTCGCAGCTACCGCGGACTCGATATTTATGAGGGGATTGAATTAGGTGAGAATTATTTATTACTCGTCACGGGCGGAACCGATGGCCACCCCCGCAGTTTAACCTCGGGTTGGCACGAAAGCGGGATATTTACGATAGCCTCGGGGTCACGGAATGTCAGGGTTGTGAAAATTTACACGAGTCTTTGGGTCACTGCTGCGCTCAAGATGCACCGAATCTTTTTCGGTAGCCCGGCGAGAAAGCGTCCTTAACCTTTTTTTTTCTTCCGGTATTTAGACCCGTGTGGGAATTGGCTCAAGGCCATGGCGAACTTGTCGATTCCACTGACCTAGGAGTGTGGATGATTGTTTGAAAAGTTTTTTTTTCGCTTTGCCTGAAGATTTGGTGAACGAGGGTGGAGGATTGTCGAACAATATTGCGTAAAATTATTTAATAAACTTAATTTTAACTCAACTTAAGTTTGATTCAGTTAACTTTTTTTATTTAATAATGATTGGTAAAAGATTATCCTCAAATGCAATGAATTTTGGTTCCTCTTCGAAGAAGCAATTTGACGGTCCATCACTTTTTTGTCGAGATTTTGGCGTCAATACGTTCAAATGCCAAAATATCGAATTTCCAAAAATGTCGAGGACCGCTCGTAAGGTCTCAAAATTTCGAGTTATCCGTCTGAATAGTTGTTCACAAATAGAATGATGCTTACGAATGTTTGGTACTGAATTTAGGCCAAATCTATCGAGAACTACAGATTTTTCGTTTTGTTTTTTGTGACTATTTTATTCTGTAGCAACGGAGTTGAAAAAAATCGTTACATCGAAATTTAAAAAATGGTATTGTATTAATTCAATTCTCCAGTTCGCAAAAAATATGAGCCATGAATTTTCCAATGAATCTTAGAGGATTCCTCGAAATCGATGTCGATTTGGCTTCGAATAAAACGTATTCGCAAAACTCGAAATCCAATTTAAATAAAACAATGTTATAAAGTAACCTCAACAATCTAAATCACCTGAATAAAATAAAATTATATAAAAGAATCGATCGACGTTAGAAACGTAAAAAACATTCCGACTGTAGAATGATCTTTCAAAAATCCGATTTCCGTCACTGACCAGCGAAAAAATTCCGCTACAAATAAACTACAAATAAAAACGTTTCAAAAAGCCAACCAACGCCGTACTCCTGAATCCGTCATTCGTCTCGACGTTACGAAATAATAAATTCGAATAAAATATATCGGAAAGGGAATTTGCGACGTGGCTGTGCGAGTCACCGTAGAATCCCATAGATCGGCTTCGAAAAATGATATAATATAAAATACATACATCTGTATATACGTATATGTCATAAAATCGGGGGCGTTTTTCAGCTCGGGGGTGCGTCCCGCAGCTGGTGTATTTTCCGGAAGGGGCTGGAGCGAGCTTGTACTACAGAAGCAGGTAGCCATCGGTGCCGCGGTCCGTGAGAGTTATCCCCTGCAACGACGACGAAAAAAAAAAAAAAAAATAAAGAAAGAAGAAAAAACCTGAGAAGGATTCGTGAAGCAAGAGGAAGGCTCGAGAACCGAACCTACCATCCGGCCTTTCTTCGTGTTCTCTTCGTCTCTATTTCTATCTCGTTGAAAACATTCGGCCATTGCCTTTGCTTGACCATCGTCGTCGTTGTCGTCGTCGTTTCTATGACGTCGTTGACGACGTCTTCGTGAAAACTCTCCTCCTCGTCATCCATCCATACACCTATCTATATACGACTGAACCTTTTTTCTCTTTCTTTTTTCTCTTTGGAGAATAAGGTTTTTCTGTTTACCTTGCTGATCCCAATAATGTCGTTAAAATCCTTCGGCTACGAGGGATGTTCGTGGAACCGTGTACGCGGGGGCAGCTTTGAAAATATTGGTTTTACCTTTTATATCATTTTCCACGTCTCGTAACGCTCCTTCGTACCAACCTTCATCTTTCGCGATTTTGTTTTTCTTATTTTTATCCTCTTCTTCATCTTCTTCTTTTTCATCGAATAGCGTAGGCTGACCCGTGGCGCCGCGTACATTTTTCAACTTGCATGAAAAGCCGATGTGCCAATTAAAATTGAATTACATCTCCGGGGTTAATTAAGCCGTTCGATTTACGATTGTCGCGCGAATATTCATCGGAAAAATTTATATTCGTTGGGTTGTATTATTTTCCCGTTGGTGGACGTTTATTACGAAATATTGAGAGAACGAATTCACGGTGGAATCGATATTATCCCCTCCCCCTCGCCCCAAAGGACACTCGTTCGAATACACGCAGTTTCGCCGGTCTGTTCGTTTTTTGTTTGGTCTCTTTGGTTATACAATTTTTTAAATTGTTTTTTTTTTATTGCGTATGGCACTTACAGCGGTAATCAATAATGATACAAAAGGGTCAAGGGTTGTGAAGGGCTCGGCCGTAAATAAAATGGAAAAGGGTGGCTTCTACAGCGGCGTTCGGAAGCAGCGTAGCCTACTGGTGGGTAAATCAAAGAGATACAACATTTTTTTCAAGTACCCATGAAATTGGTGAACAACCTTCCTTTCTCGCTGCTGCAATAAATCAACGCGTGTGTATGTATCGGGCATTCGATGTCAAGTCGATGCGAGCTCTACGATTGTATTTGACCCTTCACCGTCACACTGGGTGGAATCCACCTGTCGATCAACGACGATCCAGTGTATTTTGTTAATGATTTTATCTCTTTACTATTTTTTTTTAACATATTGCCATTTTGTTTCTTACAAATAAAGTTTTCGTACATCATCTAGAATGTTCGAAGCATGTTCTGTAATTTTTTTTAACCACTTTGGATGAATAGTTTGCTCGCAATCGTTTTTTTGAAAACCGACATTGAGAAAAAAACAAATATACGATTCCTGCGTTGATCAAATATAATAATAGAACTTTCGTTTCAAGTACGTTAAATTCTTAAATTTCCTTAAAAACAGAGAAATTCATCGAGAAATCGCCTCCATCAACAAATCCACTGCGTCAAATAAAAAAACAACACAAATCTCATAAGCTTATATTTATCCCCCAATATCCTGCAACCTGCTAATTCTTCGAACAAACAAAAATATCACATTAACTTGAAAAAAAAAAAAAAATTCCACTCACTTCACTCGGAATCCACCGTACAAACATTTTCATATTCGTGGTCGAATAAGAAAAAAATATATACATGTTCAAAACAAAAAAATCGAGGACAATATCTCAACGTGGGAAATAGATACGTAGGATTGTATCTTCTCGCACTCTGGGTTTCTGATTTCCGGTGAGACCGTCGTGAAGCCGGGACGACAGGATAAAGATGTCTTTCTCAAGTCCGGACAACGGTTCGGTCAGGACGACCGGTTCGCGCATCCTTACGATATTCCCGCCGTCGTTCCAACCGAAGTGCGAACGAGAAAAATCTATATCTATAGAGCAAATATATTTGTCTGTGCGAATGGCAAGAGCCAAGAGTAACGACACATTCCCTCGGGATGAAAAATGGACTTTCACGAATATACAAAGTCGCATATATCTGTCTAAATAAAAAGTGCAAAGGTTGAAAACTTTTTATTGCACGTGAGAGGTGTGTTTATGCGTGTGTGTGTATTTGTAAATCGATGGGAAAACCAACGAGAGAACGAGAGAGGAATCTCACTCTCACAGCCTCTTCCGACTGCTTTTCGACGCGTCATGCGCTCAATTCCCCGCCTCCCCCGCCCCCTCGTCGTCGTTCCTCCGCAGGATTAGACGGTCGACGTACTCCGAAGCGCCGAATAAACACTAAATTACTTTGTACGGATCCCTATGCAAGGCGTACGCCTCTTTCTCGTTCCCCAGTGTCAATTGTCCCCGACACCCCCGGGGCCTCCCCCTCCGTGCCTCCAGTTTGCTCGGTTAAGATCCTGAACAAATAGAGAAACACTGTATATTTTTATCCGGGCAACGTCTATGGCTCCAACGTCGGAAGCCCGGAGCTTTAAAGCGCCATCGGTGACAATGTGACGAAACGTCTCATCCAAGCTGAGCAAATATACGGTCCCGAACCCATGTTCAATTTTCATTCGTTTATAGCGACTACCATTCGCTTTATCTCCATGCGCGTATATGGATAAAGATATATACGAAACGTATCAAGGGGAAGGATGTTAGGGGTCGATGCGTTTCCAACGAGGAGACGATTGTGCCAACCGAGATGCGTCGCTTCGTTTGATTGATATATCAACGGGGCTGGAAGGGATCACAGTGATATAAAGAAATCTGATTCGAATGGCTGGCGGGGTTTTTTTTTTGTGAATTTTTTATTTACTTTGTTTTTTGGGTTTTTGTTTTCTTTTGAATTTTTTTTTTTTTTTTCATTGAGATCCATTTTGATGTGTCTCTTCGGGACGCACTGGCGGAGTAACGAATGGAAAGAGACTAAGCCGATGGGAAAGCACAGCCTGGGTTGGAAAACGTTTCGGAATTCTGGCACGCGTGCGAACCCAACAAGCCGACAATTGGATTTCGAGAAAAATACCTGAACCCAGGAAGGTGCGTCGTTCGACGAACAAAACGTTCGGGAACGTAGCTTCGGAATCGTTGAATTGACGACTCAATCGACGATTATTTTTAGTCGCGAAAAATTGTCACATATTTTCATTTTGTATCGAGAATTTTTTTTTTATTGTTTTTTTCATTTTTTTAGTTCGATTGGAGGCACGAAAATGGCGTAGCGAGGTTCAAAAAATAGATTGTAATGAAAAGTAGAAGAAGCGAATATTTAAGGGCAAATTTATTTGCAAAAGGTCGGGGCTTAATTTTTGCCGGGTAGGTTGATGGAATTCGTGTGCCTCGCTGAAAGTAATTCATACGTTCGTGATGAATTTAATTAATTACCGTCAATGGATCGTACAACAATGGCTCCGAGTCAAAGGTAATTTTCGACAATAAGCCCCTTCAACCGCTGCTTCAGACGGTAGAATTATTAAATTCAACCTTCTCATAACGTCGAACACGAATAGATTGTATAATCAAAACATCGAATTTCTCTATTATTCACAAGCTTCGATATTCTCTCGTTACTTTATTCCACCGTTTTTTTTTTTCTTACAAATATATACACGTATATATTCAATATTTCGTGAAAATTTCCGTTGCCCGGGCTTTCGAATAAATGTTCCTCTTTCTCCGAGAAATCGCATGGAAACGGTTGGTATTGGAAACCGGTATTATTAGTATCCGCGTTATAACTCGAGGATCGAGGTAGAGAACGTAGAAGTGCATTCTCGACTATCGAGGAGGAGAACTCGAGAGTCCGGAACACAATCCTCCACTCGACCTCAAATTTAATTCGGTCGAACAGCAGCTCCGTTCTGATCTGTTGGGCGGACACTGGGACCAAGAGAGAGAAAGAGAGAGAGAGAGAGGAAGGGAGATGTCGAACAACGAAGAGAGAGAGAGAAACGAAGAGCGAGATAGCCAACAGATTCCCCATTTAGACTTTCGAGTCTCGAGAGCAATCAGCGCAATGCGCTTACATCCATAATTGGCGGTCGGGGAGTCGGCACCCGGACACACGAATGCTCGCTTCCCTCAACCCCTCCGGACTCATCTGCGCCTTTCCACCCCGCTCTCGCGCACCCCTCTTCCGCTCGCTCTGCCACACGGTATATACGCGCGAGTGTCGAATTGCAATGAAAGTGCCGGTGCGAGGAGCGTCGGGCAACCGGACACGAATCGTTTCGAACGAGAATGGCGAACGCGATTAAGCTCCGTTCACACTGGAAAAATATTATAATTCGAGTAATTTTCATCGAACAATGTCAAATTGTTGTCACCAATGAAATTACAGTTCGGCGAATTATTTTTGACAAATTTCGTTGTGAAAACTCGCGATGGAACGACGAAACCGTGGAAAATTCGCTATTGTATCCGCGAGTCAGTGAAGCGGACGTAGAACAATTTTTTCTCATTTTTTATTTGCAATAATGTAAAAAGATAAATAAAAATAATTAAAAAAAATATTTCTCAGATTCTTCGTTAATTAAAAAAATTAATTTTTTTTTTTGCATCCAGAGAAATGATCGCGATCTTGTGTTTCTATATAACAATATATGTACATAAAAACTATCCGTATATTTCCAGACGATTCCGTAATCGACTCAATTTAAAAACGAATGGGAAAAAAAATCCCGAAAATATTGATTCCATTGTGGATATACCCTGAGTCGGAGTTTCCTCGGTGGTCGATCGGTGCGAGCGTGGAAAGATATACCCAAAACAATTCAAAGACTATAGCCTCACCGTCCGTCCGAAGGTGGCGAGGTGAGAGAAGACGCCGTGACGGGCGGAATTGAAAGGGAAAGACGGTGCGAATTTTAAGGCCTTTGGGCGTCGTTCGATCCGGCCGAGAGAATCTGTCCGCGTGAGAAGGGAAGAGAAGATTCCGTGTGGCGGTATCGCGGGCTCTGCCGAGGCGCTCGTGGAAGCGGTATTCACTGACGTTGCGAAGACGTTTTGCCGGCGTTCACATCGGCGGAATTATTTGAACCGAGCATTAGAACGAAACAAAAGAAGATAAAGAGAAAGAAGACGAAAAAAAGTGTGAAGAAGAAGGAGGAGAAGAAAGAGAAGATGACGATGTTGATTATGGAGCAGAAGAAGAAGAAGAAGAACGAGAAGTTGGTGATAATGATAATAGAGAAGAAGAAGGAAAAGAAGGAGAAGAAGAAGATGAAGAAAACCGAGAAGGCAACGAAGACGAAGTAGGCGAGGAGACGAAGAAGATAAAGAAAACGAATGAAGACGAACAACACGAAGAAGACGAATGAAGACAAAGGAAAGAAGAAGCTGACGAGCAAATATGAGGAGAAGAAAAAAAAAAGAGATGAGGATGATGATGATAATGAAAAGAAGACGAAGAAGAGACCAAGGAAGATGATGATTTTTTTTTTTCCTAATTTGACTCATCCCACGATATCTTTCATTATTCTGCGGACCTACTGTTTTTAAAGGTGGGTTCCGAACCACCAGGAAACCACAGAAAACACATAGAAAATTTCCATCGGTGTCGGCGGGAATCGAACCCGGACCCCACTGCGTGTGAGCCGAGAACGAAACCACTAAGCCACTAGTCTCCTAACGAAGATCGTGATGATGGTGAAGAAGAAGAAGGACTAGACGAAATAAAGGAAGAAAACGAAGCAGGCTAAAGAGACGGACAAGAATAAGACGAAGAAGACCAAGAGGGAGATGAGGAAGAAGAAGACGAGGAAAAATAAGAAAAATAACAAGCCGAAGAAGATGAAGATGAAGAGGACGTGCTGAAGAAAGACTGCAGAGAGACAGGCGTGCAAAGCGCCCGAGGAACGGGACGTAGACGCTCATCGACGAGCAGATACGGAGAGAACCGAGCTTACGTTAAAAGAGAGTACACGAGAAAAGCCCGTTGACACGGACAGATTCGGCGCATACCGTCGATTGTTTCTCTCCCGAAGCGGGTCTGAACAATGGAGATCGGTGGATGCCGGCGACGATATACGAGAAAGAGTGTGTTCGTATGTACACATATCTCTCTCTCTCTCTCTCTCCTTCTCTATGTATGCGTGTGTCGTATGTGCGGAAGATGGTCGGAGAGAGAGAGAGAGAGCTCTGGATTTCGGAACGCGGCTCTTACGCCGCGAATCTGCCTAACAGCCGGTGTGCGTTGGTGAGCCGTGGATTGCACCCGAAGCCTCCTCGACGAGCAGTTTCTCCGGTGCATCCGCGAGAATCAGGCCTCGGGGGGTTGGGAGGGAAGAGCGGGGAGGAGGATGGGCGAGGATAAGGATAATGCTGGTCGAGGACACGCGTGTTAATTAACACGGGCTTCGTTTCGTACAATGCTTCGACGTTCCTCGGATTCAGTGACGTAGAAGTGCCGGAGCATTTGAGAGGTCGACGAGGGACAGGTGCAGAGCAAGAGGAGGAGGAGGTGCAAGAGGGGGGGTTGGTGTGATACGCGCAGAGGAGCGTCAAGCCAAGTGTCGAGGTGTCTGGTAGTACCTGTACCAAAGTCAGGGAAACGTTGGAGATAATGAAAGCGAGGTACGAGAGCGTACGAATCTCACCGAGCGAGTCGTGGGAGTTTGGCAACCGCACCTACTATACGTTTATGCATCCGAGTGACGTCGCGATTCTAGCTCTACAGGTCCACAATCCACGTCATTCCTTGTATATGTGTGTCTATCTCTCTCTTTCTCTCTCTCTCTCTCTCTCGCTCTCTTTCTCTCTCTCTCTCTTTGGACGTGTGTGTGCAGAGGGTGGGCGTAGGTTAGTGTGTAGATACAAAACCGTGCGGATATACAACTGCGACTCCGTCTCGGTTTCGCGCTTCTGGCAGCAGTTATTCCCGGGCGGTGTTTCCACTCGTATCTGTATATATATTATCGTATCCGGACTGGAGAACTCGGGGTTCCCGAGGAATCACGGGTGTGTCAACCGTGTTGAATCACCCTCGGGATGAATGACAAGCTGGCGGATTGCGTCACCGCGAAAAATAGGACGTTCCCCGGTGAATCGACCGCGTTGATTCAATGTTTCTGTATTTCTTTTTTGGGTGAAGAGCATTTTTGGTTTGGTTCAACCATCGTTGAGGCGTAGGTACCGGGTTCGTGGGATAAGAACGTCACGAACTTGTAATTCGTTTTGGAATTTTTGAGGTTCTCATGTTGGACTTGAATAGGAGCTCATTGGTTTTCTAACGGTAGGAGGTTTATTTTGGAACAATATTTATTTGATTAATGAGAGGTTGTTCATGTTTCGAACATTGCAGCAATAGTATGGAATAAAAAATTATTCTTAGTTTCTTGAAAAATTATAAATATATGAGAGAAATAGTAGAGAAATCATAATTGCAAGGTGAAAATTATTTATGATAGTAATTGCCATTCAGAAACAATGGAAAATGCAGAGACGTCACGAAATTTCAGCCCCCTGCGAACTGTGGCAAAAAGGTAATTGCAATTTTTAGCAATCGCGAAAATTATAATTGTTCCTATGCCGCTAGACGAGGGTTCAATAAATATTCTACGAACAATTGGATAAAACTATCATCGGAAATAATCGAACATTCTGGATTAAATTTGCGAATAAAATACAAGCTTCGTTATATTTTACTCCCGAAACAAAATCTACGTGTATCGCTGATAAGCCCCGAAGCTAATTCATGTAACATTACGTCAATTCAATGTACTATATCAGCTTTTGCGTCAATGCTTTATCGGTCGTGTCCCGATTGGATGCATCGAGAAAAATCCAACCACGCGATTCGTACTATTCACGGAACACCCGAAACAAGTCCATTCCATTGCGGTACATATACCTCCAACGTTATCAATTCTGACGGCATTCAATAACGCTCCCACGTTCAAACAATGTCGAACAAACGTCTTTCCTCGTCTCTTCCTTTCCTCCTTACAGCTATCCGGTATCGGTTAAATTTAGAATCGTCCGAAATCTCACGACGTCTATTTTCGAAGCGTGGATAAGGTTTATACCTTCCACCGTGCAATACATAAAATTCGAGTAATAGTCCATAAAATGTACTGCTGACGTTGCCATGTATTATATATTGCATACATACATATATACATATATCTAATACATTTATACACACCTCCACGTGATGAATGTATGTATGTACGTGTATATGTATCTATAGCACGTCTTTATCTCGTTCTTTTCAGCTCAACGTGTCTCATCCTTGCTCTATTCTATCCCGTACCATACGTGTATACCACTCCATCAGAGCGCCAGGTACTCCACATGGCCCGGGGCTGCTTCCACGTACGACAATCGATTTCTCGTAGAGTCCGGATCTTGACGACAACCGTAAAGCACCCTCCCTCCCTCTCCCTATCCTCCCCGTTCCTGTCCTCGCGCTATCATCCACATTCCTTTATACTTTCCTCGTGTACCCGCGACAAGAGGATCCGTCTCTCAGGCTCCCTTCGTCCTTCCACAGGACGTGCCCGATCGGAGGACATGAAACCAACGTGTGTGACAAATCCACACAAGCACACACACACACACACACACACACATGACCCGGACGATGGTGGTTGCACGCGTAGCCGAAAATCGCGAACCAGCGCCATACATTCCCTCCCGCTCCTGCCCCCCGCCGCCGTTTTCTTCTTCACCGGAGAAGAAGACGAAGCCGCTACCGGATTTCGTAGTCACGCCATTTGACAGCGGCTAGATTGCTTCTCGCCGGCAGTCGAACCGCAAAAAGTTATGAATACCGGTTCGGGTTTCCATTCAACGCGAGCTAGTGCGCCTGGCTATGGCGATAGGTGGATAACGTGTACAGCGAACTGGATCGCCGAGGGGGAAGGAAAGACGACGAGGACGACGAGGACGACAACGACGATGCCAACGACGACGACGACGACGACGACGACGACGACGACGACGACGAGCGGAACGAATGACACGGCGGAGCATGAGGGAAGCAACGAGGATCGGCCTGAGGTGAAAAGAAGGAAAGAATGAGAAACGAAAGGAGCGAGGAGATGCATAGGGGAGCAGCAGGAAGTTCGACAGACCTGCTGCTGTTAAAAGCGAGAGGGAAACGAAGAGATAGAGAGAGAGAGAGAAAGAGGGAGGTAGAGAGCCAGCATGTGCACACGGTGACATTCTCTCTATGGGGACTCTCGAGTGGTTCGATTGTCCCCGAGTACGAGCAAACGAACAGGACGACGGTCCTTCTTCTTCCTTGCTTCGCTAGATCCTGAAAATAAGGGGAGCGACCGAACGTCGTGGCCTTTCGCTGCTGCTGCTGCGGCTGCGGCTGCTGCTGCCGCTGTGCCAGAAGAGCCTTCTGTCCCTGATGTGCTTCCACGGAGACGTGCATGTCCACGGAAGGGACACCGACCATCAACGCGTAATGTTCATGCACATGCATGCATCTACATATCGATGCTTCCGAAGAAGAACGTAAGAATTGCGAGAATCGAATTATTCGGGGAATGGAATAATCAAATCGTTGAATAGTTATGACCATGGGAGTTTTATTTGAAAAAAGTAATGACAATATCTATGGTGTTAGTAAATGTACTACACCACCACTACACTTCACCGTCACACCACTACAATTTAATAAAAATTTAAACATAATTAAAAAACTAATATCAGTAATTATAACAATACTTCAACGAATAATTGTTATAATTCCTGATATTAATTTTTTCTTCAAGACTCATTTCCTAGCTCAAACGTATCTCGGAGTTAATTAAATTGAATCGTATTCCCATATCTCTTCCAACTAATTATCCTAATACATCAATTGTAATAATTTATTTTAATCTAATCGATCCCAAAGCCTCGACAAAAACTAAATACCCCGATTGCATAAATTCATCACCCCGTCTCGTCCCCCAATCGACGATAACAACGACAAAAAAAAAACGTTGCCAAATTCTTCTTCGTCTGGACCCAGACAAGAATAACTTATAACCAAATTCTACCGTTTCTTTTCCGTTCGTTCTATCATCCCCATCCCATTTGCATCAAGCATAATCGACATTGATCCACGAAATTCTCATTTCTTTTGTGCGTCTCCGAATCTCGCGGGCATCAACCGGTGACTCGCCGCGGGCGACGTCGCCGCACTTCCTTTCACCGTCCGACAACGAATACCACACGGGCACGACATACCCACACGCTTACAAAATCATTGTGCACACGCGTATCTATGTGTATCGCGCATCGGGGGACAAGAAGTTCCCTTCGCGGAGACCACGTGCCCCAAAACGAAGAAAACGAAAAAAAAGCGACGAAGAAGAAAAAAAAATGAAAACGTGAAAGACGAGTATAAGAAGATGGATGTGAAAGATAGTGGCGATCGAGGAAGCGAGGGCGAAAGAGCGGGAAAGATGGGTAAACGTACATGTGTGTGTGTGTGTGTGTGTATTTGTGTATTACCGGACAAGCTGAGGGAAATGAAGAAGAACGGAAAGGCCGAGGAAAATAAAGGAGGCGCGATGGGGTATATAGGAGACTCGTGTGTCACCCGAGAGTATAGAAAACGGCAGCGCGCGTTCACTTGTGTAAGTACGTTAGTCCTCGTCGTCGTTCGGTGGGTTTCTACACTGATGTACACATGGCACGCCTCCTTGCCGTCCATCCCCCTCCCGGCCTTACCCTCCGTTTCTCGCAAGGACTACACGTTGCCACGGTAGGAAGCATTGCTCCGAACGAGAAGGCGAATGTGAGGTATAAGGAACGACGGTACGAGATGGAACGGGAAGCGCAGATGCGGATGAGATAGTCCAGAAACGAAGGCGAACCCGAGATACAGAAGACATAATGCGGACAGGACGACGCGAGATGCGGTGACGATAGGGCGCCATTCTATACCCGCGGTCCTGTCGCCTTCCGCTGGTTCCTCAGACCCAATCCCACCAAACCTCGTCCTTCCCCCCCCCCCCCCCCCCTCCGCAGGCCGTCTTCCTTTCCGACCGTGCTATCGTTCGTTTCACACTGGCGTATAGTTTCTTCTTGTCGATGATGACAAAGACGCCGAATGAGACGTAAAGAGGAAACGATGGAGCCTCGCCAGTGTTCCGGAAGACACCACTTGGCCGAAGAATGGGAATTGATCGAGATTCCGCATTGTCGTGAAATCCCGCATCGAGCAATCGTCGTAGCGGTCGTAGTCCTTCCTTCGGATCGCGTTGTCGAGCTCTACCGGATCATCCTTTTACCGCGGTTGGGGGAGGGGGAGGGAGCCGGGGGTCGCTACCACCGATTTCTCAACAAAAGGGAATATGAAGCGTTTCGTAACATTCGGCTTGGATCATATTCTTCGGACGGATATAGACGTAGCGGCGTAATGCGAAGTCGAGGCAACAGGTTGGATGTTTACCGGAAGTGAAGACAACTGCTATGGCTGTTATGCATTGGCGGAGATTACGATGAGTACAGTCTCGAGCAATCACGAATTCGGCGATTGAATGATGAGAAACATTTGCTCGAAGCAGTGTTGGGCAGACCTGAAGTACTTTTACTACTCGAAGTAGCGAATAGAACAAGCTAAGTACAAAAGTATTTTAGGACTTAGCAAATGGAAAAGTACAAATTACGTTAGTACTTTAGCGGTAGCCAATGTAAAGTACAAATTAAGTGAGTACTTTGAACTTGGCAAACGTAAGAGTACAAATTACATGTGTACTTTGGACTTGACAAACTTGGGAGTACAAAGTGCATTCGTACTTTGGACTTGGAATGGATAGGAGTGCAAAGTATGTGTGCACTTTTATCTTAGCAAATGTGAAAGTACAAATTACGTTAGTACTTTGGACTTAAAAAACGTCGAAGTACAAAGTACATTTGTACCTCAGACTTGGAAAACTTGGGAGTACGGAGTGCATTCGTCCTTTGGACTTGGCAAACGTGGGGATACAAAGTATATTTGTACTTCCGACTTGGCAAACGTAAGAGTACGAAGTACAGTTGTACTTTGGACTTGGCGAGCGTGGGAGTACAAAGTACATTTGTACTTTGGACTTGTCAAGCGTGAAAGTACAAAGGACATTTTTACTTGGCACTTGGCGAACCTCCACATACAAATTACATTTGTACTTCGGACGTAGCAAATGTGAGAGTACAAATCACATTATTACTTTGAACTTAGCGAGCGTACGTGAGCAAAGGACATTTGTACTTTGGACTTGGCAAACGTAAGAGTACAAAGTACATTCGTACTTTTGACTTAGCGAAAGTAAGAGTACAAAGTACATTTGTACTGTAGACTTGACAAACGTGAGAGTACAAAGTACATTTGTACTTCGAACCTGTGCGGATGTAGGAGTACAAAGAACATTTTAACCTTGAACTTGGCAAACCTGCATGTACAAAGTACATTTATACTTAACACTCTGCGGTACTCCTCAAGTACAAGTTTGCCCATCACCGGCTCGGAGAATGAAAAAAATAAAACCCCGCATTCTCCGGCCAAGACACGTCGCAGTTCCGTGTTTGGTTTGATCACCACATTCGTCCGGTAAGCGATTCTAAACAAAGGCTCGACATTGAGTCGTTACACCCCGTTGTGGCACTTGTGATTCCCGTGACGGCGTTTGAACCCGAGACGTCACGGTTCGACTATCTCAACAGCCGTCAGAACGACGCGGCGCAATCACATTTATTCCGGAATCACACTATGGAAAGATCGTCTTATCGAACGTAATATCGCGTAAGCGGTGATTACAGACCCGAAGTACTCCGAACGATGAAGATAGTTCGAAAATTCTTCCACCCGAGAATGGACGACTGACGAGAAACCGGGAACCCCAAGAGGGGGCGGATTATTTTATCGAGGGTCCCGAATTCGACGATTTAATCCCCGGGTCCACAATCACCGATCTCACCGTACGACAATGGCTAACCTACCGGGGTTTGCCGATGCGTCATGGGAAGAGAACACCCGGACGGTTTATGCGGTAGCGATGTGCCATCGGTAATTCGTCAAATCACGAAGTTCCTCAAAAGATACCACAAATCGTTTCGAGGTTGAGGCAAAAGGATTGACGTTACTCATTTTTCCCCGAAGAAAGAGAAACGTTTCGAAAAGACCGAAGAAACGATTTCAAGAGGCCCGATAAATACAACACGGGACATCTGGGTAATGCTGGGACCTTGACGCGGGCACCGATCTCGTAGATTACGTTCATCGATAACTCAACTTTCTTTCTCGTTGCAACCAACGCAGTCTCTCGGATACGAGCGCACGTTTCGTATGCAGCTCCGTTCGACGAACGAAGAAAGAACGAGGATCCAGCAATGGCCGCGGTCCTGTCTCGGGAGTCTGGGGACGGTTGGGGACACGCGATGCCCTAGGATGTGGAATTATCCCGGAGCACGAGATCCACACGATCGTCGTCTTGGATTGTCCGCGGACGAGCGAGGATTAAAAATGGATGTTTGGACCGATGCACCTACGGTCGTCTTCTCGACTCTGTCACACACTCGCGCAGGCATGGTATACGTGCATCTATGCCAGGTATTTGGAGTAGCAGCAGGCTTATATGTATTTTTTTCTTATGGTGTTTAAGTAAAAGGGCTTATCGTTGCGGTATCTTTGGTACCTATCGCATACCGATCTACGCATTAAGCTTCGAGAGCACAGACCCATCTTTTCTTCATTGCTCCAGCTCGGGGCCTACCGCCGCGCCAACACCGCCGGACATAGGCATGGACGCAGCAACCACCAGCACCGCATCGCCACAGATCTCTCGAGCTTCGACCGAGATAGTTACTCGCGATAGTACGAAATTCAGGTAGACAAGCGTCGAAGGCTCGTCATACGGTCCGCAGGAATGTGTTTTATGTTCGTTTTTTTTTCTTCTGATTTTAGGTTGCAACGAACGAAAACGCGTCATCGCTCATGTGGGAAAAAATATATAGCTTATGTACACAAATTGACAGTAGTGGACATATGTTTTTTGGATGCAAATTATACGTAATTGCATGAAATTTATACGCATAGCTCGAAGTCTTCGCGAAAACTGGATTTTTTTTACATAAAGACGCGACTGTAGCAATCGTCGTTGTAGTCACTTGTTTATGTCGAAATTGACGGGTTCTGGGGAGATCCCGACCTATGCATGTGAATTCTGTGCGAATTATTTATAGTTGGCATACATAAAACATATGCCCACTACTATATATAATCTGTCGATTTTTTTTGGTGGGGTTCTTCAATAGGAAAGAATAATAAATCACAAAAAATAAATAAACGAACTTGTTTGTTACAACTGAAACAAGATTGATCACGTTGGTATGTAATGCATACAATATTTGACTATCAGATTGAAAATGATTACAATCGCCTAACGATTCTGTCACGCATCAGTAGCTACCAAGCTTTTGAGATTGATCCTGCAGGAACTTGTAAGAACTAGTCGAGTTAATCATTATCTACCCATTACATCTATAAATGTGGGTCTCTCTTCCTCAGAACAGGTTCCACCTACTTATCCATATATATCGGTAATACGGATCTCAGTTCGAAGAACATAAATCCAACTGCGTAAGAACATATCTTCATATCATTCAACATTTTTGTAGACAAGTTATATCTCTATGCTGTTCACTTGCGCGTCCATGATCGTGAATTCGCGAAAAGAGAACGAACAGGACGAAATCGCGCGTCCTCAATAGACCGGGCAACGTTGAATACGAAGGACGAAACGTGGAATCGACGAATCTCGAACGACGACGCTTGTGACGCAAGCAACCCGCGCGGAAAGGTTTCGCCCAGGAGGCCCTTCGGTTGCCCCGTTTGGACCGCGTCACTCTCTCGGTTCGGTCTCAATGGACCGAACGATTATTCCCCATCGGAAACGCATTCGTCTGCGACAAACGCCCGATTCGACCGGGCGCTGTGACCCCGAAGAACGGCTGCAGCTGCGGTTCTCTCCGGTTCTGATCGAAGTTCCACTAACCGGAAGCCCGATTGTTAATTCCACGGGTATTGAAGGGAAGGCTTGAAACTCCGGTAATTGTTCGTACGAATGGATCTACCTTCGTTGGCCCGCGGTGGGGCGGTGGGAGGGGGAAGGGAGGGATGTTTCGATGGAACGTGGATAGAACAAAGTTAAGTAATCAACCGTGAATTATCATTACTCGCTTGGATCTGGAAATTGCCTGGAAATGTCCTTCTTCCGCAATAATTCGTGGGAGAACCATTGGCGGATGGATTTATTGGAAGCATTCGTTCGGAATGTAAAAAAATATTGCGGATACAATAGGAAGACGTTCCCGGCTGGACTGGTGATTTCGTTGACCAAATAAGCCATCACAATGACAATAAAGCTTGTGGCGAGTCAAACGGAATCCCAGGAAGTACAAAACCAAGAAAAAGATGTTCCATGGGTTTTCGTCATTTCCTGTGCGATCGATATTAATACCTCCACATGATACACATATATGCGCATCGGTATACCGGTGAATTGTTCCATGCTGCGAAGGTTCGTCCCGACATAATAGAGTTTGAACGAGAAGAGATCTGGCTCTGTGGTTTCACGCAGAGTCTCTGATTTCTTTTCGTGGCCTCTGTCCTCGCACGGTTGGAACCATTCCGCCAGAGGGTGCCACAGTCCGGTCGTGGTAACATTATTTTTCTCAGGGACGTAGGCGTGCATTTGTATCACGTGGTTGGATTCTCGTACGCGCATGCACAACCGTGGCTCCCGGACGACACGAAAAACCGTGGGTTCGATGGGCTCGGGAGGGGCGAGAGGGGTCTCCCCCCCTGGCGCACATCCGAGGGGTGTGACATCTTTTTATTCCAACAGCTGCGCGCCCGGCTACATAATGAAAAGCTATAAAGAAGTTGGACCACATAGGGCATGCGCGTGCTGTGACGCGCCTACGGAGGATACACACGGATGAAAACACACGCTTTCCGGAGGATAAATCGGTTGAAGCAAGATTAATGGACTACTTACGAGGAGACTAGCGGCGAAGCCTCTCCCCCCCCCCCTCCCCCCTCCCGACGAGGGAACGTCAAGTTCAATGGTAATCCACGGATAGCTCTCGCTGGCTACAGAGACATCGTGGATTTGGGATTAGCATCTTTGGAAACGTGGAAATGAACATTCTATGAGGATTTTTTTTCTTTCTTCGGTTTCGTTTTTTACGCATCTTCATTCCTACGAGGGGTTTTAGATTCGGTTGAGGGAGCAACGGAAATTCACGGTTGGATGTCGCGACAGGTTCGAGTGGAAATTATCGTTGTCAATGGGCATTGATCGAGGTGGGAATTGGTGGGAAATGGTCGTATCGCGGAGGCAGTGACGTTTTCATTAGGGTTTGGTTTTTTAACGTTATCGTGAGGTTTTTTGTTGAGGATTTTCGAATGTTGTTTGTTTTTAGGGTTTCTTGTTATGAAACGGAATTTTTTTTATGATCGATCGCGTGTCTGAAGCTATGCGGCGTGGACACTTTAAATTTAGCGTAGTGATATATCTTGTTAATCCCCATATCATACACTATTTAACACTTGAAAAATTTTCAGACAAGAATTATGGCGGTGGCAAATTAGGTACCGGAAAATGTTATTTTTGAATTTCATGTATCACGTGGGGTATCATTCAAAAGGGCTTGTTATGTGGAATCCAAAAATATTCTTTTTATAATTTTGAATAACATAGCCAAAAATATGCGAAAATGGAGCATTTCTCCCCCCTCTCTTTATTTTCGAAACGATTGGACCCAAAAACTAAAAAAAATCAGGGAACATAACAGCTTAGATGGAGCTTACAGAAAAATCACAACGAAAGTCCTAAATATTCAAGATCTCAAGGAATTGATTATTCAAAATATCGAATAGAGAAAACCCACCGCACCATAATCGAGGTAGCACTTGACCGACTTTTTTTTTATTGTCTATTTTATTTATCGTGGAGAAAATGTGCTATCGCGGCGTTAGTTTTACGATCATTGCGTTCTAGCTTGTAGAATCACACGGTTGACAAAGTAATTTCGTTGATCGTAGTGGGACGAAAGTTTGAATTAAAATGGAAAGCAGCGTCGCGTGAAACGGACACGCTTAAATGCCATAAATATTGCTTCACCTGCATGTGTATGTATATACGTATATATTTATATACGTATATAAATATATACAAATGCTGTTTACGGATTGTAACGCTCAGTATAACTCTATCGGTTTTATTTGTAAGCGTATATAAAATGTCTCGGAGCTGTCTCGTAAAAAATAATCCGAGCTAACAAACTGGTATAAACGCCCCGCCCGGACTTACAAAGACGGGTTTCCGTGGATCGTTAAGGGGCGTAATTTATCTGTACGCTAGTTAGCCTTCCCTTTTCTCTTCCCCCGGATATTTCATTCTCGCCTTTATTGGATCTCACGAATAAGAACCGCGACCGAAATATTCGTCGTCCCTGCCGCGCCCTAATATCCCGGACACCAGGACCGGGCTGTACACAACAGCGCACCCTCAAATTATTATTTATAGCCACCGAGGATATTTACCGACCCCATTGCCCGACACCACGAATTTTTGAGATACGACGCGCGGTCGAACGAATTCGAACTTCATCGACGACTCGCCGCAAGCTCCGAGTGCGGAACGACGGACCGTAGTAATTAATATGTTCATTCGTAATTAACCTTAATTTCTCGGTATCATATGTGAAGGAATTTTTCTTGTTTTCATTACAAAAACATTTCGCTCTCAATTATCAAATTATAGTGTTTCGTTATCGCATTGTACGCATCATTATATTCTCGGTGGAATTTTAATTAATATGTTGTATTTCGACGAAAATTAATTTGCATGAAACGTGGGGTACGAGAAAAATCAAACAAGAATAAAACGTTGAAAATTAGTGACGGTGATGAATATACTTACTCATAATTATCGTTGATTCTTCGGTTTCGTATTTTTTCCTAGAAATTTTTTTTTTATTTTCATTTTTGAAATAAACTATTTATCACTATACACTATTCTATTATTGCTATTACTATTACTCATTATACTAATACTAATACTAGTAGTAGTCGTGGTAGTAGTATACTGATACTAGTACTAATTATTTATTATTTTATTTATTATTATTATTAGTACTATTACTGTTATTTTTTTTCTCTTTATTGCTGTTTAGTATTTATTAACTATTTATTTATTTTATTTTTATTATTGAATTATCATATTATTATGATTATTTTTATTTTTTATTTTTATTATTATTACCACGCTTTCAATCATCAAATAATGATGTTCTGTTATCGCGGATTTCTCCGACTTTTATTCTCTTCGTGAAATTCTAATTAATACGTCGTATCCCGTCGTAAATTAATTGGTTCGAATCGTGGGATAAAGGGAAAAACAAACAAACAAAATGGTTTAAAATAAATGATAATAGATGACATCTTTATTCATAATTATGAATAAAGCTTTTTTTCAATGAATGAGATTAAAAAGACAAATTTTTTTTTAATTCTTCAATGATTTCGCTTTCAATTATCAAATCATATTGTTTATTTATCGCATTCCTCGCGCGCTTTTTCAGAGACTAAAATTCTAATTAATACGTCGTATTTCGTCGAAAATTAATTCGCCCGAACCGTGGGATACAAAACAAAATCAAAACAAAACAACAAAAAAAAAAAACGCTCCCCAAAAAACGTTGAAAATAGGTGACGGTAGGTGGAAGCGGTTGGCGGGATAATGAAGAAAAAAGAAAGGAGAATTTCTCTTGGGGTAAAACGTGCGGTCGGAGTGTCGCGGAGCTTTGAAAACCGCGACGGCGAATCGCGCGAACAAAGGAGCAAGAAAGCCGCGACGCGTGCGAGACGCGACTGCTCCTGCCGGTGGATGCTGGAGGATGCTGGAAGATGCTGCTGCTGGGCTGTTCTTTCGGCAACCGAGCACTCCGGACCGACCCATTTATTGTGTAATTTAGCTTCTCGCTAACATTCTTGTCCTCTCGGCGGCTCCCTGATATACGACCACCCGAATATCTACCTGCCGCCGTTGCTTTCGCGGCTTCCGTTGGTCCCGGAGTGGCTTTGGGCCACCTCTTCTCCCGGGCTTTCCCGACGTCTTGCCGTTCGTACGACCGGGTCTTTACGTGTATACATCGTGTCGGCATGCGACAGCCCGTTCTGTAAGTCCCGAACGATTTCGGGGATCTAGATTTTTGTATATCGATCTCGTTAGCGAAGATTCGATTTCAACATCGACACCCGTTGGGTCAAACATTTTTTTGACCGTTATCTTTGGGCTTGGTTCAGTTGTTTTGTTCGTTGTAAAATCAGCGATGAGAAATCCTGCAGCTTTGTGGTGAGTATTTTTAACTCTTGCAACATACACGGATTTTTTTTTAGTGAAGAAGACTAAGGGTTAATTTGACCCTGCGGAAACTTTGACTGTCCGCCATTTTGAATTGACCCGTGCGATAGCGTTGAAGAAATTATTAAATATACTTTAATCAATGTTCAATCGATTGGTATTGATGAAAAGTGCGATTGGAATTATTTACGTGCAAGAAAAAAAATTTGAAACAAAAAATTTTTTTGAAAAAAAGTTTGTTCACAAATACTGACGGTTAAAATAAATGTCAAGTGTCTTGTGAGGGTTAATCATAAATTTGATAAACATAGATATTTTTTAGATCGTTGGATTGTTAGATTTTCTTTTGCGTGGCTTCTTTTAAAATATTTTTTTGGTAAAACGCTAATTAAAATATTTCTGTTCGACTTACTTTCCGATTTTGAGATAACGAAAGTTGTCTTTTTTTTTAATCCGCTGATTACAAATTTAAACCTAATTCTTTCCAAAATACAATAATTTCGGTAAAGGTGGATCGTGAAAACTATAATTTTTTATAATTTCACAATTCACAATAAAAAAAGAGAGGAAACTCCGTACTCGAGTAATAATTGCTCATCTATTTTTTTCATCGTCAATAGACGGCAGATAATAAAAAATTGCTGAAGTATACTTTTCAAATTCGTTAATCGATTATATCGAGAGGCGATTGAACGCTTTTTCCCCGATAGATTCGAGAGTTCAATAAATGGAAAAAAAATCTAACGCGTCTCACCGCAAAAATGTTTAATGGACAGACAAATCGTCGAATTCACGTACAATGCGTAAAGCTGTATTACAGCAATTTCCGAAAATATAATACACGTGCACGAAGCTCACTCGGTTACACGTAAATGGATTTACCAACGATGATGTACGCCGGTATTTGGTGCTCGGTTATCACGGCTGAACCGGGTTTCGATTGTTCGGTCGTTCGGATGTTCGTCCGGAGCTCACGCTCGCCCTCGTCTGCACAATATTCTATGAATGGGTATTTCAAAACCCGGTGATCTATCTATACATATATATATATGAGGTATTCCACGGAAAATCGGAGATTCAACGCTCGGACGCCCGCCGATTTAGTTTATGGTTTTTTTGGATTTTATTTGACCCCAAAAATAACCCTGATTTTTTTTCAGAATTTTCGGATCCCTCTACAACCCTTAAAGAATTCAAGACTAGCCCCGAATAAGGAAAAGTATACTTCGAGATAGTTGAAAGTTTTGAATTTATGTTTGGAATTCCAGTAGATCAAAATATGGAGTTTGCCAAAATTTCATAGTGGGATCTTTATTGCAACTATTTTTTCATTCAAAATAAACTAAATTTTATCAATTATTTAAACTCGTACCAAAATTAGTAATATTGTTATTATTTCTACTATTATTGTTATTGTTGATATGATTATTTTTATGGATTAATAAAGAAACAATCATAAATCAAACTTAAAAAAAGATTTAAAAAATTCCTTATATATTTATTTGGAATAAAATGGTTGCAATAACGATCCCACTCTGAAATCTTGTCAAACTTCATGTCCCGACCTAATGGAATTACCAAAAATAAATCGAAATTTTCAATGATGTCAGACCATGCTTTTCCTTATTTCAGGACAATTTTCAATTTTTCTAACAGTGTACGGAGATTCAAATATTCTAATAAAAATCGGGGATGCTTTCCGGATCAAACGAAAGGTAAGAAAAAATCACCATTGGAATCAGCAGGAATCAGGATTTCATCCGTTCGATTCGACGCGGAATACCCCTTCTATACATATATCGTTTAAGCTCTCCCGCATTACGTACACACAATACGACATTTGCTTTCCACCTCCGCGAGATTCGCGTTACCGCAAAGCCCTCAACGCGCGTGCGAAAGAAGGGCAGAAATTCTTTCACTGTTAATTGGCACTCGTAGCCGAACGAGCAATGGCGCGGAAGAGACAAACACAAACGCGCTGAATCCAATACGCTTGGAATTGATTATGAGCCCGAGGTTCGTGGCTTTGTTTAGTTATCCATCGAACGATTGAGGCAATTATTCTATGCACTTGATCGAACGGCGGTCGTCACTTTGTTCGGACTATATGCGGACTCATCGTGCTGACCCTTTTGACCGCCAATAACGGTGGATGAAATTTTTCAATTTTAATTCTCATTTTCTTTTATTTAAAATCGTTTTTTTTTGTATAATAATAACAATATTGATTATTATTATTATCATCATTATTATTATTATTATTATATATACGGAAATAGTAATAATAATAATAATAGTAATAAGAATTATTATTATTATTATTATTATTTCCGTGTTATAATAATAATTATTAATAATAATAATAATTATTATTATTATTATTATTTCCGTGTTATAATAATAATTATTAATAATAATAATTATTATTATTATTGTTATTATTATTATTATTATTTATAATTATGAATAATAATTATTGTTATTATTATTATTATTATTTATAATTATTAATAATAATTATTGTTATTATTATTTATAACTATTAATAATAACAATAATTATAATCATAATAATATTAATATATAATATTAATTAATATATAATATAAAATATTAATAATATTAATTATTACAGAGAAAACGCCAGGAGATTGTGTTCCCAATTCCTATTATTTCTACTTCTTATTCCAGTTTTCATGTAATGAAATTTGTATCCATTTTTCGATCATTGATTAATATTGGTTTTTCATTCGGGGCAGAATTTTCGTATGTTTGTAATAAGAGTGGGCAGAGCATGTACCACGTTTTTTTCCCGGTACTTCGTGAAACTCGAATAATTTCAAAATAACCAGTGGCTAAATTAAAAATTGAATAAGCTCCGGTTTTCATTCCCCGAAAGCTTCAAAGGACGCATTCGCGAGACTTAAAAGAGACTCGTCCAATATTCTCTGTTGGTTCGCAGTTTCGCATCGGAATATTGTTTTTTATTAATGGCAAAATAACGCGAGTGCCTGCGGATGATGAAAAACTCGAGTGATTCATCCGATGTACCGCAATGTCAATGTTGATGCTCTTTCACATTCGAAAAATGAATTACAGCTTTGCCGTAAATTGAAAAAAATACAAAAAAAAAAAATAGAAAATTCCAATTAGTAATAAATCAATTATTTGTTTAATTAATTAAAAAATCCGTAAGCATAAGCCTTTACAGACTCAAAACGAGGCAAATATTAGATAAATAAGTTTATCACTAACAACGAGTATGATCTGCCTATGGCTCACATTAATCACGCCAAGAGTTACGAAACATTAGGACGGTTAATTAACAAACCTCCCTAGGCGATTTCCGCCCTCCACCCCCAGAGGATAACCGCATCTCGAACCATTTTTTCTTATCATTGTTTTTTTTTCTTATTTTTCGAAATCCTCGTGAATTTCTTGCCCCACGTTTTACCCGCACGTAATTACGTCGCTTTTCATCCAAGTCAAGTAGCCGTGGAAGACGGGCGGGAGGCTGGGGTTGAATGAGGAGGGCGTGAGGGACTCGGAGATAGTCGCATGAAATACATCGAGAAGTCTTCGAACCACAGGGGGGAATCGCACGAAGAAGTCGACGAGGACTAAGACAAAGTGCTGGTCGTTGGGAAATGAAACAAAATAAAATATTTGAAAAAAAAAATGTTCATGACAAGAAAAAACAAAACAATAAAAAATATTTTAAAAAAAAACAAAAATCAAACGAGAAAGAATGGCGAGTCGTAAGAAGTTGGGCGGACGACACTTTCGACAAAGACCAAAGTCGACGTACTTTTGTGACACACGTGTTACACGTTTTCGACACATGCGTGGATTCCGAGACTCCCCATCAGCATATCTCTGGGTTCACGGATCCGGGCTTTGGCACGTGTGTGGCGAGCACGAGAAACTACAAAATACAACCCTCCCCTCCCCTCCCCCCTTATCCCCTCGAACCCTCGGAGGCGTTCGAGCACGAAAGAACTCGTCGGAATTAGTACGGACGTACGTTTTACTAATGGGGTCGTTTGTTAATATCAACTTATTTCATCGCAACGCGTTTCTCAACCGATCCGGACACGGGACGCCCGGGCTTCACGCGGATATAAATACGTGGGATGAATGTTTTTATTTCCACGGTGAACCACTAAATTACATTTATGGATCTTTAAATACACGAACGTTTTCATGGTTTACTATTTATATAGTCGACGAATGATTCGGAATATTAATTGGGAGAACCTGAAAGATTCTTGAATAGTTTTTGTTGATGCGAGTTTGACGTTTCGATTTGTCGATGTTCAGATTACGACATCTTTTTTTATTTGAGGAAACCAAACGGCAGATATAGTTATTATCGTAATGATAGTATAATAATAATAATAATAATAATTATTATTATTATTATCATTATTGTTATTATAGAAATATTATATTATTATCATTATTTTATGGAATCACATTAATAATAATAATAATTATTATTATTATTTTATAGAATCACATTAATAATAATAATAATTATTATTATTATTATTATTTTATAGAATCACATTAATAATAATAATAATTATTATTATCATTATTTACGTAATTTTATTCATTGTAATTTTTTCATGTAATAATGATTATTATTGATTTTTTGAAATTTTTTATGATCGGAGAAATGTTGAATAGAACGAAACTTCGATATATTTGGCGACCATAGAATTTCTAGAATTTATTTCAATTACCATTTTCACATGACAGAGAATAATTATTGGCATTAATAGTGAAAATTATTAAATTTTTACTCATTCGTTTTCATGATAATAATAATAATTTATAATTGATTGGTTCCATAAACTATAGGCATCGGTCCGGGTGACCCCCCCTCAGATTCTTTTCAAATTTTTTTGGGATGTAGTCCTTGATGACCTATATGTGCCTGAATTTTTTCAGATTTTTTCCTCCATTATTTCGGCTGTAGTAATTAAGGGCATTTCCTGACATTTCCGTTTTTTTTTTTTTTTCAATTTAATTTCATAGTATTGTATCGCAAAATGAAAATTACACTCAGAATGCATTTCTATGTGAAATTTTCTCAACTTTTTGAAAAAAATATTGATTCTCAGTTTGGACTAACGCAAAACTCTCAAAATTGACCTTTAATAATAAAAAGCTATTTTTCGGCCATTGCGCATGTCTGAAATTTTTTTTCAATATTTTTTTCAGAAAGCTGAGAAAATTTCACATATAATACGTTAAATTCACGTTGGGATGTCTGTAAAAACTGCCAGAATCGATGAAAGTTCAAAAATTCAATGATAAGCCAAATTTTATTTTCTCCCTTCAAAATGTATAAATTCTCCTTCAATCCTCTTGAGCTATCGATCATTTTGAATTTTTGTCTTTTAGATAGAAATGCAATGTCTTGACTACTCCCAATATCCTGCAGTGAAAGAAAGTTATACGATTATTTATACAATGAAATCAAAAATAGGCCTGCAACGTTTCTTGAAAATATTTATTTAATTGCAAAATAGTTTTTATTCGTTTTTAAAAACTTGAACAATAGAAAAATTCGAAGAATTCGACACAGGCCTTACAATAGCGGAACCTAAGTTATTGCTAATTGGCGTAACTGTCTTAAACACGATTTCGTTATGGTTCATTTATTTCAAGTCGAATTGGTAGCTTACTTAAATAAAAAATTTCATGTGGTAAAAAGAATTCACTACTTCAGTGATGGAGCGCCGCAGCAATTTAAAAATAAAAACGCATTTACAAATTTATGTTATCATGAAAATGATTTCGATATTGAGGCTGATTGGCATTTTTTCGCGACCGCGCATGGCAAAGGACCGTGTGATGGTTTGGGAGGGGCCATTAAGCGAAATGCAAGAAAAAGGTCGTTGCAGATGGACCCAGACGAACACATTCTCACACCATACGATTTGTTTGAGAGGACAAATCAAAGTCTGCCAAATATCGACGTTGTGTTCGTTGAGGGGACGAAATATTTTGAATTAAAGCCAACGTTAGATGAACGAGCATCTCACTCGAAATCAATCAAAGGGACCCGATCAATTCACAACATTACGCCAATTAGCAATAACTTAGGCTCCGCTATTGTAAGGCCTGTGTCGAATTCTTCAAATTTTTCTATTGTTCAAGTTTTTAAAAACGAATAAAAACTATTTTGCAATTAAAGAAATATTTTCAAGAAATGTTAAGGCCTATTTTTGATTTCATTCTATAAATAATCGTATAACTTTCTTTCACTGCAGAATATTGGGAGTAGTCGAGACATTGCATTTCTATCTAAAAGACAAAAATTTAAAATGATCGATAGCTCAAGAGGATTGAAGGAGAATTTATACATTTTGAAGGGAGAAAATAAAATTTGGTTTATCATTGAATTTTTGAACTTTCACCGATTCTAGCAGTTTTTACAGACATCCCAACGTGAATTTGACGTATCATATGTGACATTTTCTCAGCTTTCTGAAAAAAATATTGAAAAAAAATTTCAGACATGCGCAATGGCCGAAAAATAGCTTTTTATTATTAAAGGTCGATTTTGAGAGTTTTGCGTTAGTCCAAACTGAGAATCAATATTTTTTTCAAAAAGTTGAGACAATTTCACATAGAAATGCATTCTGAGTGTAATTTTCATTTTGCGATACAATACTATGAAATTAGATTGAAAAAAAAAAAAACGGAAATGCCAGGAAATGCCCTTAATTACTACAGCCGAAATAATGGAGGAAAAAATCTGAAAAAATTCAGGCACATATAGGTCATCAAGGACTACATCCCAAAAAAATTTGAAAAGAATCTGAGGGGGGGTCACCCGGACCGATGCCTATAGTTTATGGAACCAATCAATTATATAAGTCATTATTATTATTAATATTATTATTATTATTATCATTAGTATTTTTATTTTGAATGTTCCACCGTATGGCGACAGCGCCTTTTACAATCCAGCTTTATCTATAATTACAAGGTACTTGAGCCTTAATGCTAATACTTATACTTGCAATCACAGATCCGGGTACATTCCTTACATTACATACACGCATTTAGCCTTTCTCTCACTCATTCGTCGCTGCTTTTTACACACGAGCCTCGTGATTCTCCGGAACCAGTGCCGCCTCGCATGCTTCCCGCGACCAGATCCTCTCTCCTTCTTTGTTTTTCCCTTATCCCACGCCTTCCTCGTCCCTCGCTGCCCCCCTCCCGGGCTCTGCCCTCGATCTACACGCCACCGCAAAAGCCCTAACATACTCGCAGAGAGGCCCAACCACCTTTCCTCGCAGAGTTTCTCTTGTCCAATTTTCCAGCTCTTCCCCCACTCTCCCGCCCCTCCACTCCTCCACTGCCACCACCCATTTTTTGTCGATCAATCCCCTTAATCCCCGGCATTCCCATACGTGCTCGAGGTTCTCCTCCCCATCCCCACACACACCGCAATTCCAGTTACTAAAACCTTTTTTCCCGGCTTTGCCAATATTTCCACACCTCAGCCTCGCCCACTGCTCCTTCCAGTCCTCCCTCACCCCTCGATCCTCCCAATATTTTTCCCTCTCCACCCCCTCCTTTATTCCCTTGTACCTGGGGTTAAAGGACGACCTGTCCACCTTCACCCAGTCCGCCTGTGTGTCTTGCTCCATCTTCCTTTTGACCCCCTCTTCTAACAACTTTTCCACTACCTTTATCTCTACATCCGTTTCTCTCAGCATTCCAATCACCCTCCCCTCGCCCACCTCATTCATTGCTGACTTTAATTCCGCCCCCCATTTCGAAGGATTCCCATTCAATATTCCCCTCACCTCCTCCCTGAGACAAATTTTCGGCCATCGTTCATTCTCCATTTTCAGTATTTTTAGTATGTACTTCCCTGCCCGCCGACGCGCTTCCACCTCTATACTTCTCCTGCCCGCTTCCAGCTTCCAGATGTAGTCTGGAGTGTTTCTGGCAACCCCTAGGGCCAGCTTCACTAGTCTCCCCTGCATTCTCTCCATTTCCTCTCTTCTCCTCCATCCCCAGATCTCCACCCCATACAGCGCTCCGGCTTTCACCAGCGAATCCATTAGGATCATGCGGTCCTTCAGCTTCCCCATTCTAGCTCTTTTTATCACCCCCCATACCGCGTTCGCAGCCTTCGCCGCTTTCCCCGCTAATATCCTCATATGGCCACTTCCCGTGTTCCTCGTCGCAAACCAGTATCCTAAATATTTAAATTCGTTCACTACCTCAATTTCCTTGCCTTGAAACTTCCACTCCTCCCCCCTCTTGCGCCGCCCGCCGTTCCTGAAAATCATTATTTTCGTCTTTTTGACGTTAACTTCCATTTTTGCCCTGACTACGAACCTCTCCAATGACTTCAACATTTTCCCCAAGTCCTCCCCATTCTCTGCCACAATCGCGATGTCGTCCGCGTATTTCAGGGAGTAGATTTTGACCCCACCTATCACCGACCCTCCCTCCTCGTTCCTTTCCCACCCTTCATCTACATCGTCTAATACGAGATTAAACAGCGTAGGGCTGAGTGGACATCCCTGCCTGACACCACACCCCGTCGCGAAACGCTCCGAAATGCCCTCCCCCGCGATTACCTCGTTTGTCGTCCAGTTGTATATGCCTTTAATCATTTGGTGCATCTTCCCCCTTACCCCCTTCACCCACAATTTCTCCAACATTATCTCCCTATCCACCTTGTCAAAAGCCGCTCTGAAATCCACGAACGCCACGTAGAGTTTCCCACCCTCCCTCTTCAACCTATTATTTATCAGGCTGTTTAACACAAAAATATGATCTCCTGTCCCCCTGCCCCCTCTAAACCCCGCCTGGCTCTCTCTCAATACTCCCTCCCTCTCGATCCACCCGTTCAACCTCTTAACCATTATACTCGTCAGGAGCTTATACCCTAGGTTCAGCAATGAGACCCCCCTATAATTGCTGACCTGCTCTTCATCCCCTGCCTTAAGGATTGGAAAGATTCTCCCATTCTCCCACCCTTCCGGCAGCTGACCTCTCTCCCAGATCTGGTTCAGCGCTTTCCGCAAGTCCTCCCTCCTCTCTCCAGTTATACCTTTTAAAAATTCCGCCGTTATCCCGTCTTCCCCCGGCGCTTTTTTGTTTTTCAGTCCCCTCAAAGCATTATGTAATTCCTTCTCGCTAATTTCCTCGTCCAATTTTGGGTCTCTCGACGCCTCCTCCTCCCCCTCCCCCCCCGCGCAGCTGCTTTCCCGCGGTTTCCCGCTCCCCACCATTTTTCCCCCTAATAGTGCCGCGAAATACTCTGCCCACTTATGTTTTTCGATATCTAGCCCCGCCCTACCCCTTCTGGGTCTGAATCTAGAAACCGCTTCCCACCACTCCGTCATGTTTCTGCTCTCCCTTATTTTCCTCCATTTTTCTTCCCACCATTCTTCCCGTTTTCTATTACATAATTCCCTTAGCTGTCTCCTCTCCCGCGCCAGCTCTCTCTTCTCGTGCTCCACCCCCCTCTCCACCGCCTCGTTTGGCCCCCTCTGCCTCCTGCCCCCACTTATGACCGATTTTCTGTGCAAAAAGGTCTTCAACGCCATCCACACCTTCGCCTTTTGTTTTTTGCACTCGGCGTCAAACCAGCTTTTTCCCTCCCCCCCTGCTTTCTTTAAAACTTTCACCATGCCTGCCTGACCTGCCGCCTCCCAAATGACTCTCCTCAACCTTTCCCACCCCTCCCCCCCCTCTCCCATCTCCTGCCACACCCGATTCAGTTCTCTCTCGTACCTCTCCGCTTCGTCTGCTTTCCAGGCTAATTTCTCCCCTACCACTTCCCCTTTCCTCTTCCCGACTCTCGTCTCCGCTCCCCCCTCTCCCCTCAGCCAAAACGCTACCGGAAGGTGGTCCGACTCGTCCCGCACCATCACCTCCAGTTTCTCCACCAGGTCCTCCTCTTCATCCTCTAGCCTCATCACCAGATCGAGAACAGAGCCCTCACCCCCCCCGCCCACGAATGTCACCCGCCCCTCCTCATCCCCTCTCGTTCGCCCATTCACTATTGCTATCCCCATGCTATTGCACCAGTCGAGTAATTTTTTCCCCTCCGTATTACACACGCCATCTTGCGAGCTTCTGAGGCCCGCGCCCCCCCCCGACTTCTCGCACTCCGTCACACCCTGCTCCTCTCCAATTCTCGCGTTCAAGTCGCCCGCAATAATCACCGCCACCCCCCTTTCCACTCCTTCCTCCACCAATTCTCGCAACGGTTCCACAAACTTTTTTATCCCGACATTGTTGTACGCTTCGATTATCCATAGCTCTTTTTTCACCCTTTGCCTGTCTATTTTTATTACGAGCCCGCACGCCCACTCCTCCACACTGCACTTTTCGTACAATTTTTTCTTGATTCCCACCAGGTGTCCCCCCCTCGCTCTCCCTTTCGCCTTTTCTCGCACCGCCGCTTTCTCCCACCACTTGTAGCCTCCCCCGAAATTTTTAATAAAAGCTTTTTCCCTCCCTTTTTCCAACCAAGTTTCCTGCAACATAATAATATCAAAACCCCTTAAAAAAACTTTCGCCTGCCACAAATTGCGCACACCCGCGACGTTCCACGTGACTGCCCCCCATCCCCCCTCCCCCCTACTTCCGAAACGGCATTCTCTCCATCTTCCCCTCTCTCTCCACCCAATACCACCATACCCCATTCACACACATTTTCATGTAACCCACAGACACGATTTTCCCGGCTCGCTTCTTCTTTCCTGCTTCTATCTTCATCCAGCTCATGACCTCCGTTTCCCTCGCCGTCAAATCGTCCTCGACCCGGATACCGATGCTGCTTAGACTAGCTCTTCTTCTCATAAGCTCGTTTTTCATTTCCATCGAGCCCAATGTTATTACTGGGCCCCCTCCCAGCCGCTGCACCTGCACTATCTTGACGATCTTCCCTAATTTATCCTCGAAAAGTCTTTGCAACTCCGTTGCTATCGTTCCCTCCGAGCCCGCCCCCCTTGCTCCACGCACGACTATATTTTTCTTCCTCCTTCTCCTCTCCACCGTTTCCCAGTGCCACTCACTCTCCGATAGCGCCTCTGGTGCTCTCTGCATTTCCGCCTCTTCCCCTCTCCTCTTGAAATTCGCCGGGCTCACTTGGCTTTGCGCCTTAATGTTTCTCCTCCCCCCCTCTTCCTCGTACCCTCTCAGTTCGCCCCGCTCTTCCACGCCCGTACCCCGTACGCGTACTTCGTCAGCTCCACGCTCGTCCTGTGAATGCGACGACCTGTCTGAGCGCGTTCCGCACTCGCCTTCACTACCCCGCTGCCCAAAGACCTCTCCCCACTCCCGCCGTTCCCCGCGCGTCGTGCTCCCGGCCGACTCGCGCCCCTTCCCCTCACCACTCGCGCTCTCGATCACATTATTGTTTCCATCCGACACCGAATCTACACCCACACTCTTCTCACTCTCCTCATCTTTCTGTTCCATTCCACTTCCGCTTTCCAGATTTCTCACCGCCTCGACCAACTCCCGCTTTTCCTCATCCCAGATACATTTGTCGTTCACCCATCTTATTCTCCAACTTTCCGCTTCCGCCACCAGTTCCCGAATAATTCTGTTCATTTGTTCACACCGACACGGTAGCGGGTTGATGGATTCCTTAATATCCTCCACACCTTTCCTCCAGGCATTCGCCAGTCTTTCCTCCATCTTCCTTACTTCCGCCAGCACTATGGACTCCCGCGTCACTCCCGTCACACCCGGCGGGGCCTCCTCCTCGGTCTGCGTTCCCGCTTCCATCACGCGAGGCACCACGCTCGCTACGGGTTCCCCCACACTCGCTGCGGGGCTCGTGTCTACGCTCGAGTCGTTCGCGACGGCTGTGACGTTGTCGGATGTGACGTTGTCGCTGCCCCCCTCTCGCTTCTCCTGGCGCTTGCCCTGTCGCGATCGCGATCGGGCTACTCTATCCCGTTTCGCGAACGCCTCTGCCTCCCCAGACAATACTGCCGCCCTCTTGTCGGCCCGAAAGAAAAACTTATCGATGTTTCCACCGCCTGCCCTATCGGCCGCCACCATCTTCACCTTTCTGGGCCTTCCTCTTCTAATCTTACCGACCGAGCCACTGCTCCCGAGTGCGCTCACAGAGTCCCCCGGTTCCGCGGCACTGCTTCGCGGAGTCCCCGGGCTCCCCCCGCACCCCTCGCCACCAAACTCCGGACCTTTGTCCTCCGCCATTATGCCTGTGCTTAACCTGGCCCGGCGTCTTCACCTCACTTTTCCCTCTAGCACCCTCAATTTTCTTTTTCCCTCCTCACCGACACTTCCACCCACTCCAGGCTCTCCACTCTCCTTAAAAAACCACGTTCCACACTTTACAAACGCTTAAAAACTCAAGATCCGCGTAAATTACCGAGGAGCGCACGCAATCGTGACCGGTTACCTCGCCGCCATCTTGCCTCCTCCTATTATCATTAGTATTATTATTATCATTAATATTATTAAATATAATAATAACATAATAATGAAACTTATTATCACTACTATTATTATTTCTCTGTCTGTCAATGGAGAAATGTCAATCATTTTTTCTGTGATATAAAAATCGTTATTGAAATAAATTCTAGAAATTCTAGGATCGCCAAATATATCAAAGTTCCGTTTTATTATAAAAAAGTGTGCTCGTAAAAAAAAAAAAAAAAAAAAAAAAAACAAAAAATCCGTCGAATCACGCTGGAATCTCAACGATATCCGGTGATTCGGCAAAGTTTCATGGATGAAAAGTACAATGTATGATTCGAACAATCGATGCTTCACTGAAATACCTCTCGGCTTTTTTTTCTCTTCTTCGTTTTTCTTCGATGGGTTCGAGTATTTCTAATTAGCTTGAGGGGGAAGCATCGACGTACATACGTAGTCGTTGTATGTGCTATTTATCCGAGGCTGAGTAGAACTAATCGGTCGTACGGTCGGGACTAGTAGCGATCACAGACGCTGAGCGGAAGACGTGTTTTTGATTGTACTTGTGCGACTCTTCTCCCACGACTACGCGGAGAGCTCATCTCGCATCGTGGCGCACACATTTATACATATATAGATTAGGTTGGTTTTTATTCTGATCATTTTCGAATATTGATTGCGGCCGGGTGTCAATCGATTTGAAAAAAATATAACAAAAATGTGAAGTCTAAATTCATCTTTCTGGTTGAATGCTTACTACGCGCTGATTCGAAGTAAAGTTTCCTATTGAAAATACATGCCATTTTTAAATTGTTTGGTAATCATATTAGCGAGGTGACTAATTAATTCTGGAAAAATCTAATACCATATAGAATTGAGAGAGTATGAACCCCACTTTTACAAAAAAAGTATACATATATGAGTCATCTCATGCCACGGTTGCGGGGTTTTTCTTGAGATTATCATTCAATTTGTTCTAATAATTTTGATACAACTAGCATTTTGGAGAGTCTCAGGGTCCTACATTGGTTGTGGTTGTTTGAGAAGGTTATGTAGGGTATTTCACGTCCATTTTGGGGGGATGGGGCCCCGGCACCTTCAGAAATGCTAGTCATTTCAAAATTATTTGAATAAATTGAATGAAAGTCGTCAGAGAAACAGTTTGAATGTAGCATGAGACGACCCATATATATATAAATATTTTTTTCCCGAAAGCAGGCTCCATACGCGTTGATATCATATGGCATCAGATTTTCCAGGAATAATTCGTCTCCCCATCAATGCAATTACCGAAACATAAAAGAATTGCATCTATTTCAAACGAAAAACATTACCTCCAATCAGCGCGTAGTAAAAATTGCACTACGAAGATCGAATCACCCTCAAGATTTTTGTTACATGTTTTTGAATCGATTGAAACCTCGGCGCAATAAAAATTCTAAAATAACCGAATTAATAACCACCTTAATACGAACGTATGTACAGGTATGAAGCTGATACGAGGATTTCCACTCGTGTCGGCACGCCTCGAGGTCCACAGACGCGACGAACTTGTGCCACGATTTGAAGCGTCATCGCGAGCGGCGACCTCAAGGGGTTCCACCACGTCATTACCTGCGTTAATAATTAAGCGACTTAGGCTCGAGTAGTCTCTCGCGCGCCTGCACACTCGCGGTGACTGGACGAATGAGACGATCGGGACACAGAGAGGAATAATTCTCGATTAAATAATCTGCCAAAAAAAAAAAAAAAATTAATATTATTATTATCTCGATATAAGTCACGTCGTAGATTGTAATCTCGAGAGTCTGACAGTCGGATCGCTGGAGGAAAGATTTTACGATTGAAATACCGACGGGCTTGTTCGCGGCCGTGAGAAAAAAATTAAATAATTAAATTAATTTGTCGGATTATTGATATCATTTTGAATAGACACATACACGTGCGCGCGCGTACACACACGCGTAGAATCACATGTATACAAAATAATACCGATAATGTGTCTTCCATTTATATATATTCAACATACATGATTATTAATATTATATATATTATGTAATATAAATGATATTAATTATTATTATTATTTATTATTTAGTTACTATGAATAATATTTATTATTGTTATTATTTATTATTTAGTTAATACTATTTATTTATACTATTTGATACGGACAAAAAATTCTACTGAGTTTTGGAGGAATGTTGAATCAAAAATTCTTCGCTGATTCAGAAAAAAAACTAAATTTTGACAATTACTCTAAAAAATCGATATGTGTGAGAGCGGATTTTTTGTTTTTTATTTGAAAACTCCGATTTTTGTATTTTATTTTTTCACATTGAAAAAAAATGTCCAGCAAAAAGTCACACCTTTGGACAAATCAGCGAAGGGAGGAGCATCGAATAATCGTGCAAGGCCGCCACCGATAATGAAAAAGCGAGAATTGCATTAAAACACAATTTCACACCGCGAATTTGGTCTGAAAAAAAAGATAACACAATTATTGGTTTTCCCTAGTATCACAAGTTTCATTCTAACGTTCTGTTTCCGTTGACTTCTGTTTTTTTGTTGCCTTTCTTCGCGTTTTTTCCATTCATTTATCGATAAATGTACAGAGACAACGATTTTTCACGCGGCATTCCGCAAACTGATTGATTACGACGTCAACGTGCCGCTTGACGATTCACGAGCTTCGCTTATTCACTGCAGGAGTGGGCACTACTGACATGGCGAGCACTCGATTCGATCAAGCGTTGATGCTTCGTGTGCTCCGGTTGCTCATTTGAACTTAAATTTCAACGATATCGCTTGCACGTGTGCAAAACGAGCGAATCTCCGATATTCTACGACGGCCCACAGCAATCTGACAGATCTGTCCTGACGTCGGAGCCGAATCGACAATTTTCTGGACCAAATGAAATTTCCGAGTACCAATTCTAGCCAATGGGGATGGAATTTTTATAGACATTTGTGGAGAAATGGTCGAAATGTGAAAATAAAATAGTGACACCTGTAATGCGAAAATTGATTTTCCAAGGAACATTTTCGAATTATCTAACCAATAGAGATAGAATTTTTGTAAATTCGGGTGGGAAAATTTTGAAAATGCGGAAGAAAATTGCATCTTCCTGTAACGCCTGAGTGGATCTTTCGAAAGACATTTTTAAATTATCTAATAAGGATGGAAACTTTGTAAATATTTGTGGAAGCAATTTTAAAATGTGAAGGCAAAAAAATCAGGGATACCTATCATATGAAAATTGATTTTCCAAACGACATTTCCGAATTTTCTAACCAATGAGGATAGCGTTTTTTTAGACTTTCGTAGAAAAATGTTAAAAATATGAAAAAATCAGAAATTGCATACACCTGTGATGCGAAAATGGATTTTCCAAACGACTTCTTCCGGTTTCTTAAAGAAAAATTTTGAAAATATAAAAAAAAAATATTATAGATACCTGTAACGCGAAAATTGATTTTTTTCAGCTGGAGTCGTGCCATTTTGAAAATCACGGACATCCGGTCTTTGGAGCCAAGAAAAAACTCACATAATCACCCGTCGAACATTACCGCATGCAAAAAAATTAAAAAATTGCAGAAATTCCGTTTGCCCGGAAATATTTTAATAAGTAATGTCAGCAACAAATAATAACAAGTTAGCTAAATAATAACAGTAGAGAAAAACCCTCATCCCCCCACCAACCCCTCACGTTGTCTCTATATCCTCATAATTTTACAAAACATACTCCCACGATTTCATATCAAGATAATAAAAAAATAAACAAATAAATTAAACAAAAAATTAGTAAGGAATAAAATGAAATTTTTCAAAAAATCGAACGACCTTCGTGGTTACGATTCCGACGAACAGGTCCACAGCTTTCAGCGGTCTTTTAGATATTTTCTCGTCCACACATGTGGACGAGGGAAAAAGCTCGAAGTGCATGGAGACCGTAAGGGGGAGAGGCAGAAGAGAGAGGGGGGTGGGTGGAAGTTCGCCGTCGGCAACGAGCCAAGCAGCCGCGGAGTGTGACATTCTTTGATGTACAACTTTGCTTCGCGTAATGAACTTCTTATTCGCGGTCCCCGTGGAACCGCGCGGGCCGCGGTCGTTCTCGCCGCATGAAGGAAGCTGGATGACGGCACGAGGGACCATCGCGACGAACGTACACGAGAGATCTCGACGAAAGACATAAATAACAATAATAATTAAATATAAATATATAGACTGTAAATAAGAATAATAATTAAATATAAATATGTAGACTGTAAATAAGAATAATAATTAAATGTAAATATATAGACTGTAAATAAGAATAATAATGAAATATAGATATATAGACTGTAAATAACAATAATAATTGAATATAAATATATAGACTTCAAATAACAATAATAATTAAATATAAATAGATAGACTGTAAATACCAATAATAATTAAATATCAATATAAGAATATTAGAATGGCCGTTGAAAAAAAATGTTATCCTCCGAGTTAAAAAATCTAAAGTTGATTTCAAGGAAAGAAGGTCCTACAAGTTTCAACTTTCTATGTAAATATTAAGGGGTTCCGGGGATTTTTCGATTGTCTCTTGAAATATCAACATGGAAGTCTTCTACCAAACTCACAGCTCTTGCTGCAGTGTCATTAACAATTTTTAATCCCCTGACAATGTTCAGATCCTTCTGAAAATTGTCGTCTAGGTCACAAGTTGCAGGATTTTTTTTGCAGAAAATCGATAATAATCTTGATCCTTCCGAAGAATTTGATTGGCTGTTAACTAACACAGTAATCTCTTTTGCAGTTATTCAGACCTTTAGAACTAGAAAAGAACATTTAATCGTCATAAAATCCCTGAGTATAAAAATCTAACAAAATTAAAATGGTATAAAAATGGTAAAAAGTAAATAAAAATCCACTGCCACCTGTTAATATTAACACAGAGAGCTGAAGCTGGTAGAATACATTTGCCTTAACCGCCAGTCCAATGTAATAATATGAATAATGATAGTAATAATAATTTATTAATCTCGAAAGACCCGGAAAATTGCAGTGACTGTGAACTAATAAGATAATCGAATTCCCTTATCATGCAGTTGTTCAGATCTTTAGCACAAGCAACAAAAATTGAATCGTCATAAAATCCCTAAGAACCTAAATCTAATAATAATTAAAATGGTATTTTATTTTTAAAAAAATTTTAAATCCACCGTCGACTATTAATATTAACACAGAGAGCTGAAACTTGAAGGACAAATTTTTCAACCACCAGTCCAATACAATAATATAACTAACAATTGCACAATACAACTAACAAACTATATATAACTACAGCAAACGTCGAGAAAATAAATGAACGATGATCCGCGAGCGGCGGGCGTTGGATTTGCGCCATTTGGGAATTCTTCGTGGGTCGTCGGCGGGTCCCGCACTTTACAAACGGCAGCGCGGAATACGAGAATTATAAGAAAAAACGAAAATAAAAAAAGAAAAGAAAAACAGAATGAAGGAAGAGAAAAAAAAAAGAGAAGCAATAAAAAGATGTTGAGTGACTGTGGCGGGGGTGGGGAGAAAGGAAGGTGGAAGCAAAGTGAGGGTGCCCGCGTCGCTGCGGTCAAAGATTGCAGCTTTCCTGAACTAATTGGAGACTCAATGGGACCTTCCGAAGCCAGAGTCGGTTCTCTCTTATGTGCCGCGCGCGCGCGCGCTCGCCCCGCGCTCCAGAGATGAACCGAGCGAGAAGCTGCGATCTCTTCTTCGCCCGTCGGCCGCGTGACCGACGGAGACGAAATTCTTCAAAGAATGTCGCTCGGGAGTCGAACGATCGGCGGTCTGCGTCCCGGTATATTCCTCGACATCACTCGGCTTCGCGCTATAACCGAACCTCTTCGGCTTCTTTCCGATTTGTTACACGCGAGCGTCTCTGCAAAGATGGAAATAATGTGACGCATCGAGGTCGCATTTATATATATATATATATATGTATAGATGGAGGACCGACGCGAGGTCGCAACGAGAGCTCATCCTCTACCTGCTCGCCGTTTGTCCGAAGCTTTGGCAAGAACGTGCCCCCGCGTATATACGCTCGGTGAAGGGTAACGAATTTCATCGACGCGAGGAGAAAAAATGTACGTATTTATGAAGCATTGCTGGGTTTTTCGCTATTGTACTTGAACGAATAATGGCCTCTCTGGGGGCCCGGTTTTCGGAAAATTCAAACGTGCGGTAGGTCCTTTGACGACTATCGCGCTTTTTTTTCCGTCGATTTGGTTGAATATGTTTAACTGCGGGCAAGAGGGAGGAAAAAGAGGGAATTTTGCTCTCGTGGGAATTTTTCTTCTCGCTTTTTCGAACGAGTAATAATGGATATCGTGGTGCATTAATAAATTTTGTGATAATTATGAAATCAGGAATTAATTATGAATATTGATTACGTGTGTCAATGTTAATAATAATAATGATAATAATAGTGAGGAATAATGAGTAATAAAAAGTAATAAGAATAGCGTTAATAATAGTATTAGTCGTTATAGTAATAGTCAGTTATAATAATTAGCAGTAATTATAAATAGATATCTATAGATATGATATGATATTTATTTGATATAATTTTTATTCGCCGAAAATAATTTTTTTCACCCTCCCATAATTTGAGCAAGTTCGAAAAAAAACAAGCACATCGAATATATTTCATCATTAGACAAAAAAAAACATATAATAACAAATATTAATTATCATTCATACATATTTATATATTATCCATGAAATATTATATATCATATAATTATCCCTACGAATGTCGTAGAAATTGGATGAAATAAAACGATCGTCGTCTTGGAAACACATTGAAATAAAAAACAAAACAAAAATAGCGCAAGGGTTTCGGGGTGGGTCATTTACCGGTACATCGTGAGTGATTGAACGACCGTACCGTCTTTTTATCGCTTGCAATTCCAATTTCTCGGGTCGACGCGAAAAGTGAAACAGCGGTGGAAGTGGGCACGAGCCCGGAAATATATATTTCCCCGAAGCGCTGGGTAACCCACGTTTTACGAAAGATACAGTTATAGGCGATACCCGTGACCGTCTGACCACAGATTTATTTTCACTCCCTACGGTATTGCAACCGTGCAACCGTGCCGGTCTGTGTTATCCCCCCTCCCCCTCCGTTCCGCGTGCTCGTGCCCCTTCCCTGTCGAATTTCTTAATAAGGTGCAGGGCTTTGTTTGTACTTCTTCGGTTGGTAAATATTGCAGCTAGGACCCATAGCGCCACTGGGTCCAATACAAACACGAACTGAATGTGGGATTGAAATATATATGTATATAAATACATTTATATGTCTACCTGCGTGTGTATACAGTCGTGTATCGTATAAAAAACGAACAGGGTGGATGGTAAAGTGCTTTGAGAGCGCATCCAATCGCGGTTGGTCGACACGTACACGTGAAATGTACAAAAAAAATAAAAGAACAAACAAATAGTCGTCGACGCAAGTGTGATTAACTCCAGTCTCACGGATACGGATATAAATGAGTTATTTCGCTGTGTATCGATTTTTCATTTCTTTGTCGATGTATTTTCGTTGCTCGACATGAAAATTAAAAAAAAATTTGTGGCAATATATATGTGATATACTAATACGGGTATAATTTGTATCATGTACAAATTGGTCCGGGACATTTATTAATCTTGGTTTCCAGAATGATTGTTAATATCGTTTCCTATTTATTTTATTTTGAAGATAAGGGCACGAAAAATCACATTTGAGGGTTCACTCAGTTTTGTGAAACAGCTATTAAATTTGCACGTAATTGGAGCGCTCGGTTGCTTGATTTTTTATTTATTTGATTTATTTATTGATTTATTGATTTATTGATTTATTGATTTATTGATTGATTGATTGATTGATTTATTTATTTATTTATTTATTTATTTATTTATTTATTTATTTATTTATTTATTTATTTATTTATTTATTTATTTATTTATTTATTTATTTATTTATTTATTTATTTATTTATTTATTTATTTATTTATTTATTTATTTATTTATTTATTTATTTATTTATTTATTTATTTATTTATTTATTTATTTATTTATTTATTTATTTATTTATTTATTTATTTATTTATTTATTTATTTATTTATTTATTTATTTATTTATTTATTTATTTATTTATTTATTTATTTATTTATTTATTTATTTATTTATTTATTTATTTATTTATTTATTTATTTATTTATTTATTTATTTATTTATTTATTTATTTATTTATTTATTTATTTATTTATTTATTTATTTATTTATTTATTTATTTATTTATTTATTTATTTATTTATTTATTTATTTATTTATTTATTTATTTATTTATTTATTTATTTATTTATTTATTTATTTATTTATTTATTTATTTATTTATTTATTTATTTATTTATTTATTTATTTATTTATTTATTTATTTATTTATTTATTTATTTATTTATTTATTTATTTATTTATTTATTTATTTATTTATTTATTTATTTATTTATTTATTTATTTATTTATTTATTTATTTATTTATTTATTTATTTATTTATTTATTTATTTATTTATTTATTTATTTATTTATTTATTTATTTATTTATTTATTTATTTATTTATTTATTTATTTATTTATTTATTTATTTATTTATTTATTTATTTATTTATTTATTTATTTATTTATTTATTTATTTATTTATTTATTTATTTATTTATTTATTTATTTATTTATTTATTTATTTATTTATTTATTTATTTATTTATTTATTTATTTATTTATTTATTTATTTATTTATTTATTTATTTATTTATTTATTTATTTATTTATTTATTTATTTATTTATTTATTTATTTATTTATTTATTTATTTATTTATTTATTTATTTATTTATTTATTTATTTATTTATTTATTTATTTATTTATTTATTTATTTATTTATTTATTTATTTATTTATTTATTTATTTATTTATTTATTTATTTATTTATTTATTTATTTATTTATTTAATTATTTAATTATTTATTTATTTATTTGTTTATTTTCGCAAAATCTCGATCAATAATTCACAATCGTATTCCTAACCAGCCAAAGATCATTTTTCCTCAAGTTCTGAAACAAGTTTTCTAGTTTTATTGGATAAAATATGTACAAAAATGTCAATAAATGAGAAAATAAAATTCTTTCGATCGGCGAAGATTTTTAACTATTGAATTTCCAATTTTTCTTTATTTACTTTTTCCATCTATAAGTGCGTCGGACGGATAACGCGGTTCGTGGCCACGCCTTTGATGTTCCGTCTTTGAATGTTCGTGCGGCTGTTCTTACATCGTTGATAACGATTGCACCGAGTGTTGCCAACGTTTTAATGAACAACAGACCGCCTACACCACTCGAGATATCTCCCGCAGCTGGCCCCTACCGGCACCACTTGTGGAGTGGCGCACACACGCTCGAGCAATCGGATAAGTGCTTCTGTTCAGACGTCCTAACACACTAACCCACAATGTGCACCATAATATAACGCGGTATGTTTTTTGTTCCTCATTAGAAAAAAAAGTTTTATTTTTTCTATTTTTTTTTAAGTACAATAGAGATACGTCTAAGGGTTTGTAAGATCCCGATGCAATCGACGGGCAACGCAGCTGACTCATCCTACGAATTCAGATGCAATCTCCGGGGCTGCGGCTCCGACGAAATTTACGAGCGAAGTTCGGACGTCTCTTAATTAGGGGATAACCGCTGCGCAGCCCTCTGTGCAAGAGATTTCATCGGAAGTTCAATTCTCGGCCACCGACTTATCCGCCCTTAGATCAACTTTTTGATAAATTTCGTTTGAAGAAAGTGAAACGAAGACGAAAAAGATGGAAACTCTTCGAATTAAGAAATCACCAGCTGCTTGAGATCGAAGCCATTCGTTGAAAGATGAACAATCGAACCCTCATCAAAATTGCTCAGACTGTGTTTTTAGAGCTTTTCCTCATTATTAATAATTATATTGGAGGATTTTATCTTTTTCTTTCGGACGCCGGTGCATCGTCACCAAACAGATGCACTTTTTTCATTGTCCCCAACAGAATTATACTAACTTAATAAAAATAAAAAAATATAATTAGCAAAGACTCGTTAAGTTAAGATTTACATTTCTTCTTCTTTTCTTCGAAGTTATTATTACATTATTTAGTGTTATAAGAAAATGTAATTTTTTAATAATAATATGAAATTCAAATTCATATAAAAATATTTCAAAATGATCTGAAAAAATTGTTTAATATTACTACACGTGAAATAGCGATGTGAGATCAAGTGCAATGGCGCGAAATTGTTGAAAAATATTACGAATCGATGGAGAATATATATCACCCCGGATTTGTGCCACAGTGGAACGCTACGAGGTCAAGCTTGTTATTTTTATTTTACTTCTTTTCCGTTTCTTTCTTTTTTTTTTTTTAATTTTTTTTCATTTCTTGCTGCTGCCTCGTTCTCGCGTACGATGTCGTTAGCGAGTCTATTGGTATTTTTATCGAGCCTCCACTCGACGTCTACTTTGTGACTATCGAGTATATAGCATTACTTTCAGCAACACGGGGCAAAATGGCTCAGCGGGTCCGATTTTTGCATCAAATCCAAACAATGTGCCATTTTGCCCTCGACGATTTTTTTTTTTTCGTTTTCCTACACCCGGTATAATCGTTTTGTTTTTAACTGGCATTCGGTATATTTGCGAATCCTGGTGAGATGTAAAGTCGATTTTTCGGCAACCCGTTACCCCCTGCTCCATATATCCTCGAGTTATTTACGGGTTTTCTATGACAAAAAAATCGATAACTCCCGAACGAAGCGTCGGCCCAAAAAGTTCAAGATGGCTAAATTTTCGTTTTTGTTCAAGGAATTAAAAAAAACATAAATTTCAAAAATTCAGGGTACATTTTTTGTTTTATTTCATTTTTAATTTTTAATCGTTTATAAATAATTGTTGAATTTGTGCAACATAATCGTAAATGTTTTCATTGTATAGAGCGTTAAAAAAAAAAAAAAAAACGATCCGTGGTTTTTCGAGTTATCACTAACCGTTGCTGATATATTTCGATTTGAATGACCGAATGTGGTCGATACTTCAAAAACTTCATTTGACTGTATTTCAAAAGTGGGGGCTCAAAATAAAAAACGCCGAAATACGTGTCTCTTTATTTTCAACACATAGTAAGGAAAGAAATTGGGAGGCAAAAATTTTGACCCAACTGTCCGAAGTTGCTGAAATTCCTAGGAATACCCCATACATATTCATCGTACATTCATCGTACCATACGTATATGGGGTATTTTGCGACAAATCGGACGGCCACGATCCTGATTCCTGCCGATTCCATTCATAATTTTCTTTTGGCTTTCAATTCAGCGCAAAAACACCGATGATTTTTTTAGAATTTTTGAATCCCTGTACAATCCTTAAGAAAATTAAAAACTACCCCCAAATAATGAAAAGCTAACTTCGACATGATTAAAAATTATTTTTTTTTGGACTCGAGTAGGTCAAGAAATTAAGCTTGCCAATATTTCAAAGTGGGAAATTTGTTGCAACTAATTTCTAATTTTTTTAAAAATAAAACATTATGAATTTTGTTTTTCTATTTTTTCTAGTTTCGTTTATGATGAGTTTTTTTTTAATTAATTAATAACAATAATTACGTTAACAGTTATAATGACAATCATAGTAAGAATAATGATAATAACGCTAATTCAATAAGAATAATAAGAACAATAATTGATAATATTCTCATGCACATAGTAGATAATATTCATCTTGGGCAAAAAAAAAAAAAAATTCTAGTAAGGATTCAACTCTAAAAATCCAACAAACTTGATTTTTCGACCTACTGGAAACCACAACGGAAAAAATTAAAATTTTCCATCATCATCGAAATATGGCCTTTCTCATTTGGGGGTAGTTTTTTATTTTCTCCAACGGTCACACAGGGTGATCCGAAAATTCTGAAAAAAATCAATAATATTCTCGGGGTCGAACGAAAGCAAAAACAAAAATCATCAACCGACTCAGCCGAGTTCAGGGTTCCCCCCGACCGTTCGATTTGCCGTGGAATACCTCATGCACACATACACCCGTGGGCGACATTCAAATAGAATGGCTTAACGAGGTCATGAGGCACTCTTCGGAACACTCGGGAAAGAGCAAAGCTTGTTTCCTGCTTCTTCGACTCGATGAATAAAGTGCGAGGTGCATCGCTCTTCGTCTATCAACGCTTCTTCTCTTCGTTCTTTTCCTTCGGGCCGTCGCTGTCTCTTCGCACAGACATCCGCTGTACCATCCCTCCTTCTCCCCTCTCGCCCCGCGATCCTCAACCCCCGTGGACCCAACGAGTTTCCCTTGTAACCTCCGCATCTTGTCCCCCGAGTTTGCTTTCGCTAACAGAGCCCCGAGTGTTTGTCGAGACACTCCGTGTACCCAAACTCACGTACACCAGGGATGGTTTGCTCCAACCCTCGCGGCAAGAGAGCCTTCGACCTCGGCTCCTCGAACACCGATACCAGCCAATGCGCACGCGTACACGCGAAAAAAAAAAAACAAATAAAAATAAAAACAAAAAAAACAAATTAACGAAGACTAGCCGAAACCGCCTACTCGGAGATGTACGTGTATTCATATTATACGCACTACTACGTTCACAGACGTAGCACACACAGAGGAATTGAGCTCCGTCGTCTTTGCATTATGCGTCTTACACACACAGATACTTACGTAGTATAAGTAGAAAGATCGATCGGAGGGAAAGCTCTTGCCATTTGTTTGTTTGTTTGGATTTTTTTTTGTTGTTTTTTTTTATCTTGGCATAGCTGAAACACTTGACGGAAGCAACTTGAAACGGAGATGAGTGCTTCTGGCTTCTGTGAGCGAAAATTTTCATTTGACTTTCCGGGATTCGTATTATCTTTGTTAATATTATTCTTCGGGTGAATTGTGCTGGAAAGGATTTATGGAAATTTTTTTATCGAACTCGTATTGTCACACCGCCAATTGTAGCAATATTTCGTACCTTTATTCACGACGTCATTTATTAATTGCTACAGATTTAGATGACTCAGATAATTACAATTTATTGACGTATAAAATGAATAAAACAGGCCAAAAAATTGTGGAATCAATCTTTTTCTTCTTGCAAAATTTGTTTGAATCTTTCAGGAAACTTTAAACTCATACCTCCAATCCTAAACCGCAAAAACTACCACGAAAATCGAAGATTTTCGGTAAGTTCAAACGATATTTAATTATTTTTTCCCCTCTCTGTTATTTTAACTTTTTTTGTTTTTTTTACCTCCTTTTACTCGTATTGTCACACCACCATGGATCACCTTATCGTGTACTTTCATTTACAGCGTTATTTATTAATTAGTTAATATTTAGATAACTCAAATAATTACACTTAATTTACGAATAAAATAAATAAAATGAAACAAAAAATTGTAGGCTCCATCTTTTTATTCTTGCAAATTTCGTTCGAATCTTTCGAGAAACTTCGACCTCGTACTTTCAAACCCAAACCGGAAACAACTACCATGAAAATCCAAGATTTTCGGTAAACTCGGGCTTTAATTATTTTTTCCCTTCATTCATCATCCCTCGATGATTATTTCTCCTTAATTCGGTCCAAACCCCCGGAAACTCGAATTCCCATCCAGCAGCAAGCTTTCCTGTAGGCCATCAGGACCCCAACTCATTATCCTTCCAGTAGCATCAGCGCCCGAGCCCCCTGCCAGAAAAAACCTAATAATTATATAATAATCCTCGATAATTACAGGTTTCCGAGCCCACACGTCTCGCAAGAGGAAGTGATTCGTCAAAAGCGTCGACAGCAGTATCGTCCGGTGTCCGACCGCCAACAGAATGCACTCTGTCCCGTCGAGAGCCGGCGATTTCCAGACAGTTGCAATCTCCATGTCTTCCGGAGAAACAAGAATACCAATAATATCACTGCGTGGCTTCGTATCTGCTCTGCGGCCCCTTAACCCACGGGGGGCTTTAATCCCCGATGGAAAGAGCCAAATGAAGTTGGCGAGAAATCATTTCACCTTCCCTCGTCTGCTTCTCCAACCATAGTATCTTTAATAAAATATAAAATATAAAATATAAAATATAAAATATAAAATATAAAATATAAAATATAAAATATAAAATATAAAATATAAAATATAAAATATAAAATATAAAATATAAAATATAAAATATAAAATATAAAATATAAAATATAAAATATAAAATATAAAATATAAAATATAAAATATAAAATATAAAATATAAAATATAAAATATAAAATATAAAATATAAAATATAAAATATAAAATATAAAATATAAAATATAAAATATAAAATATAAAATATAAAATATAAAATATAAAATATAAAATATAAAATATAAAATATAAAATATAAAATATAAAATATAAAATATAAAATATAAAATATAAAATATAAAATATAAAATATAAAATATAAAATATAAAATATAAAATATAAAATATAAAATATAAAATATAAAATATAAAATATAAAATATAAAATATAAAATATAAAATATAAAATATAAAATATAAAATATAAAATATAAAATATAAAATATAAAATATAAAATATAAAATATAAAATATAAAATATAAAATATAAAATATAAAATATAAAATATAAAATATAAAATATAAAATATAAAATATAAAATATAAAATATAAAATATAAAATATAAAATATAAAATATAAAATATAAAATATAAAATATAAAATATAAAATATAAAATATAAAATATAAAATATAAAATATAAAATATAAAATATAAAATATAAAATATAAAATATAAAATATAAAATATAAAATATAAAATATAAAATATAAAATATAAAATATAAAATATAAAATATAAAATATAAAATATAAAATATAAAATATAAAATATAAAATATAAAATATAAAATATAAAATATAAAATATAAAATATAAAATATAAAATATAAAATATAAAATATAAAATATAAAATATAAAATATAAAATATAAAATATAAAATATAAAATATAAAATATAAAATATAAAATATAAAATATAAAATATAAAATATAAAATATAAAATATAAAATATAAAATATAAAATATAAAATATAAAATATAAAATATAAAATATAAAATATAAAATATAAAATATAAAATATAAAATATAAAATATAAAATATAAAATATAAAATATAAAATATAAAATATAAAATATAAAATATAAAATATAAAATATAAAATATAAAATATAAAAAAAATACATGTAATAATAATGATTTTTAATTTCCAGAACGCCGTGGGGGAGCTTCTCGCGGCAAGATCCAGAGAAATCACATCTGGGCGTTCGAACCGTTTCGAATCTGCACGGGGTGGGGGCGGGCTTCTTCTTCATCTCCTTTTTCTTTCTCCCCGTCTACTTCGTCCTTTTACGAAGCACCGTGCGAGCCCGCGCGCCGTTGCCATCACGGTGGCGCGCGCCATGGCCTCCCTCGTCGGAGATACAAAAGCCGCAGCCACGCATCTAGTAACGGTGACACTATTTGTCACCTGATGACCGGCCTCTCGCAAGCTCGATTCACTTGTGTGTGTGGTCCATCGGACCATCTGGTCCACACCATAACCAATTCGTCCGCCCGGGGGCTGGGGCTCTCCTTATGCCGGGTTCTCCGCAGTCACTCGGCACAATCCGAGTATCGGTTGCGCTTCATGTAACACATTATTGACGTTCGCTTCTGTTCCGACATTCGTGGATGATGGAATTTCGGCTAAGTCGGGGAAAAAGTCATTTTTACCGTATTTCGCTTTTGTACGATGCAGCGTGTTGTGCATTGCACTGTGGATCTTTGATACACCCCCGAAGGGTGGGCTCAACGTGTTACGAGACGCTACTGTAGCTACCCCCGTTGCCGACTCTCTCGCGGCTTGTGCTCTGCGGTGGGTAATACATATATGTATATGTAGGTATGTGTGTACGTATAACGACGGGGAACGATGGAAAGACATGACGGGATGAAAAATGTAACAAAGAAATGTATTTATATACATGTATAACAAAGGAAATGTATTAAATAAATATATATGAGGTATTCCACGGCAAATCGGACGGTTAGTTTTCTCTTTAGAATTTGCGAATTTTCCTATAAGCCTTAAGAAAATTAAAAACTTCCCCCCCAATCAGGAAAAGTGTACTTCGATATAATTGAACGTTGTGATTTTTTCCTTGGTGATTTCAGTAGGTCAAATGAATGAAGTTTGCGCAAAATTTCGGAGTGAGATCTTTGATGCACCTATTTTTTTTAAAATGAAGAATATTATCCAAAATATATATAAAAAATATTTCCAACTGTCCAAACCCGTAACAAAATTAGTAACATTATTATTTTCTTTACTATTAGTATAATTATTATTGTTAACCCTTTAATGCCTGCAACCACCTTGTCATCACACGAAATAAGGGATTAGAGGGTTATTATAATTATTTTTATTTATATATCAGGCGGAAACTATCATAAACAAAACAAAAAAATAGATTAAAAAAATTAATTTCTCCTACATGGAAAAATAAATAGTTGCAATAAATATCCCACTACGAAATATTGACAACTTAGTTTTTCGACATTGGACACTGAAATTACAAAAGAAATCTTCAAGTATTCTCGAAGTATGCGTCTCTTCACTCGGTGTAGTTTTTAATTTTTGCAAGAGGTTTAAGGTGATCGAAAAAGTCTTTAAAAAATCAGAGACATTTTCAGGATTAAATGAAAACCAACGAAAAATTACGAACTGACTGGGCAGGGTTCAGGATTTCGACCGTCCAATTTTCCCTGGAATACCCCATACACATAAATACATTTTTTTTTTTACATTTTTCGTTTTGCCATTTCTTACAATCGTTCGTCGTCTTTTACTTCAGCACAAGTCTGTGGAACGAAGCAAAGCAAGGACGTCGCAATTCTGGCATCGTCTTTTGTCTTCCGTAAGTCAGAGAAAAAAGAAGAGACGGTGCGGAAGCTTCTCAGCCCTTATCACCCCTTCCCCGTCGTCCTCCTTCTCCAGCCTTTCCCTCAGAGCCGTGGAAGCTCTGCGCGGAATGCGAAACGCCACCGGATTTCTGAATAAATGTATCTATGTATTGTGCATGACGTGCATGGCGCTGCCGAGGGTGGATCATATAGTTTTTGCGAGGCACTGAATATTTGGCAAGAAACAATGTCTCGCAGTCTCGAATTCTCTTTTGCTGTATATATCGCGTTACGGTGCCGATGGCGTTTCGGCTTTTTGCAGATTACATAGCTTTCACAGCTGAAAATAAATACAACGCGTTGTTCGTTTTTTTTCCTATCTGTCGTTTTTATTTCGAGTCAAAGGAGTATTTTTTTTTGGTGTCTATCGTTTTGATAACCAACGGTATCTTTGGGGGTTGAATATTTTTCTTCTTCTTTTGTTTCGATTTTTTATCGAGTAATTAGTGTGAGAAATATTTTATAAATACATTTTCTGCAAATGCAAATCTGAATGCGATTTTTATGTTTTTTTTATGTAAGAAAATTTGCTAGATAGTAACAATTAGAAACTTCCTATCGCAAATATTGCAAGTACGTTTTTGATTGATTTTGAGAGATCGAAAATCGTTAAATAACTGAAGGAATTATATTTTTTAATCGATTATTTTTTCGATTGTGTAAACACAGAAGTGATAACGGCTGTACGATGCCTCGGAATGTCATTAAATTATATATGGGGTGTTCCATACGAACAGAACCCCTTTTTCAGCCGATGTTTTTTTATTCCCTGGAAATTGAAAGGAGTTGGAGTATTACTCGAAATAGTGGTTGACTCCAAATCTTAGGCCTCTAGGTTTACTCCGCATCATACTCATGTAATCAGTATTTTTAGTATTTTCGATGTTTCGAGGCGTGGTGAGTCTTTATTTCTAAATTGAATTGATGTTATCACCAGTGTTTTGGATTGGAATTTTCCCGTTCTTTCAGATAAAATTATGAGATCTCAGTATCTAAAATATTTTTTTCTGATTTGAGGCAAAAAAAACACAAAAAACTTCATATCACGAAAAGATATATTTGTTTTCTTGGTCCCACTTTTTTGTAATCTTCCCATTATTCTAAAGCTACTGTATGAATTTTGTGATGGAACTCAGAAATTTACGGTACCCAGACAATATTATTAAAAATCAGAAATACCCGTATTTCTGATTACGGAATTTACAATACCCAGAAATTTCTGAGTTCCATCACAAAATGTATACAGCAGCTTCAGAATAATCATGGAAAGATTACAAAAAGTTTCGACCAAGAAAAAAAATATTCTTTTCGCGATATGAAGTTTTTTGTGTTTTTTTGCCTCAAATCATAAGAAAACATTTTTGATACTGAGGTCTCATAACTTTATCCGAAAGTACGGAAAAATCCCGATCCAAAACACTCGTGACAACATCAATTTAATTGAGAAATAAAGACTCACCACGCCTCGAAACTTCGAAAATACTCAAAATACCGATTACAGGAGAATGATGAGGAGTAAACCTAGAGGCCTAAGATTTGGAATCAACCACTATTTCGAGTCATACTTCAATTTCTTTCAATTTTGAGGGAATAAAATAGTATCGGCTAAAAAACGGGTTCTGTTCGTATGGAATACCCCATATATATTTTTTTCTCTGTGATATATGTATATTTATATAAGAATATCGTTTTACGGGCCAGGTGTCCGATGAGAATGGCCTCGGACTCGATGAAATCTGTTTCAAATTATTCGTGTTTCGCTCGCTCGACGGACATGAAAATTTCCGATAACCCAGTTCATGCCGCGGTGAGAATTTTCAGGCTATTCACGATCGTTTCCCGAGCCTCGTATATACTCCGAACACTTCCAAACACACCGGCACGGACGCACACAGAGACACGGACACGCAAATACCCCGACTAAATTATGGACCGACCGGTCCATCCGCGCCCGCAAAGTGATTCCACACGTTGAAATATCAAAGTCACCTGATGCGGAAAACACGAAACATTTTTAAAAGCTCGTTCGTTCGCGGCGAGCCAAGATTTATTTGTGTTGTTCAACGGACAGACATTTTTGCAGCAATTGACGTCGCTATTCTCCAGCTTCAATAGAATTTTTTACAAATATTTTCTGATGTTTGTAAATATTTATTTTTATTAGATAAATATTTTTCGTTGGTATTTGTTGTTTTATCCATTCATTTTTCATTTTTCATCATATTTTATGTATTTATTTGATGATTGAGTTATTATTATAATATTTATTATGCATCATTTTTGAAGTCAATAAATTATAGTATGATTTTTAATAGTATTTGCGAAATTTTTTTGGATATCAATTTAAATTGTTTCAAATAGTTTAGGTTATTTTTTCACCTCATCATCAATCAATTTTCGGCTGGCGCTTACAAAATATAGAATTTTTAGGTAAAATCGATTTTTTAGATACTGTTGAATAATGTACCAGGATTATTGTAACAATAATAATTTTTATTATTCCTATTTATTTCTATGCACTATAATATTGAACTCGTTCGATAAATGATAAATTCGCATTTGAATTTTCATTCCACGAATTTTCATTATTATTGAATTATTGAAACGTCCGTTGCATTGATACTTTTCAATTCCCCATTATAATTTCTCGGAAAACGATTTTGCAAAGCCCAAGAGAAAAAAACCTTATACTCACTCATGCATTTCCTTCATCAAATAATCTCTCTAATACTGAAAAAGAAGAAAAAACGGAATTACGTGGAAACCCGATTTTTCCCCGTCGTTATTATAATACAACCAATGGACCGTCCCTTTCTTCCACAATTCCACGAACAGGGCTCAAAGTTTCGGCAAAAAATGTGAACCATAACATTTTTAATCCCAGTGATTCGTCGAATCGGGTTTTATTCATATATTTTTCTTTGGGAATTTTATAGTAACGACGTCCGAATTAATTCCCCAATGGAAAAACATTGGTTGCAAAGTTTCGGATTTGTCGGAGCATCAGCTGGGTCACGTGCTGACCAAACCACTAATTTTTCATGGGGGTTCGAATAAACCGCTGCATCTCGAGCTTATTCCGATAAGTCAGAGGACCGAGAGAAGGTGAGAGGGAAGAAGAGCGAGAGAGAGAGAGAGAAAGAGAGAGACAGAGAGAGAGAGAGAAAGAGAGAGACAGAGAGAGAGAGAGAGAGAGAGAGAGAGAGAGAAAGAGAGAGAGAGAGAGAAAGAGAGAGAGAGAGAGAGAGCGAGAAAGGGTGAAAGAGCCCTTGCATCTAAATTACGTGCCGGGGGCCCGTTTCTGCCCGGTTGCGATGCTCAACTTTCTCAACTCTCGACGGCGCGTGAATTACGCCACTCACGCTCACCGCGAGACCTGCCTCCTCGTTGCTTCTACCCTTAACCCGCACCCCCTTCCCTTGCACCCCTGACATAATACTCATTTATTTGCAACAAACGAGATTGAATATTTTTTCTTCGACAGTTTGAGAAAGAAATTTCAATTATCGAATAATCATTTGTCTATCGTATTCAACCGACAAATTGCTCAATCGGAATATTCTATTACCCTGCAAAATGATTATTATTATTATTATTCACTATTTCAAGCTTGCTGGGATAGGGAGACTAATGAAAATCGATTTTGGCTTGTAATATTAGCTCTGTGATTCGATTTCTAATATTACCTTCGTAAGTGTTGAGAAAATCGAACGTCTGGAATACGAATTTTTTTTTCGAGATCATGATTTTTCTCATTTTGCTTAATTCAACTGGATTTTCCTTTCATTTTATAGGAACAAGTATTTATCTACAATATTCGACAATCATACGAAATTAATTATTATCGTTATTAATTACATTCTGAACCCTTTTTAGGTGGAAGAATGAATAGAATTTAACCTAGGTTCCAACTTTGTGATGAAATACATATATTGACAAAATCGAACGACGGTGACACATTTTTTTTTTCTTAAGAGCATGACCAATGTTCTCTTCCGTTGAATTCATCCGTACACTGAATTTTTCCTGCGTATTCCTCTAACAAATCTTTACTTATGATATTCTATATCCTCACAAATTGATCATTATCGTAAGCAATCGCGGTTTTAACCCTTCTTAAATGGAATTTATTTCTCATTAGCCTAGATTTCTACCTTCGTAATAAAATGTACCGACAAAATCGAACGTCCACCACCATAACGCCGATTTTTATTTGTCCCACGACCTCATCTTACTTATTTCGTCCAATTCACTCTTATACTCTATTTCTTCCCCATCACTAACAAATATTGACTCTCGATATTCCACAACCCTACAAATTGATCGTTATCATAATTATCCGCAATCTCAACCCTTACCAGCTAGTCCCTTATCAACAACCCTTATCAAATATTCACAATATTGACCCTCCTCAAACGGAATTTGATCCTCGTTTACCCTAGATTCTACCTTCGTAGTAAAATGTATTGACAAAATCTAACGACTACCACCACCAGCGCCATTTTTTATTTCCCCCACAAACATCCTCAATTTTCTTATTCTGTTTAATTCTCTTTAACTCTTCATCACTTCACCATGACTAACAAATATCGCTTCAATATTCTACAACCCCACAAATTAATCCCTACCACAATCATCCGCAATCTCAACCCTTATCACGCTAAAAGCACCCATAAAAAACGTTTCCACCTCCAATTCCAGCCCCGATTCCGCCCCCGGTAACACAAACAACCCACAACATCGACCCACCATATACAAACCCAATATTATCCATCATCTTCATCCCATTTCTCCACCATCTTCCCAAAACTACCCCCCAACCTTTCCATTCCGTATAATTCACCGTTAAACGAACTTTTTCTCATCGTTTTTGAAAAGAAAATTCATCCGCGTAAAGATGCATCCCGAACGGGGATGCAATCTCGTAGGACGTAATACGCGTAGCGTATTCGTGGAATAATCGATTTTCCGAGGGGCGGTCAAACAATAGAAGCAGGAGGTTGGAGATTAAAGTCGCATGGTCTCGTTGGGCACGAGGAGGGCAAGGGGGGTGGGGGGTTGGGAGGCGTTCTTCATTTACCTATGGGTAATGGGCCCCGTGAGCCTTATAGAACGTGTAATACCTGTCTGGTAGGTACCTTCGACACAGCTACCATAATACTAGCGAACCAAAGCTCGTGGCTCCCTGAGCAAGGGTCTATCCATGGTTCTGCTGTCGCTGCTGCTGCTGCTGCCGCTGCTGGTCTTGGTGGTGCTTTCAGTGGTGCAGCTTCTGGCTTCGGCACTTCTCCACGAGCGCGAGCCTCTCGTCGAAGCAAATAATAGACAACTATAATGGGGTATTTGCTTAGGATCCGAGCCGGCTCGATTCAATATACCGTTTAATTCGCTTCTTCGCCCGGCATCGGTACAACCAACGTCTTCCGTGATATCCCACGTGTATTTATTATTTACACAACGCGGGACCACCGGTTTGTAACTCAATACGGCCGACTGATGTATCGCGTCGTCGACTATACGTCGCACGAGCGTGTCGTTGAGTTTTTTTTTTAGTGTATTTTTTTACTCTGGTCTAACGGATGTGCAAACGTGTCACGTCACCTGACGTCTTCCTTCGGAGGGGTAGAGTCTTTGGCGGGGGGTATATCTTCGGACGATTCGGAGCAATAAAATATTTAAATTATTATGGCAACAATTTTGGTTTTAATTTTATTTATTTATTTAATTCTATGTTGTTTTTCTAATTTTGAAGATGTTCGGAGCATTTTTGTCTAATTCTTATTTTGTACTTCTTGCCATTCGAATATCCTAGAGATAATAGCTTATTATCGACAAATTCAGAAATATCATAATCATATTTATCGGGAAATATACGAATAAATATAAATATACATTTTTTTCTAAACCTTTAAAATTAAACGTAACTAATTAAGATAATTAAATTCAAAAAGAATTTAATTATGGTCTCAGTGGTCCAACAAAATGGACCACTGAGAATCGACACTATCTCGCGTCTCATGGCTTTTCCCATGGTCTCGACAATTTCATTGCACCGAGAAATTTCAATGGCGGTAAATTCCCGATGTGCCGGAAAATTTCCATAATTTTCCGACGAGTTTCCGGCGATGCAAAAGCAACTCGTGTCATCGTCGTGTCTCAAGGGTTTGCTTATTTCGTACGTGGCTGGAGGGGGGGGTTGGGTTGCCGAACGTTGCGCCCGAGCTTCATACGTCAGTCTCGATGAATGCAACTAATACACCCGTAAAATCACGGGTCGCTTCATTTTCGCCAACCCCTTTCGAAGCCTTCACCGCGTTGCGCGTTCTCTCGCACTTTCGAACCCTCTCGACGGCATTGCACACGTGCCACTCCGCCATATGATCCGCATACTAAACGATTTCTACATTCACTCCCCGGGGCCATGATTTATTCACGGGGTTGGAGGAGAAAAAAAAATGAAATTATCGCGAATGCGTACATACGACCGTACGTATGTACACGTAGCCGTGACGCAGATGGCTCGTGACGTCGCTGTAGTCGAATTTTCACAAAAATAACAAGGTGTCCGGGGTCATTTGACATAGTCGTTAAAGGGTGGTTTTTTTTTTCATTTTTCATTCCGTCGTGTCGGAATTAATCGATGGTCGGTGAGGCACGTTCGAGTACGTTATTATTGGGAAATTGAAGAAAAAGTTTTCCGCTTCTTTGTGGGATCGTTGATTTGTTATTTAGTTGAATTTTCACTGAAATAAAGTGCGATCGGGGTAACTTGACACACCTATTGAGATGTTCTTTTATTGTTTATTCCGTCGTGTCGAGATTAATCGATTGACGATTGGGTACGTTGGAGTCCGTGATCATTGGAAGTTTAAGAAAAAGCTTCGAGCTTCTTCGGGGTATCGTTAATTTATAATTTAGTCGTATTTCCACGGGAATAAAGTATAAGGTATTTTGGCACACTGATTGAAACGTTCTTTTATTTTTTAATCCGTCATGCAACGATAATCCATAAAAGATTCAATTCCATTCGCACTCGACGCTACAACAACCGAAAATTTCCCGTAAACCATTCCCACCCTTCACGACGAACCGATTATTCATCCACGCACCAATAAACTCTTCAAATTTTTTTTCCATCCCCAAGCTTCGAGATTCCAACTCATCGACATTGCTCACAGCCTCGGCGTTTCGATTTTTAAACTTTGTTATCGTTATCGGGCAAAAAAATCGTCGATGTGGCCCTGGTGGGCGCGATGAATCGTATTACACCCCCGTGTCGAATCGCCCCGGTCGGTTGGGTCGGACGTTCGGTCGGGGGTGTTACATCGGTTTGGCGAAAAGTGTGTGTTATTGCGTTTGTGCGGATGGAACGAGTGGAAGGTTGGCGAGCGTGCGTGCGTTGCCGGGAAAGGGTTGAAAATAAAATGAATCCGGGATTCGTATCACGTTTCTGGAAGTCGGACTGGTGTGCGAGCCTCAGGGCGATGATGGCGACGGGATAGATGTGGATTTTACGAGGTTCGAGTGAGAACACAGCGGCAACGGTGATGCAGCAGCAGTGGCGGAGCATCACCTCTTTCTTTTATCGCATCCCTCGCAGACAACCACCACCCCCGCGTGCCCGTAACGCCTCTGGGTTAGCACCAGGCAACGAGAGACACTCGCGACCGAACCCGCAACGTATCAAAGAACGCTCTTTGCCGAGCGTTTGCTGATGCTGCGATGCTTTGGCCCGAACTCGTCGCGGCGGTGGTGATGCTGGGGCTGCAGACTTCAGAAATAAGAGATAAAAGAGAAAGAAAAGGGTTCCACGCGTCGCCCACGGCGATGTTACGTTCGCCATATCGCAGTTATTGCGCGTCACACGTTATGAAATTCGGTACGTCTGTGGAAATCGAAAAGATCGTTTCTATGGATTTTTATAACGTTAGTTTTTTTTTTTGTTTTTTTTTATATCAACGTCTACGAGGTTTCCATGGGTGCTGATGTTACGGAATTTTTTTTTTTTTTTTTTGGGCTGAGGTGCGAGATGGGATGTCGAATATTGTACTGAGAAGCGAGGATGGATGTGAAATGATATTTGAGAGACGATTTCGTAGGCATTGACCTCGCGGGTTTTGGTATGGAATTTTTGTTTGTTTGTTTTTTTTTTTTTGGGAATTTTAGGATGCAGTTGTTTACTGGCGTTTTGAATTATTTGGGGGTGGATTTGGAGTAACAATCTTTTGAAATATCTTTTGTAATAAAAATAAAACTATTTTGAAGGTTCTGACAATTTAATTACTGCGAATTTTGATCAAGTCGAATTGGTGGTGAATTCTTGAGTTTTGGAATTTATTTATTCGTGTTGTTTTTAATTTCTATGGATGTATTTCAATAATCGAGACAATTTCTTTAATAATTTTTGTTATTAATTCAATCATTTTTTACGTTCCTGACAATTTAATTACTGCCATTTTTACTCAGTCGGATTGGCACAACGTTTTGGATTTCTGCGATATATCTATGCATGATTCTTAAAATTATTCATTTATTTATTTCAGTAATTTAACCAATTTTTTGAACAATTCTTATAATTAAATCGATCAATTTCCAAGATTCTGAAAGTTTAATTACCATACGAATTTCGACCCAGTCGAAATGGTACTAAGTTATTGAATTTTACGATTGATTGATCCTTATTATCTTGAATTATTCATGCGCGTATTCCAATAATCCTCTCATTCTTTTAGATCTAATAATTATTGTCTAATAAAATCGAGCAATTTCCAAGTTTCTGACAGTTTAATTACTGCGATTTTTCAACCAGTCAAATTGATCCTAAATTATTGAAATTGTATTTCGCCAAGTTGAAAGCATCAATTGACTCGTTCAATCGTTAACCCTTGGTCTTGAAAATTTCGAAACGAAAAAACCAAAAGATTTCTCCTTCTTTTCAATTAATATCCGGGGGTCCGAGAAAATTAGTTCACGTTCCACATAAAAAAATCCAATAACACAGCTGCCGATCGAACGAACAACAAAGTAACATCTCAGACTCCACGACATTCGTTCGGGGTAACATTTTCATTATTGCCAAATCGATAGATGTGTCAATAATACTACGTGACAATTATACTTGTTCTCGGAGTCAGTTGAACTTCGTAACTGGGCCACATGGTTCATAGAACAGTAGGAGATTTGTTTTCAAACGGAAAAACGTCACGTACTACGGAATACCATCGGTGAGTCCCGCAGCAAATCCAATGGCCTTGACCGATCTTACCTTTCGCTTTAGGTCAGTAATATATCTCGCATCGTTGCCGCCACTCTCTCTCACGTTTTTTTATATACATACCTGTGCCTTCTTTTGTCACAGAGGAGACCATAAATCATCGGTGAAAATTCCTTCTAGGCAACGGTAATTTTTTTTCTCCGTTTTTTTCTTCGCTTTTACGATCACGGTCGGATTACGGTCAGCTAGAAGCTACTGAAAAACTTATATTACCCGCTATCTGGCCGTACGAGTGGCGTTGCTTGAAAAGCACATTTTTTTTCCTTTTTTTTCGGAAAACGTCACATTCCGGACGAGCGTATTGTCGGTCGTGGACAAATTCTCGCGACGGTCGCGACATCTATGGGTTCTCGATTTTCTAGGGTTAAAATATCCTTGCGAGATTGATAAAGCTCGTGAATTAATTTTTCACGTATTCGTTTTTTTTCTGATGTAATGTCGTCAGTTTTGCAGGATTCGTCGTTTAGGGGTTCCTAGAAAAGAAAAGCAATTTTAATTTTACGGATAGTCGAAGCTGTTGCAATTATTCCTGAATTGTCAATCCGTCAAAGAAAAATATAAGCTTTTCCCTCGAACATTTTTTTTTTCTAATCGTCCGATTGAGAACGTAATTTAAAAAATTTTGATAACCTCACGATCTAAACTGTCTTCATTGTCTTTCAATTATCCACCCGTAAATCCAATGATCCAGCTCTATCCTCGGTCCTTTCCCTGATACACATAAAAAAACGTCGACAAATTGTCCAATCAAAAAAAAATCTGTGAAAAAAATAAATATACAACAAAGAAAAACCGTCAGCCTCATAATCCGTGCATTTAATCGGATTTAAAAAAACGTAGCGTCGTCAAAAGTTAAAAGTCAACAGCCATTTCCGCTTCCTCGATATTACAAAACACGTTTCTTCGTCCGAAATGAAAAAAAAAAAAAAAAAAAACGAAAAGGAATAAAAATGATTTTCGATGAAAATGTCTCCCGTTCACGAGAATAAAAAAGCTGATCTTATGAGAGCTTAGTGAAACCCTGAAAGGTTCGAATATAGACGGAATTTCGGCCAAAAATGCTGGAAATGGTACCCAGATAGTCAAACGGATAGCCAAGAAGCACCGAAGTATTCTCGTCCAGGTATAGTCGCACGATCGTATATAGTATACGACTTTTTATAATAGCCGGCACAACGGTGCGGAGATGTCGGAGAGGGGGAAGAGGAGAGGGATGGTGGTCGAACGATCGTCTGTGGGAATCCTCCCTTCGGCACTAAAGGGCAACAATGGACCGAGGGGGATTCCAAAACGTCTCACAAGCGGAGCAGTGGGCTTGAGTGGGTCGCAAACAAAAATACAAAGAAACCCAAGAATATGTCAAACCGGTCAGCGTTCCATACGCCCCAACTTTTCGAACGCACCAACCACGTATTCTACAGGGTGTCTCTCGGCAATTGATAAACGACTCGGGGCGCTATCTCTCTCTAGCTCTCTCTCTCTCTCTTTCACACACACACATGGCTTTTTCAACGTCGTACGTTCAACCTTCTTCGTATTGTTGCACGGAAGCCGGCTGTATCTTCCACTTAATTCGACACGAATGGACCGCCGATGCTTCTTCCGGGTTTATCGTCTGTTACGTAAGTGAAAGAGAAATAATAATAATCAAGAAGAAATAAAATCGCGAGTCAATGTTTGGAAAAATAAACGGGCAATGTTGGAGATTTTTTAATTCGAACGATGGTGGAAGCGTTATCATGCGGAATATATTTTTTATTATTTTTTGGAAAGGAGACAATCAACAGTCAATGTTTCGAGAAGGAAATAGACGATATCAAAAATTGTTAAAAGGTCGACGTTATGCCGTAATTATGAAAATTCAAAGGAAGCAACAAATCTTATCGTCCAGGTATATTTTTGATTATTTTTTAGAAACGATGAAACCCCGGAGTCAGTGTTCGGAAAAATAAGTAGACGATATCAAAGATTGTAGAATCGTCGACGGTATCTCATAATTATAAGTAATTCGAACGAAGCTATAAATATTATCATCCGAATGTATTTTTTTTCAAATTCTGATTCCCCGATTTAATTTTTTTCCAATACTATTATTGAAATGTATTATAAATAATGTCAAGGGCGCTGCAATTTTGTGGTAAAAGTTTCCCAAGCGTAACACAAGAATAATCAAAAGTGCTCCTATCTGCATCTTGATTTCTACGCCATCATGACGTTTTCGAGATTTCAATTTTAAATTATGTTTCGTTTTTTCTTCTTTTTTTTCGTTTCATTCGGGACACCCCGTACATGAGCGAGAGTTAAATCGTTCCCCCGTCCCCGTTGAAAGGCCGGGGGCCGAGGGAAAAAAAGAAAATACGAAATCGCTGCGGGATTTGAATGAAGGACAAGGGACAATCAATTCGGTGGATTGATCGTATCTTGGAGGTACCTTTAGATTCCGCGATAGTATGACGAGACCGAGTAGGTGCACAAGGCACCGCATTGTCGTTGTCGAGCGGTTTCGTTGATTATAACGGAACCAGCGTGAGACTCGTATGCTCGTTAGACTCGGGGTCCAGTTTTGCATCTCATACGATCCGACGGGAAATCAATTTTTTTTAAATTTTTTTTTTTTTTTATCAAACGACAGTCGTGCGAGTCGACGATGTCGATTTTCAACGAATGATGCTAGACTGTGTGAACAAATGTACGGGAAAAGTGGACATGGAGAATATGTTTAAGGAGTTTTAATTTTCGAAATAAATGATTTCGAATTGATTACAAAGCGCGAATTTGTTTACAACTCGAATAAAAGTACTAGAACTCTAATATTCGGGTTATAGATTTTTTATGAATCAATGAATGGCGGGAACGCATCTTCCATATTTGGTTACAACCTGAATCGTGCCAAAAATTGTAAATTTGGTCGATAAAAATCGGTATAATCGGATTTTGCATGTTATTCCGGTCCTCTCGATCCAGAATCGATCGAGGTGGTGCCATCTAGTGGCGGACGGGCCCACTGTACTCGATCTTCGTGAGTCCCACAACGCGCGTGGCAATGCGGTCCAACTAGCATGACGGTTCAAGCCTCGACCGACGGTAACGACGATTACTGCCAATTTCTCGATCATTCCGATGGTAACAACGCTTTTTCTCTGCGCCCTTCCGCAGCGACTGAAGATTATATCATTCGCCAACATAGAAAATCCAAAGAAGTATTTTACGCAGAAATTTTCTAATTTACAAAATATTATTTCGAAACATTTGCGACGCTTGCTTATGTTTATAACCCTAATAAAAGTCATGTGCATTGAATGTGAGGTTTTTTTTGTTCACAAGTGATCTAAAAAAATTGGTAAAATGGCTTTTCGCGTATTTTTCATATCCTCTCGATCGCGAACCGATTTTGGCAGTACCATCTAGCACCGAACATGCTCACTGCTCTCCGATCTTCGTCTCTTCCACCAAATCAAGTAGATAAGAAAATGTATAACATTTTTTTGTGAGAGCTTTCATATCTAAGACATTTAGATGGATTTCTTCGACACATAATTATTGTATATAATTATATATAATAGGATAAAGAAGAAAACTAAATCCAAAATGTGTCAATGTCTAGAAAATTGCAGATGTGTTCATCAGACCTTACATAGGTGTCTAATTTTGGATATTTCATTCTCCCATGGCACGTTCATCATCGTCGAAGCTACGGACTGTCAATTCTGTAAGCACACGTGCGCCGTACGGCGCTCGAAAACCAAAATGGAGATGGAGTAAAGCTCGGTCAGTAACGACGACGATCGGATCAAGATAATTGTGGGCATCGGGTCGAGATAATTTTCGCCAACCTTCCTTCTGGGCAACAAACCGGCGCGACAATTCACGCCTTGACCGTCGATAACAACGATTTTTGCCGATTTCTCGATCATTCTGACGGTAAGGTCATTCCCGTTCCGCACCGACTAAACATAACAACGTCGCGATCTACATTTTCCGGCTTACATTATAGAAAATCCATTGATCGTCCGACAAATACCGTACTTACCAACCTGAACCGCACAAATCCTACGATAATCCTCCCTCAGCCATCGAATATCGCACTTGTTCCGTAATTAAACACAAAACCACGATTACACGATGCTAACCGAGTGGATATTTGCTACCGGAGCTTGCAAGCACGTTTCAAACAAAATAAAAAGCGGTAAATATTATAACCCGACCTTAAACGTCGATAATTTCAGCGCGTGACCGATAAACACCGACCAACGGAATCCACCCTCACCACCCCCCCCCCCGCCGGGCGGTTTAATTGCCGTAAATCATACCACACCGTAAACATTGACGATCAATATACACCAAACATTGATTCAGAGCCCAGGCTTATCAAGCCAGCGACGCAGTCGGCGGACCGAAAAAAACAACATAGAAAAAAAAAACGGAATAAAAATACAATAAAAAAAGAAAAATAAAATCCAACGATATCGATCGGCCACGGTGAAAATCGGCATACATCAACGTTCGGTAATCCATCCGGTGTGTACTTTTGTAATGAAGATATAGCGTTCTGCAAATGGGCCGAGTATAATCTAGCAGCCTTCCATGAAAATCTATGTGGTCGGTATATATGGCGGCGTTGGTTGGGATCGCAATGGTGGGCAGGAGGGGGCGGGGGTCGTATATGAATATGAACAGCATCGGGCTGGAGTAACTAGGAATAGCGGGGTGGTTGTCGGGTGAGCTGGATCAACGTTGGTTCCTATTGCGTGCGTATTACAGAGTAAAACGGGGCAAGAGGACTCAACGCGTTGGAGCTTGGGATAGGGGTTGGATGTACGGGGTACTCCGCGTCTGATCGTACGGTCGAAACCCTGACTCCTGCTGAATCGGTTCGTGATTCATTAGGCTGTCATTTGAGTCTGAAAATACTTCTGATTTATTTAAGAATTTTCGGATCTTGATACAACCATTAGAATAATAAAAACTACCCCCAAATAAGGGAAAGCATACTTGGACATAATTCAAAATTGATCTTCTTTTCGCCATTCCGGTAGGTAAAAAAATGAAGCTCGCTGAGATTTTAAAGCGGGATCTTTATTGCGGCTATTTTTTTTAACTTAGAAAAGTTATGAATTATTAGATCTATTTTTTTGTTTCTCTTGTGATTTTTTTAATTATAGTCAATAACATTATTTTATCAATAATGATAATGATAATAATAGTGAAAATCATAATAATGTTACTGATTTCGTTACGGCTTTGGATAATTAATAATATTTTTATCCAAATTTTCGATAATCTTTTTCATGTTGGAAAAAAAAATAGTCGCAATAACGATACCGCTCTGAAATTTCAGTAAGCCACATATGTTGCCCCACAGAAATTACAAACAAAAATCAAAGTATGCTGTTCCTTATTTCACCGTAGTTTTCAATTTTTCTAAGTATCCTAGAAGAATACAAAAATTCTAAAAAAAATCAGATATGATTTTAGGGTCAACTAGAAGCCAAAAAAAAAAAAATCATGAACTCCATCCGCAGAAGTCAAGATTTCGACCGTCCTCTTTGCCGTGGAATTCCTCATATGTATATATGCGCAGGTACAAATTCATACATACAGCCCCCTTCGCCAGTGGTCCAAACGGTACAAGACCGGCTGGGCGGGGGGGGGGCTGCTCAGTCCGTCTGAATAACGGTCTGTACCGAGGCATAAATAAGACCGGTTGGTTAATAATCTTATTTAGCTAACGGAGTAATCGCAATTTGCTTAAATCTCACAACCCCCTCCTCCCCCCCCCCCTCCTATTCGACCCCCATCATACCGCCACGGTCTCACTCGCTCGCGGAAACCTTCCGCGGCGCCCTCTCGCTCGCGCCCTCACGCGCCAAAGCTCGGTTTCTCGTTTGGTGGGGTTGCTTCCCAGCCCCGGTTCGCAACGTCCCTTATTCGACCTCATGCAGCCCTGGCTACTGCCTCAGGGCGATTAATGAATTTATGGGAGCTTGTTGGGACGCTATACGTTCGCTTTACCGCAGGATTCGAAGCCTCCGGCTATAAACTAGACTTGCCAACCCGTGAATCTAACCAGTGGTTTGAAACTTCGCGGAGTACCTACGGACTAACCCTAACGTTACGGATACCTAACGGCGCAACCTTCGCGGGGGCTCTAGCCGACCTCCCATCCACGTTCACGGAGGTCAGAGTGATTGCTAAGTCGTGAGCCACTTGATTATACGCACGTTACATATCGGATAACTTTGGATCTATATACACACGGATACATACGTAAATAAATATATATCTGTATTCGATATGTATATACAGGGTGTTCCAAAATGACCGCCGCAAGGGAAAACCATGGGTAAGGATATTTTGAACCAAGATAGAAAATAGAAGGTCATTTATTCCTTCTCGCTTCGTTTGGGAGTTGGAGCGGTTTTGATGATATTGGCTCCCGTTTTCTTTAATTTGGTCTATCTTCGTTGAACTACGACTGACTCTTTACATTTTTTTTATTGGAACAAAAATTCCTAACCGTTTAAACCTAGCCCACAGTTTTAGCTATGCGGAAAATGGTTTCCCCAGCAATTTATTATCGCGATGTTTTAAGGTAATATTTTTTTTTTTTCATTTTGACGTCATTTGATTCAGAAATATACATTATAAGGCGACATTTTTATTCACTTTATATGGAAGGCCAATTAATTCTCTACAGAATAAATTGTCATCTTTTTTCACAGAAAATCAAATTATCTGAAATTCACGAAAAAATATTTTTTGAAGAATAACAAATGAAAAATTATAACGGGTGTTTCGAGCGGTTATAACTCCCGAACGGAGCGAAAAGAGGAAAATAATCCACTCATTTTGTTCGATTTAGAATGACCGCAGGTACCCATGCTTTTTGTTTCCAGCGGTGGTTTCGGGACACCCTGTATATGTATCTCGAAGATCAACCATGCGAGCTAACCTCATCTGTTCTTAACGTGTCTCCTTCTTGCTGCCTTATAGGCACGTTATATATTAGATTACTTTAGATTTATATAGACTAGGGTGGGCTTTATATGGGGTTTGAACAAATTTTGACCGTGCCACCCGAGAGATTGGCTCCAAATGATCTTTTAAACAAGTTTCTGCGAAGTCTCCTCGACCTAACTCAATATTAAAACGTGCCAACGTAATGTTCATTTTTTCGCATTCATATAAAATTTAATTAAATTAAAAACCTTCAATTTTTAAGCCACCGTATTGGTTTCACCATTTTATTTTCGCAGATCAAAATTTGGAAAGAACGTAGGCCTCTTTCTGATAGAAACGCATGTTAATGAAATGCTTCCATCTGTTTATATTTCAGCCATACTAAATGAATCAAACCTCCATAAACATCCCATGTTATTAGGATGCAAAAAATTATGATTCTGGTGGCACGTGTTAATATTGGGATAGGTCAGATGGGCTTAACGAAATTTTTAAAAAAATTATTTGGAGCCAATCTGGTGGCCGGTCCGGTCAAAGTTCGTCCAAACCCCACGTGAGGGCCACCCTAATACACACACACACACATGGATACATTTATCCATCTATATTAGATACATATATCCAAGATCAATAATGCGAGCCTACCTCAGCTCTTCTCCACTCTTTTTCTAGCCAACTTATACGCCCGTTATATATCGGGATACATAAGATATACACACACAGGGATACATTTATGTATCATATTAGACCCACAAAACCATCTATATTAGATATCAAAGATCAACAAAGCCAGCTAATCTTCTCTCTTCCCGCCATTTTTATCCAACTTGTCCCTCGTCAACGTCTGGTCCACGACTGTCGTTTGTCCATTATCCACCTTATTTTCCTTATCTCGCCAAACTTTTTCCAACTTCTCCTCAATCTCCCGGTCGCGAGATTTTTTTCTCCGCCAAGAGATAATCCGTCGTTCAACTTGAAAATCGATTTTTCACCGTAAATTTCATTGTCCCTAACGAGTTTTCACAACTTATATAACAGATCTCGTTAACGTTTCGGGTTATCTCGTGTTATCTCATTGGTGTGCGAGCCAATGCCCACCGGAGGACGGGGAGGAGCGGAGAAGCGGCGAGGAGGTTAGGTCTCTGACGTCGAGCGACATCTTATCCGGGAAAATAGGCAAAGCTTTCGGTACAAACTTTCGACCCTTCGGAGTTTGTAAAAAAAAAAAGTAACCCTCTTGTTAATCCAACGATTTACGTCGTATCTCGCGGTGTAATTAACTGTAATTAACGATCGGAAGAGAGATTTCCCGCTCAAACGTTAGCGAACGAAAAGCCGCGACTGGGGCGACATCTGCGGGCCGCCCGACCGCGCTGGCGCCGTGCGAAGTGACTTTGAAGACGTCCGAATGAATCTTCGAGATCAACCGTTTCGAAGTTTTTCGCGATAGGGGCGGGAAAAAGTTTCGGGCATAAGCCTGACATTAGGACATGAGTGCCCTCGGAGCCGAGGAGCATCGATAACGAATTCTCGAAATTTTCTCAACGTCTCGCGTAATGATCTCGAGTTTCGAATAAACGTGGGAAACTGCTGCCACTGCTGTGTATATATGCCGTTATATATTTTATTCACGGCGTCGTGCATAAAACTCAAACTAGATTGTACACTTCTACGTACGAGAGCCCGGCACAACTTTTAATGATGTGTCGCGTTTATATCGACGCTAGGCTAGCATGCAAACATACCTTTTCGGGGTTGACGAGACTTTAAATATTATTCTATGAAAAGAAATAAAAAATGTCCGCAGCCGAGAGAATTAAAGTAGCTTACATGAGTTGAGGGGATTTCTTTTTTTTTTTAATATTCTCTCTACAGATATCTTCGTCGGAACGATTGGTAGAATATTTTTTTATAACAGGCGATGGGCAATTTCGTAAAGAGGTTCTTCTTGGAAGTAAAAATTTTGTAGTCGGATGTGTTTCTGAATTTTCTTGAACAAAATGGTGGACGACTCGTGTTTTATAACGTTCTTTTTTATTAGTCTATGTGGCTGTGTGGAGACTCAGTAAAATGTTTCAATGTAAACATTTTTTTATGTAATGCGACGTCATTTTATCCAGAAAAATACGCATTGGGATTTATATTCTTTTAATTCGTATGTAGAACGTTTCCACGTTCTCCTACTATCGTTGGTTTGACGGTCCAGAGGTTCAATATAATATTTCAATGTGAGACTGGCAACAGTTTCGAGAACTTTTAAACTCCGAGCCCTTCGCTCATCCCCTCAAGGCCAATTTTCAAGCACTCCGCTGCGCTGTCTGTACAAATCATATACGGCAGAAAATTCCGAGTATCCGCAAATGTCACGAGTTTCGTCGAACGAACAAACAAATAGTTCAAGCAAATAAATAAATGAATGACCAGGTCCTTCACCGCAGAACCAGATAGGGCAGAGAGGGGAGGGGGGGGAGAGGTCAGGTCGGTAAAAGTTACAAAGCACGATGAGCGTACAAAGCACAAGGTCGTTTGTGAACTTTTAATGATTCCGGTGGTTCATATACGGTCTGGCGTGTATCGAGCAAAAGGTATTCGAGTTTGATACACATGCAATTCGGGGGGGGGGGGGGGGGGGGTGGAAGAGGTGTAGGTGGTCGAACTGGCGTCGGCCGTTGGTTTTCCGCCGTCGGTTGAAGGGTGAAAGGGGCGCAGGTGGTTTCGGGGTTCGAGGTTGGAGTCTGTAGATCGGTGCTAGTCGCGGCGATGCCCAGCAGTTACGTACAGAATTGCTGGGGGTAGTTGCGGGTAACAGTGCCAGTGGTAAAACCCGCGGAGCTTTCGCGGCGACACGAAAGGACATAAATAACCCAGGAGAACGAACCCAACGTTCTGGCCAAGTGTGTGCTCGGATTTTCGAACCCAGCTCCGCCACCATCGGCCACCATCTCCTTTTTTACAGCCCCCCCCCCCCTCATCCCTCTCCGCCCACCCTCAGGTTGGAACAACGAGAACGGAGGACACGGACGTCGAGTGTATGCGATACGTGCGCCAGGATATCGATTGTGCGAAAGCAAACTGTGTCACTGTGGTTTATGCAAAACGTCCCGTCCTCCCTTTACCTCCCTCTACGCTCAGCCCACCGCCCCCGCGTGAACCCCATCCAACATCATTGCTGCACTCACCCCGCTAACGGTTGGCTATCGTTTGGCGAGTCAACAACGTCACCGAACTCGATGGGTTCGATCGCAACGGTATACCGACCGGTATGCAACCCCCCCATCCACCGGCGAAGCTCGGCTTCGAGGGCGAGCGATGGACCGAGACCGAGACGATCTCGTACAACCGCGAGTCCGAGGATCGAAGTTGGACACGGACCGGATCCCACGCATCGGCGATAGGACGCCAGGACTCGAGGTGACATTCGGTCGGTCTCGGTATTCTTGGATAATGTTCCGGTCGCTTTCAGGGGATTGAGAGCTGCCGAATCAACAGAGTTACTTGAGAAAATGAGATGAGCAAATTTATCTGAACGATGAACACAGCTGGGTGGTTCGTTGAGTCGATAGATAGATTTTCTTTGTCAGAATTGTAAGAGGGAAAAATGTTGATATTAAGAAAAATAATGTATAACTTTGAAAATAATTGGGGAGCGTCTAGCTAAACTGCGAACTTTCTAATTCGATAGATAATCAAAATTGCGTCATGAAAATAATAAAACCAATAATAATAATAATAATAATGATAATAAGAAATAATAATAATGATAATAATAATAAGAAATAAAAAAATAATAATAATAATAATAATAAATAAAATAATTTGCTATTTTATTAAGATATAAAATAACAACGATAGTAGGAGTGTGCGGGTACCCGATGCACTCGGGTACTCGGTCTACGGTCGGGTCGGGTAGTCATCGGGTCGGGTTTATTGAAATACTCGACGTATTCGAGTACCCGAACGCGATCGGGTACTCGAAGTGTTTCGGGTACCCGAACGCGATCGAGTACTGGAAGTGTTTCGGGTACCCGAACGCGATCGAGTACTCGAAGCGTTCCGGGTACCCGAACGCGATCGAGTACTCGAAGTGTTTTGCTTCCTCATAAAGGAAGCTTTGTGACGGTCCGAAATTTTTTTTTCGAGATTTTGATGTCAATAGGTTCAGAATGTCCTAAAACATCCAGAAAACACATTCGGAAAAAATGTCCGGATGTATGTGTGTGTGTGTGTGTGTGTGTGTGTGTGTGTGTGTGTGTGTGTATGTATGTAACCACTCTCTAAAATTCAAACGTTCATAACTCGAGAACGGTTCAAGATGCCGTACTCAAATTTTGCACACATGTGATGCCTTCTAATATCTATGTAATCTGTAGATTTCGCAATTATTAACGCATTTCTTCGGCTTCGACAGCGTTTTGAATTTTTCAAAAAATGTCTGTAGCCACGCTAGCGTCCGCAATTTTCGACATATTCGGCTAAATAGTTTTTTACATATCGAATTGAGTACAAGGACGGTTGGTATTGCATTTGAGCCGAATCCATCAATAACTTTGGATTTTATGATTTTTTGAATTTTTCAAAAAATCAACTTTTTTGCTCCATTTGTCGTTAACTTCAACCAATCGAACCATAATTCTCTGCAAGTATAGGATGTCATTGAGTTATAATACATATCAAATTTGGCCGAGATCGGACGAACGGATCAAGATCTAGAGCAATTCGAAATTTCTAAGTTCCAACCCCTGCAAATTAAAACTAGCTGCAAGTAGAAACTTGCAAAGTGCTTCCTCCGTAATCCTCCGCACTTGAGCCAATGGACGAAATCCTTTATGAGGAAGCCAGAATTAATAAAGAAAAAAAGGTACTCATAAGCATCCTCATAAAGTACTTCGTCCATTGGCTCAAGTGCGTAAGATTACGGAGGAAGCACTTTGCAAGTTTCTACTTGCAGCTATTTTATTTATATTTATAATTTATATTTATAATTTATATTTATAATTTATATTTATAATTCATATTTATAATTTATATTTATAATTTATATTTATAATTCATATTTATATATATTCATAGTTTATATTTATAATTTATTCGGAATCACCAAAAATCCGTTGGACGTACTGAAATAAGATGCACAACATTATTGCAGAAAAAAGAATAAATTTAACGATAAATAATATAAATAGATGCTGTATTAATCGATTGCAATTGGCAGTAACGTTGTGCATCTTGTTTCAATACAGACTCAACGAGGAAGTCGAGGGGAACAAAACACAGCCCCCGCCTCGACTTCAGCCTCGACTTCATTAAAAAGTCGAAGGCAACGAAACGTGGCCCCCGCCTCGACTTCGGCCTCGACTTAATGAGAAAGTCAATTGTCCGTATGAATGACCGCCCGCTAACTGTCGCATTGATTCGAGGCAGAAGCAAATTTTTCGCCTCGATAGACGACATTGACTTTAGCACGACTCCAATGCTAAACTCAAAAGGTTCAAAATCTTGTCCCGAGCATAGACTTCTGCCATAAAATCGTCGATTTCGAGGTTGCAAATTTGAACAAATGAAGGCTAAACTTTCACATTGACTCGAGGCCGTTTTGCCTTGAGAATGGCCTAGACTCGAGGTAGACTAAGCCGCCAGGGATCATGTTCGGGTACTACCCGAAAAAGTTCGGCTACTCAACGATGATCGGGTACCCGTAAAAGTTCGGGTACTCAATCATGTTCGGGTACCCGAAAAAGTTCGGGTACTCAATCATGATCGGGTACCCGAAAAAGTTCGGGTACTCGAAAGATTAGGTTACTCGAAAACTACGGGTACCCGACCCGAAAATTTCATAAATTACCCGACCCGACCCGACCCGAATAAATATCCCGACCGCACACCCCTAAACAATAGAAATAATATTATTATTAATAATTTCTATTTTCAAAAAATTGAGGTTGAGGAGTTGTAGATCGAGAGATTCTTTAGCTATCGAAGAAGATGAATATCTCTGTTATAGTAAATTCTCGTAGCGCTATCCCGAGGAACCGGTGGTATCTTGAGCTTGCGAATCGTTCTCTTTCGCTTACCCTCCGTCCCGGCGGCTCCGTCGCTGATCGAAAGGCTCCTATTACACAGTCGGTAGATACGTACCAATCTGCGTCGCGGTTTCGTCGCATCCCAAACGTTGCAGTATTCGAATGAAAGCGAGATGCTTGCGCATAGACGGAATTTGGGAAATGCATACCTACGTACGTTCACTCGGTTGTATGGCTCCTTTTCCTCATCGCATACCACCGCGTATTACTGCCAACCGAGCTATCGCACTCGTCTCTTATAGTGCAATTGCAGCAAGTTAACATATTTATTTATTCATTTATTTATTTATTTATTTATTTATTTATTTATTCATTTATTTATTTATTTATTTATTTATTTATTTATTTATTTATTTATTTATTTATTTATTTATTTATTTATTTATTTATTTATTTATTTATTTATTTATTTATTTATTTATTTATTTATTTATTTATTTATTTATTTATTTATTTATTTATTTATTTATTTATTTATTTATTTATTTATTTATTTATTTATTTATTTATTTATTTATTTATTTATTTATTTATTTATTTATTTATTTATTTATTTATTTATTTATTTATTTATTTATTTATTTATTTATTTATTTATTTATTTATTTATTTATTTATTTATTTATTTATTTATTTATTTATTTATTTATTTATTTATTTATTTATTTATTTATTTATTTATTTATTTATTTATTTATTTATTTATTTATTTATTTATTTATTTATTTATTTATTCATTTATTTATTTATTTATTTATCTATTCATTCATTCATATTTTTGTCCTTTTTCGTCATTTATTTATTTACTGTTGTTATTATTTCACAAATAGTGTGAACAATTCACACTTTTCCGCACGAGAACGTTTCGTTTCTGTTGCAATGTAACGTACACTCCATTTTGTTATTCTGCTTGTAACGTTTCGAACTTCAAAGCTCGAATATTCTCAGCAGGACGAAACGTGAGGTATTTTTTTGGTTTGTTCCTCGGTACAGCAGAATATCCCATAACCTAGTAAAAACTTCGTCGAACGCAGAGAAGAACACAGTTACCGGACGTTAGACCGTTCTTCGTCACATTTTTCGGAAAATATTAGGATAGCTTTTTAAAAATTATCCATGGTTTTTTTTACGAAACTTTCAAATTGTTTTTCGATACATTTAAAACAGAATGAAAAATGCTGGATATTTGAGAAATGGCCGGTAGGCTAGTTGTACAGTCGTATCCTCGATATTGTATCAACTTCTGAATTGAATATTTTTCCAATGGCTTCCGTCATATCGACCACGAGAGTAGTAAGTACGTTGTCCTCGTTCCATCACAGTCCTTCCATAGCAGAATATTTGACAGACCACTCTAACAAAGTGGTTTCCATATGTGACAAACGTCGTAGAAGTGACAAATATAGCCGACAAGTGTTCCGTAATTGTTACCTTGAAAAATTAAAACACCATGAGTAAATAAATAAATAAATAAATAAATAACCTAAATAAATAAATAAATAAATAAATAAATAAATAAATAAATAAATAAATAAATAAATAAATAAATAAATAAACAAATAAATAAATAAATGAATAAATAAATGAATAAGTAAATAAATAAATAAATAAATAAATAAATAAATAAATAAATAAATAAATAAATAAATAAATAAATAAAAAACAAATAAATATAATTTCCACTACCCAACAGGTAAAATTACGATGACGCCCCAATTCCTCGAATCCACTGGACCTTCGTTTTACAATTTTTTGTAACATCGTTAACATAAAAATACCAAATATCGCTTACAATATTCCTCATCGATCCAACGCCGCTAAAAAATCCAATAGAAAGAAAAAACATTGTTCGCGGAAGCTTCGGTGACTCGTAAAAAAAAAAAAACATCGAACTGTAAATAACACATGTGTAACGTCGTAACAACGTCGACCGGTTATGTTTTATTTTGAATGCCTCGAGTACCGGAAGCCAAGAGCCAATGAAGAGAAAAACGGGAACAGAACGATGGACGCCCGATAACGAGAATTATTTGCACGTTTATGGAGCAGCGTGCCATCGCAGATAAGCGACACGCGACGATAAGTTACTATGTGTTTTCGTGAGTGATGCGAACAACAAAAAATGTGGGGAAAGAAAATCAATCGATCGATTGATTGTGTGTTGCACCGGCGATGCGCTTGTCCGAGCCTCGTGTACGTGGAACTACCAATACATACTCGGGTGAGAGAGTTTTTTCGGGATTGCCGCAAGCTCCGCAAGCTCCGCAAGCTCCTTCGACTACTCCCCGAATTAACTACGACCCGAGTCTGAAACAGACGTAGAGTCTTCAACAACCATCAATCGTGGGCCCAACCATGGAGACCGGGGCTAATTGATACAGAACGTGAAAAAAAGCAAATATTTTATCGAATCATTTTTCTGCTAAAACGTCGTACGTCACTGCTGACAAAATCTTACGAGCTTGCGAGCTTGCGATATATCCGAAGCATCGAAAATATCTGCAATCTCTTGGTTTTGATTCCCAAAGATCGAATGAGATGAATGATAAATGGAAAAACAGCCGTCAATCGTGGTGCAACCACGGAGACCGGGGCTAATTAATACAATGCGAAAAAAAAGAAAATAGGTATTTCCTCAAATAAATTTCTCCGTAGTAGCTGAAGAAATCTTGCAAGCTTCCGATATAACCGAAGCAACGAAAGTCGCTGCACCTATCTGCCTTCCAATACCCAAAAACTACACCGAAAAACAATAATAAATAAAAAAAGAAAAACCAAAATAATAAATTATTCATTCCAATCACAATGTGTCGAAAAAACGTAAAAAATACAGAAACATCATTGAGTAATCCTCAATCCCCGGTGCATCAATGCACTCGTACCGAGAGATTAACGTCACTGCTTCGGCTGTACTCGTTATTGTGCAGGTTGGTTTTTTTTCTATTTTTACAATTTTTTGTTCTAATTGTTTTTTTTTTTTTAAGCTTTTGCACCAGCGAGAGGGTACTCTGGTATCGTTACTTCCGAAACGGCCAACGTTCATTAACCTCTACGTTTCCACCGTTCAGGAAAAGGCCGCAGAGGACGCGCGCGTATATTGTTCCGCCCTCTTTACAGCATGGCGAGCGCACCCGTGAGTGAAGAGTGAGAGAGAAACCAAGATCGAGTACTAGCCTCCCCCTCCCTTCCCTCCCCCGGATCTCCTCCCCCAACCCCTTGAAACAGCAGCTATTTTACCACCACATTTCCCACACAACAAACACTAGAAAAATATCGGTAGACTCGCGAAGCATTAAAACCCACCAGATTGCACGTAGTTCGAGTTTCCTTTTTTTTCTCCTTCTTCCCGAAGCTTTTCTCGAGAAAGCGAAAAAAAAAATTCACAGCTCTGAAAAAAGTGGAAAAAAAAAAAACGACAGCCGGAGAGTAGAAAAGCTCAGAAGTTTCGTTCTGGCTGGTCATTGACGCTCACATCCACTGGATTCAACGGACCTAGACGTCTCGCAGTTGTATCTCAATCCTCGCTGCTACACCGCTCCTCGCTGTCTGGTCGCGGACCCTTTTCGAGCCTTTCGACTTCGCTTTCGTCATTTTTTTAGGGGTTTTTTTTTTTTTTTTTTTAATTTTCTTTTTTATATTTTCCTTCGCGCGGATGTAAAGCAAAACTCGAGCTGCATTCGCCGTACAGCACTTTGCTACTCTGAAGAGCGATAATGTATCGATCATCCACACATGAATACTGACACAGCTGTGTATATATTAGGGTGTTCCGCAATATGGACATTTTGGATTTTTAAGCTCGTCTGAATCAAGTTGTCGCAGATTTTTTTTTGCTTTGTCTCAGCATCTGAAACAATTTAATGGGTATCGAGCTATATCGGGGCTGAATTTCAGATTTTTATTTAAATAAATAACTTGTACCACCAAGCTATTGAAATTAAAAAAATGTTTTGAATTGTTTCAATTTTACTCCATTTTGCAGGTTTTTTTTTGTTTGAAATTGTTACATCTTCCCAACAGAACATGCCGGGATCCCGTTTTTGAGACAAACAGTTGAGTTCTTTTATTATAGATTGAAAAATAAATTGAAATAATCGAAACTCGGCGAATAATCGTTACTCGGTCGTGGGGTTTTATTATGTAGTGGGCGGTCTGCAATTCGTCCAAGTGTTCTTATTTATATTCAGGGGTGTTGCAGAGGATGTGAACATTCAAAAATCAAAATGACCATATAAAAGGACACCTTAATATACAGATATTAGACTGGCGTTGGAAAAAAATGTCATGCGCCAAGTGGAAAAATCTGAAGTTGGCCTCAAATAAAAAATGTCCTCCACGTTCCAGACCTCTATATTAGTAGGGAATGCCTCTAATTATTTTTGTCTATCAATAAAACATCGACAAAAATCAAAATTAATTTCGCGCGTGTCGAAAAATTTGCGTGACTATGAACTAATAAAATAACTTATTCCTCTATGTAATTGTTCAATGTCCTTACAATAAATTTAAAAATGCCATCATTATAAAATCTCTAAAAATCAAAATCTCAAAATAATAAAAATCGTATATTGTAAACCAAAAAAAAAAAAAATCACCGGCACCCCTAAATATCAAGATAGAGACCTGAAATTCACAGAATCTTCTTTTTTCGAGGTCAACTCAGATTTTTCATCCCGGAGAGTAAAATTTTTTTCATCAGCCAGACTATTTTATACATATCTCTATGGTTACGTTGTATCCCGATATTTCGGTAATTCAGAGATCAATTCACGTGCAGCAAGTTCCTCCGCATCGTCGGCTATCGAAAATCTTCCGAGCGCATATTCGACTGCGAGAATTCGAAGCCAAGTTGCTGGCTGCTCCGAACCCGGGCGTTTATGCACCTGATAGTTGGGGAGTTTATACCCCTAAACCTCTGTGGTTCACACACAGTGCTGGGGTGAATATCGGAGGGACTCCCGAAGTCGTCGACAACAGGTGCCTTCTAAATATAGATACAGTAGAAAGCGCCCACACTATTCTCATCCGACATTCCGTATTTCTCTCTTCTGCTCACTATCTCACCCTTACTCTCTCTCTCTCTCTCTCTTTCTCTCTCTCTCTCTCTCTCTCTCTCTCTCTCTCTCTCTCTCTCTCTCTCTCTCTCTCTCTTTCTCTCTCTCTCTTTCTTACTCTGTCTCTGGGTTTTGGTTTCTGTCACTGGCCAAGATATCGTTACAACAAACATCCGTCGTCGAAGTTACTAATGTATCCGCTCAAGCAAATTTCATATCCGGCGATACGCGAAATCATCCACCCCCTGCTGCTTTTCCCCATCCCCCGGCTCAGCACAACTTCTTCGTCGTCGTACTCGAGAATGTCTCCAACAAAGCGCACCCGAGACTTCTTCGTCGTCGAAGCTGATTATCTTCATCCCTGTCTGCTTTTCTCGCTCGTTATGTCACACAATTATAAATTGTTTCGAGGAAATAAATAAATGAATGAATATATAAAAAAAAGGAATACAAAACCTTCGGTTTTTTAAATTCAACCTCGGAAATTTTCTTCGGTATGTCTTAACGATATCTCGTTACGTTTCAGTTACAATTATCGTGTCGGTGGTGATTAAAGATTACGCAAGTTTTCGTACCGTTCGAAGAATTATTTCGTTACATTGAGACGAGAGAATTGCATTTTATTATGCAACTCGAGTCACAACGAATTTTTTTTTGTTTAATGGATTTTTCTTACGATCAAAGATTGACACTGTTAGATAATTTTGATAGATGTTCTATAAATCTGTTGCATTGTGAATAATTTATTTATTCAGGAAACTCATTTTCTCACCAATGAAAAATCTTCTGATGAATATAATAAAAATTAACGACATATTGTCAACAGCTTTTTTCTCAAAAAGACAATATTAATCAAAGAACTAATCAATTTTATTATGCAATGATAGGAATATTCTATACTTGTCGAATATTTTACCACTTCTCTCTTTTCTCAGGAAATTACTGATAAAATGTAATGTAAGACAATTTTATCATTGGATTTTGTTGATTCCGTTGACATACGTGTCTAAAAATTGAGAAACACGTTGATGATAGTCACGACGACGATTAAAGGCTAAAGTTACAATAATTTGTCGTAAATGCATACGTAACGCGAATTTGCAACTTCGTCACGTTGAATTCGAACGGTTTATTGGCCGGAGGATACCTCGTACAATATGGAAACTACGAAAGGGTTCGCTCCTCGTGGAACTGGATCGAAGGTGACAAGACCGAGGACTGTCGGTTTGTAATTTGCAATGCCCTTTGACTGTGTCGAGCCTTTAATCTCCAAGGATAATTAGGTAGCTACGGGTTGGTACAAGTGCGAGCAAAGTGTCTTGTCGCAGCTCGTTGACAGATTCACACAGCTCGACGAGTAACGAAATCAACATAATATTACGCCGTACATTTCGTCAGAAGCTATATACATTAGAGTGGCTCTTAATTTGGTGATGTCGGAATATCTTTGTTATTATTTTTCAAAAGTAATCAGGATAAATAGAAAAGAAAATTGGTCGCAATCGGAAATTTGTTAAATTTATTTAAATAAGAATTTTTTTATCATGTTTAGTTTTGAAGTAATAAAAAATATCCCCAACAAACATCCAAATGCATGCATATTTCCATTTAAAAATTCGATTACTTGGTGGGGTGGGTTAAACTTATTCAACAAATTCTCGATTGCGACCAATTTTTTTTCTATTTATGTTGATTACCTTTGAAGAACAATACCAAAAAAATTCTGACATCACCAACTTAAGAACCACCCTAATATACATAAATATGATATATATGTATTTTTTATTTTGATTTTTTTGGTGAGATAATGAATCTTTGCATTTTTCAAATCTGTATGGAAATTTCTAGAATTCTAAAAATACGTATGTGCGATATTATATTTTTGGAATAATCCTGAGTCGGTGTTGAGCATTATTTTCGGCGATCATATCGAAATGTATAATTGCGAGTAATGACTTTGTTGGATAATTTAGGAGACCGCTAAATTATTCGGTAGCGAGCGTTTATTAGAATTATCTTTATATGTATATTTTAGGGTAGATCTCATTTGGGTCGTATTTGAATTCCAATCGCAACCTGGAACTCTTCGATATTCTATTTATTTCGAAATTATTTAGATAAATCGATAATAGCCAGAGAAACTGTATAACCGTGGCATGAGATGACCTATATATGAATATTTCCTTCGTTAAAGTAAGGTTTTTTTTACGAATAACTTGAGGAATACATTTTTTTACGAATAATAAGTCGCCTCCAAAATATAATTGACGAAAAATAGAAAAATTTTATACGTTTGACCCGAAGGTCCAATAAGAGAGTCCATATTCAACTTTGGAATCGATCGAGACTTGAGGAGCATCGAGAGAATCAACCTAAGATCGATGTAACAGAATGTTTTCCATAGATTAAACCTCTGCTATCTTGCCATAACCCAAAAAGCTCCACATAATATAATAATATAACAAATGTCTACTACCAAAAGAATTAACCCCACATTTCCAAAAATATCAAACAACCTCATGACTCCTAATTAACCAAGCAGACATGTCAACATGATCCCCTCAAAAAAAGTTCAACACCAAATACCCGATCACGCCCCAAAAATTACACCGCACCCATTTCAATCCAAAAATGTCCATATCCGTCATAAATATCCGAAGATCGATCGTCGAACGAGAAAATCAAAATAAAATAGAAATTTAAAACGAATTGACACGTGCGCCGGAGGTTTGAGATTGCTCGTGGAAAATGTCAGAAACAAATCAATCGCTTCCCCATCGCTGTCGCGTTCGAAAGAGAAATATAAATTTTTCTCGTGACATTTCGTGCGACTCTCCGAATAAAAAAAAAAAAAAGAACAAAAAAAATGTAGAACAATGGCAGAGGCGGAAACAAATTCCATTCGTTTATTTCATTTTATTTTATCTTTTTTCTCAACATTGGTATAATTAATGAGAGGGGTGGTAATTAACGAAATGGATTACGTAATGGGCAACGGCAATTACCACCCTCCCGCGACTAAATTTCTTTTACGGTCGAGCACTCTGAAACAAACATAAACATAGCTCTTCGGTTCTCCCTTTCGGGTTTTACCGTCGGCCACGAGGGTTGCGAACAATCGACGGCCAAACTAATTTCCGCACTGATTTAATATTACGCAAACGACATAGAAACATTACGCAACGAAATTCTGCTTGAAACAAATATAATTTCCAATTTCCATTTATGCACGATGATGGTTTTTTTTTCTTTTTCTTTCTTTCCGTCATAAATTTGTCCAATTCCCGACGAGGTTGCAACAAGATGATAACGAGAAATAATCGATAATATCATTAGCAGTCTACCAAATCGCTTTCCGTTGTGGAACAAAAAATTGTTACCATTTTTTTCAATTTCCGGCCATATTTTGCTGTGTGAAAATGGACGGAAAATTTTTTTCACCCTTCCTTTCTTTGTCGTTACGGTTTGTGACCAATAGTTCAGTAATTGAACTTGCATTTTATATGCTGCAAAAAAACGAATATTCGCTCGATTTTTCATTATTTATATTAGCAGCGATATTGCCATTTCGTATAACTCAACTTGTATAAAGTCGAAATTTAATTAATTTCAATTAAACGTTTCCGTTTCCACTTTAGCAAACGCGCACACATCCCGGATATATATAAATGTATATATATATATATATGAAGATATGAATTTACATAACAAATCTCAGCACGTATACATTAAAATGCAGATAAAGGACTGCTCTGGGGATACACAAAGTAATCCGAACGATCGGAAACTTTGAAAGTTATACTCGCAATGCGAATTAAGAATTTTCACGCGACTACCGGAACCACCCCCATTTTAACTAGACTCTGAATAATACCGTGCCAAATTAAACAGCGCATTGTGTATTCTCGAGAAGTTAAAAAAAAAAAAAAAAAATTCCAAAAAAAGGAAAAAAAAAGCGAGTAATAATAATATCATAACGAGAACTTTATGAAATCACGGTCTTCGCAAATTGCCCAACAATTCGCAAACGCCAGCTTTCCTTTATTGCTCCACGTTTCGCGAATTCCTTTTCACCGCCATTTATTCCCAACCCGTTCAACGAGCTCTTCATTCCGAGCCAATAATTTTTCTCCTTTTTTTTCCATTTTCCCGACAAAAGCGACGATAAAAAATCAACAAAATTTCTGCTTTTCAACTGACACGAAAAGTCAATTAATTTCTCTCCCGTGCGTGTTCATCAATCTCTCAATTATCACCGACGACTGAGAAAGAGAAGTAGTAAAAAAAAAAAATGAAAAAAAAAGAAAAACTGTCAACAGTAGCAATTTTGGTTAACGAATTTTTATTTGGTCACGTTAATGGATAATTTATTGCGGTACAACAAAGTATATTAATCGCAATAAGTAGCGAGTGTCACAGTGAGACGTCAGGATGAGAATTCGTCGGCGAGGGTGGACCAGCAAGAGAGAGAGAGAGAGAGAGAGAGAGAGAGAGAGAGAGATTGAGGGATGGGGGTGGAAAGAGAGAGTAAGCTCGACTGGCGGCTCGAAGGTTCGGTCGGCGGGGGTAGGTCGTCGCAAGGGATGGTGGCGGGTATTGCGCTGGCTCAACCGTCCGCCGCCACGAGCTACGGAGAGAGGGTGGCGAGCGAGAGGGTTGGGGGTTGACGGTACGCGCTACCCCGGTGAGGGAGACACGCCCTGCTGGTCGATACCGGAACCAACGCATCCATCGGTATCCTGTCGCTGCTGCTTCCCTCTGCTTTGCCTCGTGGCGTCTCTTCTCTCTGACTCCCCTTCCTCTCCCTTCCTCCCCCTCTTCTCTTCTTCGCATCCCCATCCTCCTCCCGACCCCGTTCTCCGACTACCCTCCCGGTCGGAGCACCCCATTCACCACGAGCCTTTAAGCATCCTTCTTCCATTCCGCTCGTCGCGAAACTGGCAGCTCTTCCCCTGCCACTTCCCTTCATCCCTCGGGGTTCCTTAACTCCGCGTCTCCGTGACGTTTCGTTTCTTTTCCGGACTATTTTCCCGTCCTTTCGAGCTTCCACGCTCCCGACCCGATAGACGTTCGGCCGTACGAACGCGTACCGACGGGCTTTGCAAATTACTCAAAATCTATTTGAGACTTTGAATCATGGGTTTATCGTTGACTCGATATTTTTGGGGGGTTCTTTTTTAAAAGGTTAGGAGATTAGATTTTATCGTGTTTATTTAGGGAGGAATGGTTTTGGTCGTTTTTTTTTTTAATGAAAATTATATTTTTGACGATTTTGTGGGATTGTTCTTTCGATGCTGTTTATTTGTTTTGATAATTTTGAATCTTTTTAGAAAAAAGCGATTGACGAAAAATATTTCGATATGTTTCTTATTGCAACGTTCGACGTTTCTATGAGAAAACAAGTTTTTTTAATTGTTACCAAATTAGCGAGTGGGAATACGATATTTTGATCTTTTATTGAACAGGTGACCGAGAATTCACTTTCGTTTTTTTTTTTTTTTTTTTCGTTTTTCCAAATACGTTCGAGATTAAATTTCATCCTGCCTCTTTAGGAATAGATTTTTTACCATTTTAAAACAAAATTCAAATCTGTTATTTTGATGCTATTTATTTGTTTCGATAATTTATAATTTTTCTATATAAAATTTGTTCTCTTTCCCCGGGATAAAAATGTATTTCCATGATTCTTACAGACTGCCAACTGCGAATAAAATATTCGATGTTTTATCGAACAAGAAAATCGAGAACTCGTCGAAAAAAGATTATCACCGGATGGCATTAATGGAGATAACAAATTTCATTGGCAATGAGAGATTCGAAAGTCGAGATAAGGACGGATCGACTTGAAATGAGAATAAAAAAATTAAAAAAACAAGAGAAAAAAAAATAACATTCGCTTTGGAATGCAGAAGCGAAGAAACTCGACGGGGCTTTCATTGAAAACAGATGGATGGTCGTCGTGACTCGAGTCAACATTTACCCGAGCCGCTACTGCATTACCCACCCATCTACTTCGGACATTGATCAGAAAACTTCTGCCTCGTTCGGAATGGCTAATGCCTACCCGGAGCATTTTAATTACTCGAGCGCACAGAATGCGATTAAAGTAAAGGAACCGACGAGCGCAATGTAGAGGAAACTAAGGGACAAGGGAGCCACCGGAGCGAATGGAAACATTCGGAAGTCCTACGCTCGGGAACCCGCTATTCCGTGGACCCTTTCAAGTGATAGAAACTAATGCGCATCGAGAACTCGGCGCAATAAGGACGGAGTAATGCGTTTCCAGTCTCGGCCAACACCCAGAATGGAATGGTTCGTTAACTAATATTCAATTTGACAAATATCATTGTCGAATTATCGCACGTACTAGATTCGTTCGCACCGTTTATCGTCAAATTATATTTTTTGTCGAAAATGTCCGATTTTTTGTGAGACAATTTTTTAATCTTTATTTTGATAAGCATTCCTTATCGTAATCGCAATATTTATTTTATTGCTTATTTATTGGTCTAGAGATCATTTCATTGAACACACATTTTTCAAATGTTTACTTATTCATTAATTGGAGGATTGTACTCGTTCGCAGCTTTTGTCGGAAAGTTTTTTTTTGTTGGAATCGTTGGATTTTGTGAGAGAAGTATTTTTATATTTATTTCGGGAATCATTTTTATAATTATGGTATTATTTATTTTATTGCGAATTTCTCGTGGCACCTATTTTTTTATTTAAACAAATTTTTTTTCGCTGGTTGAAGATAAAAACTTATAAAATCGCTCGTGTTTTAATACAAGTTTATTCATTAAATTGTATAATTTCTCATTTTTCCTGCGAATTTTCCTTTTCTGTTTTTATTCCATAAATTTTGGTTTTTTTTTGTCACAAAAAAACTACAAGTCTTATCAACGCCGAGAATTTAATCACAAAAAATTTGAAAGTTTCAATCATTTTTTTTTTTTAAATTACAATTACGAACGAAAAATGTATAACTCAGCCCACGTCATGGAAACGGAGGGTCTTTGGTGGTTCGGTTGAAACGTTTCATCGATTTCTTACGGAAATACACTCGCGGAGCCGCAAAACTTCGCACCCGTACGTACCGAAACTCGATGAAAAACCCAGCAGCCATCGCCCCTTCGGTTGCCGCAATTTGCTTCTATTCAACTGTGGCCGAAAAGACGGGAATACAAGATTTCATAAAGTGAACTGTGAGTGACATTACAATATGCAGCTTGTTCGCGGCGAAGTGGTCCTTCTGCCTGGCTCGGGCAGTTTGAAATTCGCACACTGAAACATGCAACTCACCGCAACTTGCCGAATGTCAAATCCAAAGAGAAATTCATTTTTTCATTGTACGCATTTACGGAAATTTAATATACGCTACAAATATATATTAGACTGTGTCAGAAACACAATTTTATTTTTTTTTCTCTCGTGCCAATCTTTCTCAGTTTACTTTTATAATTTTAAAAAAAATTGTAACAGGACGGAAAATCGAAAATACACATTTTTTGGCCAATCGCGAGGGGAGGTCTGTTTTTCCTCTTGGAGCAAAGGTGAAAAAACCTTTTGCATTGTTTATTGCGTTCGTGGTTGGAAACAATTGGGAATTTAATTGTTAGGATACATTTCTGTGCAGCATTGAATTTTTTACAAAACCGTTTATTGCTAGAATTCTAAAAATTTTATATCTTGAAGACATACAGACATTTCAGAGGGATCTTTGATGAAAACTCATATTTGAACGAGATTTATGGTTAAAATCTTTATCCTACACGAAAAATAGAGTAATGAAACTGAGAGATGATTAAATTTTCTACAAGAAAGGTTTCCAGTGAAAATAGCCTAAATTGAATAATTTATAATTCCCAGCTCCTGGAAGGTCATTTTATGAATACGTGAAAAGGAAACTTTTCTCATAAAGTAATTTCGAAGTGTCTGATTCTAAAAATAATATTGAAAATCGATATTATATGTATCATATCGAATTTCAGACCAGACATTCAGATCAGACATTTCGTGGAGATGTTGAAATTTATTTGATATACGACTTCCTCATGTCCAGAATAAATTGAGGACACATATCCTCCTTCAATATATACCTGATTAATATACACATATTCAGGACACATAAAAATATCGTATTTCGAATTAGCCTTTAATTCGCCGATTTATTCATATCTCAAAATTTATCCCAGAATATCCAGGTAATGTCTGATCCCAAAAATAATACTCACAATCGATTCTTATTACCGTCCACCATAACCCATTAGTATTCTTTTTTTCACAGCTTTCCACGACCTACTAAAGACCGCCATTGAGCTTCCGACCTACCCACAATCACCCCAAAAAATCAAAATCTAAATTCACACACAACATTAAAACCATAGGAGAAAACAAAACAAAAAAAAATGCTTCGAATCGATAATAATGAAATTCAAAAGTACAACTTTTTTCAAAGTCACCAAATGGAACATTACCATTTTGACAAACCAAAGAGTCACTGTGATCACCTCTGAAAACAATTGCGCGAACAATTTTATTTCGAAAAAAAAAAAAAAAATTGCCCATAGCCTTAACGCGATATCGTGCCAGTAGTCGTCCGTCAGTCCGGTCGGACGTATAGTGTCCGAGGGTCGCATTCCCTTCGAAACGTTTTCGTGCCAGCTCGATTGATTCGTTCGAGTGAGCGAAGCGAGAACGACTTCACCGAACTGTAACGATTCCGTAACAAAAAAAAACGCGAAAAAAAAGATGAGGAAAAAAAAGAACGCAACAAAACGAAGAGCGAGAAAAAAAAACCGTAAAAAACGAGAGAAAAGAAATTTGAGGAAAGATAAAAATAAAAAACTTTCGTGTACATAGCCTGCATGAAACTCCGATAAAAAAAATTGAAAAAAAAAAAAAAAAAAATAAAGTTAAGCGGGTCGGGCCCAAGTCTAATCGTGTAAGATGGTCATTAGAGAAGGAACTTGTACCGAGGCGGACTTTTAGCCCGTCAGATATCTCGGTTGAGCTTTTAAAAAGTTCTACCGCGGTACACTTTGTACAACGTTCTCCAGATAAGTCTCGTGGTGCAGCGATCTCTCCGGGGGGGATTCCCCGCTTTGCGCTATACGTACGCTCACTGTGCTTTACATGCATTATATCCCTATATGTACATACATATATGGGGTATTCCTGGAGATATCGGCAACTTCGGACAGTTGGGTCAAAATTTTCGCCCCTTAATTTTTTCTATTGATATGTGCCGAAAATGAAGAGACCCGTATTTCGGCATTTTTCATTTTAAGCCCCCGCTTTTGAGATACAGTCAAATGAGGTTTTTGAACTATCGACCATACTTGATCATTCAAATCGATATATCTCAGCAACGGTTAGTGATAACTTGAAAAACTACGGGTGTTTTTTTCTCGTTTTTGAACGCTCTGTACAATGAAAACATTTACGATTATGTTGCACAAATTCGACAATTGTTTATCAACAATTCAAAATTAAAAGTTGAATAAATCAAAAAATGTACCCTTAATTTTCGAAATTTTCTTTTTCTTTTAATTCCTTGAACGAAATAAAAAATTTAGCCACCATGAACTTTTTGGGCCGACGCTTCGTTCGGAAGTTATAGCTTTTTTGTCATAGAAAACTCGTAAATATACGTATTTTATGAGTGAAAAATTGCATGAAAACAAGTACCCTTAAGTATTGAAATTCAGCGTTCAAAAACGGAACGAAAACACCCGGGATTTTCCAACTTATCACTAACCGTTGCTGAGATATATCGGTTTGAATGACCGAGTTCGGTCGATAGTTCAAAAACTTCATTTGACTGTATCTCAAAAGCGGGGGCTTAAAATGAAAAACGCCGAAGTACGGATTTCTTCATTTTCGACATATATTGATGTCAAAAATTGGGGGGCAAAAATGTTGACCCAACCGTCCGAATTTACCGAAATCTTCAGGAATACCCTATATATATTTATGCATTTGTATTGAAACTCGAAAGTTTCGTACCCCAAGCACAGATTCTCTAACCCAAAAAAACCGCAAAAAATTAAAGAACAAACAAGTTAAAAAAAAAAAAAGTCAAATTGCAGGACCCACCAGAGGCCGAAACCCGTCGAAACAATTCGCGACTATCGCATCGATTTATCGATCTAAATTCACTGTATATAAAATATGTCGATTCGTACGGGCAAACTATATCGTCCGCAAGCCGTGGCCAATGCCGGGGGCATATTTCGTATGCATTGAAATATGTCTGTGTGTATCAACGGGCCATTTATTCGGGCGTGTCACGTGAGCCACGCGCGTGTCGCCCACGCAGCGGGGTTTCGACGCCCGAGCGTCGATCTGCATCGGATATACAATTTTCCAAACTTCATATGTATGTGCATGATGTATACGTATATATTTGGGGGATGCGAATTGAGCATAGCTGTCGCGGGGTATCCGGGAAAATGGCGAGGAAACCGGAGAAGATGGAGGACGAAGAGAAGCGAAAATGAAAAGCCTCCTCCTCTCCGACCGCCTCCCACCCCCCTCCGCCCCCAACCCCTCGAGCCGTGCAACAACCTGTCGTCGGAGGACCAGAAATAAGAATATTTGCAGCGATAAAGCGTCGGAGCGTGTCTCGCTCGCAGACTCCGAGGCGCGTCGAGAGACTCGAATCGTTCGGAAATACGCGAACGAGAAAACGTTGGGACGTGTCTTATTCTCTAACTCGCGAAAAACCCTCGTACGCGTTTTCTTTTGTGAATCTTTGAAACGAGATATTCGTTGTAAATGGATCTGGGACGAGAGCTCCCTGAAGTAACCACCCTCTCAGCGGGGCCACATTTCCCTTATTTTTCTTAAAGTACTGTGGAGCACGAGGTACAGTAAGCGATTGCTTAAGTTCGGAGAATTTATTTTCACTCGAATTATTTTTTCACTTGCGATTAAGGGGCGGGAGGGGGGAGCGTGGTATAGACGTTGCTTAACGATCGTCGACTGCTTATGAATAATGAATAATAAATAATAAATGAGATAGATTTAGTTTTTTATTAAAAATTTGCAAAAGTCACGGATGTTTGTAATCGTAACGAAGAATTTTGGATATTTCTGTATCAACTAAAAATCCAGCAATTTTTTTCGGGCGACTATTGTTAATTCCCTACATCCCACAAAATAGTTGACACATTACAATTATTCCAGATACGTCGACGTTCATCAGAACACTCATCGATCTCTGCGGCTTTCAGAATCCAAAAAATGTCAAACGATAAAATATCTACGCCCAAACAAATTTTCAAACACCACAGATGATGATAAAATAAAAATCGAACAGATTTTGAAATTTCGATATCACACGTCGTTGATTTCAAAACTTACGCGCCGTTGAACTGTACATGCATCAGCCATATGCAGAGACTAGAGACATCGGTCTTTGCTGTTATTCCGTGTGAATAAAAATATTCGCGAGTGCGCGGGGAGGGGGGATTTTGTACGGCGTTCAACAGACTTCCAACCACTCAACCACCCACCCACCCACACCCACACGCACGTTGAACAATATTACGTCGAGGTGAGTTTCATATGAGAACTCGGCGAACAAGGACGAGGGAGGAGGAGGCGGAGACCAAGGTAGGAGAAGGATATACGCACGTCTGGCAAAGCCGGGATAAGACTTGCGGGTTGTACGTATGTCATACCAGAAACCAGGAGTGCCGGCACGGTGAAGCTCGTAATTAGGCCGCGCGAGCGCGCTACGCCGGCGGCTGGTGGCGCGGTTTGCCGCTGGTGCAAGCTCAAAATTTACACGGGTAGCGAGACTCTGATACGGAATACGGCGGGTCGGCGGAGTGCCGCCGGCGGGGGAGGACCCGCGGGGGGGGGGGGGGGGGGGCGAGGATGGAAGGGGCTGGCGCGGGGGGGAGGGCCCCGAAAGGCTTTGGAGAGAAAAAAACATGAGAGAAACTAAACGGGAACGCCGAGAGTGCACACGGCTGATACGGCAAGAGTGGATGGCCTGAAATCCGGCCTCTGTGCCGACTGCCTAGCCCGCGGCGCTAATAGTACGTATATATATGGGGCATTCCATGACAAGTCGATCAAGTTCTGGCGGTCATTTCTTAGATCGTTTTCGTAATTTTTTATTCGAGAGTACTCATCGAAAAAATGAACCCAATTTTTTTCAAATTTTTTTCAAATATATTTTTTAAGATGTTTTTTTTTAATTAAATTTTTTTTTTTTAAAACCGTCCGCTTTTATCGCCTGAAAAAATTCACAGAATTCTTATAAATAATGAGAAAATTTTTAAACGCTATTGCAAGATGAAGCTTTCATAACTAGCGGAGAAAAAAAATTAAAATCAACAGATTGTATGTGACAAATGCATCCTCAATATTTGTTGGCGAATTTTTTGATTTTTATTTTTTTTCTCCTGTCGTTTTGAAAGCTCCATCTTGCAACAGCATCTGAAAATTTCCTTACAATTTAGAAGAATTCTGTAAATTTTTTCGGGCGAAAAAAACCAGACGTTTTTTTTTAATTTTTCAAATTTTCAAAAAAACACCTCAAAAAAAATATTTAAAAAAAAATTGGTTTCATTTTTTTTTATGAATACTTTGGAATAAAAAATTATGAAAACGATCTAACAAAATTATCACCAGATCTTGATCGACATGTCATGGAATGCCCCATATAATATATATATATGGTTAACGGAAAGGCGCGTATAACCAGAACCGGGGAGTTTCGCAAGCTCTGAGGTTCCGAACGCGGGACGCCAGAGGGCGCGCTGAGAGGGCTCGTGAATCTGGCACACGCAATACCGGACTTATCCGGCAAAGCATGTGGCCCGCTGAGCACACCCGGAGTCTACCCGAGACCCTAACATTGCCACCACCCACCTCCCAACTCCCGGCCAGGTCCTCCCTTGCACCCCCCGAAGGTCTCTGTGGAATTGCAGCGCGGGATGAATATTCCGTGCGGTCCAGCCGAGGTGTACGACGCACATGATGGTGTGTGACCCTCCAGCGGCATCAGCATCAGCAGCAGCGGCACCAGTGACGGTGGTTGAATCCGCTTATTACGGCGATGCGCGCATACCACGTAACCCTGTTGGGACGAAGGACAGCAACGACAACGACGACGACGACAACGGCGACGATGACGATGACGATGCTGATGACCCGAGCTCATCGACTATGCTTGGACGATTATTGGGCAAGCGTGCGCTCATGTATACGCGAACCGGGTTCAGAAATCAGATCTTGATGAAGTTCCGTGGCTCTTATCGCCTATGCGTGTTATCGTCAATCACGCCTGGAGCGAAGCGTTAATTTTCCTCGCACGGCAAACTACTTGGCTAGGCTTCGATAATTAATTTGTATTGTTTGTACATTTTTTTCTAGTATGATACGAATAAGTTATTCGTGATAGGCTGGGTTACTTTCTCTCGGGCGAATTTAAGTGCGCTGCACGATTTTCCGTAGTTGACTATTGTCAATGATTTGTTGGAGTTATTTTTAACATCATATTTTCTAAATTTATGCGGATGTTTATCGATCGAAGGGTTATCAGTGATAGGTGGACGAAGTACGATTCGGGTAAAATCTACTCTGCGTGTCAAAATCATGGCCGGATATCAGTCCGTCAGCGGAAGATTAAATATTGATAAAAAAAATAGTTGGTATCGTGGCACATCATTTTTTTTCGGTTCAATCGTTCAATTACGTCGGTGCAATTTATGTTGTACTCAAATCAATTGACGATTGACTCGTTCGGGGTAAAGACACGTTACAGTGTGTACATCGTTGAGAAATTTTTTTGCAAACTATTTCGCTCTTTCGTTCATCCGGAAGTCAGAAGCATCGTGCTGACGGGGCATTGTATGCCTCGGTGCTTTTAGATTTCGAAGGCATTCGTGCAAAGTGTTGGTCCGGGTATATACTCATTTTCAACGAATCAAGCCGCAGAGTTTTTCTTGAATGAGGCGAGTGAGCCGGTTGAAGGGTGTTCCAGCTTTGAGCGACCGCGATGGAAAACCGGCAAACGAGGAACTATAAGGGAACGGGAAGAGGGTAGTTTGAGGGTTTGCTCGTGGCAGCAGGTCGTCGCTGCGCCGCGGAAACGCGAAAAAGAGAAGGGAAGGGTTGGGCTTTCGCAATTTCATTTATATATGGGGTATTTCGTCCCAAATCGCCACATTGAAACTCTTCTATCCCTCGCTGTGGTCGATGATTTTTTTTTTAGCATTTTCTACATCCTACGACGTCGCTAATTTTTTTCTTAGATTTTTTGGATCCCTCCTTGAACTCATCCCGGCGCAATTTTTTCTTCATCAAGAGGTAACTGGTATTGTGCCATTTTTCAATTGGATGACATTTTTTCCTGCGTTATGCATCGATATTTAAGAAGTTTTTCCATAAAATTGGAGTGGGCCTCATGTTCCTAATATTTTCTAAAATTCTTTTTAAATTTTGAAGAAAATACAATTTTTTTTTATTATATATGTAGATGATTTACTACCTTAAAAATGAAATTTCTTTTGCGAAAAATCGATATCTCAATTATTTTCGATAGAAAATCGATTTTTCGATAATGTTCCATTAATTTTCATGAGAAAAAATAATCGGAAACACGATTCTCTATCGAGAATAATCGAAATAACGATTTTTTGCCGGAAAGATTTCGTTTTTTTTCTTTATAGATAGAGGACCATTATCATATATCGCAATTTTGAAAAAAATCGTATTTATCCAAATTGTTTAAGAATATCAGTAGATATTAGGAACATGAGTTACACTCCAATTTTATTTTTAAAAAGTTCCGTAATTCCAATAAAGTATCTAGAAAAAAAAATGTATCCTGTTGAAAAATGGCTTTTTTAGTTACCTCTTGATTTTAAAAAATGGGTTAGGGCGAGGGCAGCGGGGGGGGGGGGGGGGTAGAAAAATCTAAAAAAAAATTAGCGAGGTCATAGGATCCAAAAGATATTTAACAAAAAAATCATCGACCACATCGAGGGGTAGAAGGGTTTAAATCTGGTGATTTCGGACGAAATGCCCCATGTATATGTGTGTGGAGGTGTGTATTTATGTACATAGATATATCCACAGACGTGAAAAGCACAGTAGAGTAAAGATAAAAGGCATAGCCAGTCGGTCGGTCAGATGTTCCAAGCTCTGACTGGCAAAGGCGGAGGGCGAAGAAGGGCGCCTATCCAGCGCTCCCGGAAGCCCTGAGAAGGAGTTATGCCGAGTTAAAGAAGCGAAAAACGTTTTCCCGCGCGGAGAAAGAGAATTTACAGAAGGATGAAGCCCTGGCTCATGGAGTTTTCGTTTCGTTGGAGAACTAAATGTGTACCTACTTACTTTACGAAAAAAAAAATGAATAAACCAGAAAGAAGGAAAAAAATACTGGAAAAATCTTTTTTCCACTTTCTTAGACCTCTTGCCATTGTTTTTTTTTCGCTTTAATGCCCTCCTTCGCGAATTGCCAAGTGGCGAAGCAGACGGATAACGCCGTGCATACTACTATCAACGATTGTTCACACAGCGAGGAAAATAGACTGTTTGAAAAGAGAAATTTCTGATTTTTCCGGTGGTACCTTCTTGCGTGTTAGTTCGGGTCATGAAAAGTACCCACTCGAAATTTGAGAAATCTGAGTAAAGATCCTGCCAATCGATTTTTGCTTATTTTTTGTTTTTGTTTTGTTTAATTCTCGGGTTATCTCCTGAACTATGTTATTGACGCGAAAATGTTAGAGAAGTTGTTTTATTGAGATCATAATTTCCCAAAAAAAGATCCATATCAATTTTGTGATATGAATGGAATTCTGAATGCAAAAAATTCATTCAGATATTTGCAAAATTAATGTGAAATATTAAAAATAAAATATATGTTGTTATTTTCATGAGGAATTAATGTTGTCAATTTGAGTTTTTCATAGAAATACTGTATCGGATGAACTTGGATGGGAAGAGAATATATTCCCGTACTGCGTACGACGCCGTTTTCTTCTACTTCAAATCGTCATTGAATATTTTGCAAATATCTAAATAAATGTTCTGTTTTCGACAATATTTATGTAAACTTTTTTTGAAAATGGAACTCTCAATAAAACAAGTTCTCTAACATTTTCTCGTAAATAGCATAGTTCATAAGATATCGCGAAAATTGTCAAAAATAGGAAAAAATTTATTTGCGGGACCTTTTACACATGAGCTAGGCTGTTCAAATTTTAGGTAAGTGCTTTTCAGTACCTAAACTAACATTGAACCCGACAAAAATAGATCCACATATTTTCAAACACTCCAGTGTACAATGATTTTCACGTCAAATTAGCTTCACTAAACATCAACATTTTATTGCTTGCATTCTCACGAAAGAAAAAAAATTTAAGCGATCCACCGATGTCAAAATGTTATTTTCGTTTAGTCGGATAATGTGCGAATCAATAGTTTGCGAACTTTGAAAATTGGCGTCGAGTGCTTTTTTTTGTGATGCCCTGCGTCGTACTAATTGGAAGGCGGGGCAGGGAGGTGAAACAATTAGGGCCACAGCCAGGTCGATTTAGCTTGAACCGCCCTTTATGTGGCAGTGGCGTGCTATAGTGTAGGTGTGGCCACAGTTTCGCTGACCGCATTATGTATATATATATGCATGTATCCCTGTACATGTATATATATATAGGCATGAGCCCTGGAATTACAGCGACGGCGTTAATCGGATAACTTTCTAACGAACCTCTTTCACTATCGGTCTCGCAGTACTGGGCTGTCACTTGCTCGATCCCCTTCCCTCCAGCCCTCGGCATTTCTGTTGAATCCCGCCGATCTCTCCACCACATCCATCGTCCTTACTACCCATAGATATACATATATAGATATATATCTATACACCTCTTGAAGCTTGACTCAGCCTGCTAAACGCTCCATCTCACCCGAGCTATTCGCATCACCGGTGTATAGCGCTTGAGCTTCTATACCGTACTCTGTATATGCATAAAGCTCGCTCCTTGATAGAGGCGCACATCGCATCGATTCACCAAAGCTCGAGCGAAATTCTCGGCTGAGCGACCGCCCGCACGCGGCCCGTCTACCCCTATTCAATAGTCGGCAGGCAACAGTCATTGGCCAGTCGACCGATTTATGGCCTGCGTAACGCGTTTGAGGAACGAAGACCGAGATTGTGACCGTGATTAGTTATCGGCTGAATCCTAACGTGACGATCACTGTAACATTTTCCGTATTAATTCACGGAACATCCTCTACACGTGACGGGTGAGCGCGAAGGGGTTTGAATGGAAGTTGTACGATAATGCGAACGGAGAGGAAACGGGAATCCCCCATCGAACGCTAATATGTCGATACAGCGACGGCGATTATAAGACGTCGACGGGAGGAAAGCCGTACGGTTCGTTGAAGCGGTAAAATAGTGATGATAAAGGAGACCCAATGATCCGTGCCGAAGCGTTATACGTCGAAGGCTATTGGATCCGAGGAAGGAATAAGGTTGTGCGTTGGTACGCGCCCGCGTGGAATTTCAGAGAAGCTGAAATCCTCGGAGTTCAGCTGTTATATGTACAAAGCCGTGATGGGAACTTCGATCATTAATTCGGGAAACATCCGGCGAACCCGACCAACGAGCCGGAGGAACGGTAAAGTAAGCAGTATCCTCCCCCCCCCCCCCCCCCCCGGACCGTGCTTGGTTTCACGACTTGGATTTTCGCGAACAAAAAGTTGTTCTCGCGCGCCAGAGGGTGAAGCGAGAACGTTGGGAAGAGCTTCGAACGCAACGAAACCCTCGAACTGCGATACCCCACTGTGTGTGCTCGGAGGGTCTGCGGATGTAGCTGGGGAGAAAAAGGGTTAATCGCGTTGAACCGAGCGGATGAAGATTTTCTCCCGATAACAAACATCTGTCCCGATTTTCCCTTGAAGTTTGTTCTTCGTCAATTTTGCCACTTAACGCATTATTCGCCCGTTCGAACTATCATTGGTTAATCGTTAATTTTCACTTGTTATCGGCATTTATTGCAACCAATTTTCGGATGATTGTGATTCAGAAAGACTCATCTTTGCACTAACTCATAAGCGAGCGAACTGTCTCGCACGAACTTTTATCGCGTAGATCAAAATCCGCCAGGGAGACGATGCTTACTGTATGAACTCAACACGAGGAAATCGTACACGCCATGAATCCAAGATGACGCAACCAGTAAACCGTACGAGCCCCACACGGGGTGACTATTCACGGCAGAGCTCAACACGATAATTCGTCTACCTCAAAAATTCAATCCAACGGAACTGTACAGGGAACAACCTCAACGCGACGAACCCGTACACGAAACGAGCTCAACACGACGAACCTGTACACGGCACAAAATCAACACGAGGGAATGGTACACGATACGAACTCAACACGACGCAACTCTCTTGACAATCAACGCATCTCACCAAAAGTGATATCACAGAAAACAATATGATGCAAGTCTGCACCCCTGAGTCACCACTCTAGTAGAGTCTACAAGCTGATGCTCGAACACGTCTCAACCGCTGCGCCCAACCAACACAAAAAGCGTCAAACTCCTCCACGTGTCCTCAATGACAAAATAAAAGGATGGAATCTAAAAAAAAAAAACAGAAGGAAGATTCCTCTTTCACGATCATGATTCTCATTCGCCACTCGTTCATTCCCCGAACGTATTCCAAATGAAACTCGTCGGTCCTCGTACAACCTTCCAATTCGTCTTATCCGCGAAGGAAAGGAGAAACTATCGAAGTCTTTCATCGGGGTTTCGGGCTATCGCACAATAACGACGAAAGCCCCGTTGCGAACCTCGGACGATTCGAAAATAAACGAATCCATTGGAAACAGTGATAGTGGCACCGGGGGTGCGTCGGTACAACCGAAAGCCGGGGGAGGGAGGCAGCCAGACCGTGAGGCGGAGGGATGTTCGCAGTGTATGGGAAACGGGTGGAGGCTTTAGCGAGTACTGATCGGGTCCGGGTGAAACGTCGCGGCAACCCATTTATTTGTCAGAGAACAGGGATGGACGGGCAAGGAGACCGAGATTTAAGATCGCGTGGGACGCGAGCAAGCTGCCATTAAATGGCACAGCGTGAGAGGGTGGAAGAGCTGCCCGGGTTGTTTTGCTCCACGGGGGTGAACCCTCCTTTTCTCTACAACCGAGAGTAATGCACCCACCCTGTATACACAGTATACTCTTACTCCTCGCATTTCCCGGTATACCTCTCAACCCTCGCATCCTCTGTCTGTCCTACCCCTCATGTCCTTTTCTTTCCGTCGTTTCACTGTTCTTCGTTTTATTTTTCCAAATTCTTTTTCTCTTTTTCAACACGCACGACCAGAGCCTTCCGCACTTGTCGCGGAAAGCAAACTCCTCCGACTCCCCCAGCCCAGCCCACCCCAGGAGCCCGTTTCGCATAGCGCAACACGCGGATATAGCGCAAAAAGATGTCGAGCTTTTTTTCTGCCTCAACAGTTGCATGCACGGTCGAGCGAACGTGAAACTTTTGTCCACGGGGTGCAAAACGTTGGGGTGAACGGTCGGATCGTTGGCAATGCGGAGAAATGTACGTTGACACTTTGCCGTTGAAGTCGGCGGTGAAAGCACGTGCTTGGAATGCAAGATTGTATCCAAGGACGATAAAAATCCATCGAATGTCGTATTTTATTTAAAAACTGGAGATCCCATTCGGCTGGACGGATAATTGATGCACGAGGACTGGACTGATGTCAACTTGAATTGAAACAAACGAATTCGGGCACCTTGTTCCAATGTGAGCGACAAAAGTGAGAATCGTTGAATTCCGAGAGAAGTCGAAAATGGTGTCAGGAGGGATCGTAACTGTTCTTCCACGTAATTGATATTGGTGGAGTTATTTGCATACCATTCCGTTGGTATCACCTTTCTCCCAATCTCCCTCTCTGACTTCTGACCTTCCGGAATAATTTACAACTTCCCCTTCGTGACGTCCAATTTCGTTTTCAGATGGTTTACCGAGGCTCCCAATTACTTCCGACAACCATCGGCCATACCGCCGACGCTGTACCATGTGACCAGCGGCAGTCATCTCAATGACGTCAGGATCCAACGCTGTTTCCGGATTAGGCACAATGGGCGGAGTTACGTTCAAGCGCCAAAAAAAAAGCGTGGAAAAGAAGTTTTTCGCCGCGATAATCCAGAAGAGAAAGCTGACGCGCGGAGGGTGGAGTTCTTTCGGATATCCGAAAACTTCGAAGTTACACTCACGACGTGCTATTGTGCCGTCGAGTCGATGGCTGGAACAACGGGGCGAGTTCGGCGTCACATCATCGGCGACTAACCCGCTGTGGCGCACCCTCGGTATACATACTCGGACGCGGTGGGGTCGGCGGACGAGGACAACTGGGCACACACCAAGAAGGAGAACGATGATGGCGTCGACACGTTTACCGTCTACTCCCACGCGGCGTTTTCTCGGAACGAGGTAGACCGGAATGGCGGAAGAAACTCGACCGGATAAGCCTGGAAATTTGAATAAATCGCGTCGTTGGCTCGGCTCCTTTGCTCGAATACTCGACCCCGACGGCGTCATTCCAGACCGCCCGTAGTCGGTAAGTGCACGCGAGGCGGGCGAGAGCGACAACCCAGCATCCCCTTTACGTCTCGCCCTTCCAACGCGAAACCGTCTCGCAGCCGTACGAACCTCGATACCATAACCCCCGAAGAGCTCGCTCCGCAATTGGATTACGCAGGGACGATGATGTAAGAGCCACACGAAAAGCTTTACTTCGGCTTATCCTAAACTATACGGGGTACGTCGCCCCGTCTCTTTCATTCCGGGGATAGATGTTTTCGGGTCGAACACCCTCTCTCTGCCCCCGACTCGATACCGAGGTCGCGGAGGTTGGTTTTTACTTGCAATTCCCGGGGTTATATCGATGCCTCGGTTTGGTGAGGATAGAGGGCGAGCGCACGTAATCGTAAACCAAAGGATTTGCCGGGTTGTACGACGCGCTGGACATGTTTTACCGCTTTCTCTTATTTTTAACCCTCACGAAGGAGATGAAGAATCGTGCTGACGTCCTTCGTGGCTCTTCACCTCTGCCACATGAGGTTAGGACCAACATCGTCCTCAACGATGCTCTTGACTGGCTCGTAACGACGCCGGAGGGTCGTTGGCTCTCGGATGGGCGTCATTCACGGTTTCCCAACCGCGGTCGGGTCATTCGCCGAATCAAGATCCGAATCGCATCAGGATTTCCGTTTTTTGCCATAACATCGACCACTGATGCACAATGCGTCCGGGGAAATACAGCTATCAGAATTCTTATTACATATGCGGGTTGGATCATCCACAGAGACGCGGCGAAAGGGTCGTACGGATTACAGGGCGGGGCTTTGGCCCTGGATGTAACTCGACAATGTTTCGCGAGACTCCATTGCGGGAGAATGTTGGAATATCTAATCCAATCGTGAATCCGATACCCACATGCACTTTGATCTTGTTGCAAAAGCTTCGAGAGAGACAAAGCGAAAGAGTGAGGGGGAGAGAAACGACGCGAAAGAGAGTGCCGAGTGCATTAAGGTACAAGATACTCCGTGCATTCGCAAATGCCTGGCATCGGAGCGTTCTAATGCACTGCTGATATCGGTTGCATCCTGGTGGATCGAATTTCCCAACGACACGAGTGTATACGCGTCGAATACAGGATATAGTTTGCAGTATTTCTGCGATGCTCCGTGGAAAACGAGGGTCGAAGAGCCTTCGGGGCTTTCGTGGGATCGTGAAGTATATCCCGGTGAGATGGAAAGAGGAAAGAGGGACACGCTATGTATGTGTGGGTTTGTGTTATGATACAGGATGTTACTCTCGTCAACCAGTGGATGCTGCTCCACGGGGATGCGTCCGTGGAAATACGGAGGTCTCAAATACGTTTTTTCTCTTCAATTCTCAAAAGCTCGGTGTAACGGCTCCGGGTGGAGGATTGGCGGTCATCACGCTGGTGAATTGTCCTCGAAGATCCAGATCGTATCTGATCTCAGAAAAGACCTGGAAGCGAACAGATTACCGGCAAAGATAGAAATCCTCCCGAAAGGACTCACGACCGGAGGAAGAGGCAACTATCACGGTAGAGTCGCAGATCAGGATGGATCTGTTCATCGGAATCGGAGGGCGGTAAGTCAACAGTTTGTGGATTACCAAGAGGAAAAATGTTACAAAAAAATACAAAAATTACGGCTTGCACAAATGAAAAGCAATGCTGGTTTGCGTCGAGATATTCGGCAATCGAGATGGACGAGGGTCAAAGGACGAAGCTCTCGACTGGCCGCCATTCATCGTGAAAGGAAAAAACGTTATTCCAGACGTAACGCTTTGAAACCGAAGTGGATGTACAAACGTACAAAGAAGGTACAAAATAAAGTGGAGCGTCTAGATTAGCGGTTTCGCGAGCAAGCTAGAGGGTGCATACCTATAATTCAGGGAAAGACTCTTCTGGCACCGACACCGAAGGAGTCTTCCGTCGGATTGAGAAAGGGGTGGTGCGAGCTGCTTAAAATGCGTCGCTGGCCACCGTCGCCAGCAGTGGCAACGGGCGTAGCACCGGCAGTGTGCAGCGTCGGGGAGGGTGAGGAAGGAAGGAAGAAACGCCGGGCGAGCCATCGTGGCGCACACGTAGTCTCTTTCTCACTCCGTCGCATACACTCGGGTTCACTATGCAGATTCCTACCTTATCTCCTGGATGCTGGAAGATTGCGAGGATGGAGAAGTGCGGGGAGGTCGAAGAATGGGAATGAGGAAGAGAAGGAAGGAAGCACGAGCGGAGGTTGGGGAACGAGTGGAAAAAGGGGATGAGGGAAAAAGTAGGAGGACCAGCCGAAGGAGGAACGAAAGGAGGATACAAACCTCGTATACAAACGAGTCGCGAGGCTTGGCGCCGACTAGACAGAATCCCGTCGAGATGGATGAGTCGAGAGCGAAGCGGAGACGTAGGGGGCGCCACTGCGTTGCTTGGCAATGCTGGGAAGGAGTTGTGCCGCGAGCCAGTTTGGTCCAGACACACCGGGCACAGGACACTGCGAGCGAGCGAGTGCGCACGAAACCGAATAGAACGGCACCGGCTTTCGCTGGTACCACTGAAGCCGTTGTTGGCGGCTTCTGGCTCGGACAATCCGTCCGTTTGCGACCAGAGACACCCCCTTGCCGTCCTACCCCTTCCAACGAATGGGCAAAAGCTCGCGCCCAGAGCTTTCCAGCTTCATCTTGATTATATATGTATCGCGGTATCCGGAGGGTGGTTTCATCCCCATTGCCTCCCGGGTTTCGCACACTTTCCACCATTCTTTTCTTCTGTCTACCTCCCTCTTCATAGATCACGCGGTTGCTTCGCTTTCGCGGCCCATCCTCCACTACCCGAAAACTCTTTTTCACTAACCTCTTGCCACTCTCGTTCGTGTTTTTCCTCTCTCTCTCGCTTTTTCGCGCTTTCTCGGTCCTCTCTTCGTCTCTCTCTTGGCTGCCTTTGCCCATTTTGATTGTACGTTCCTCCTCGTCACTCCCGCGATTTCTGGAAGCGACAACGAGCCCTCGAGTTTCCGTCATCTCGCTCCGTTTTGCCGTTACTACCCTCGGACTCCGCCGTTATTTTTCCGCGTCTCTCGGTATTGTTTAACGTCGCACTTCTTGCACGATTCCATCCACTAAATAGATGTGAAGTCGGATAAACAAAGGGAGAGAGAGACGGAGAAAGAGAAAACAGATTCGTGACAGTAGTCGTGGCAGCCGAGATTGCCGGAGATCGCCAACTTACAAAGGCACGATACATCGTACGTATTATCACGAGCCTGTCTCCACGCCCCGGCAATTACGTCGTCCCACACGGAATCTGATACACTCGTGCTTCGTGCGTACACACGTGACGTCGCATTACTCAGAAAGACAAAGTGCGTGCGGATTGCGATAATCCTCGCGGGCAAAGTTGGAACGTTCTAAAAACGAAGTTTCGAAAGAAAAAAAAAATGTTACATGCACGGGTTTGACTATGAGTGAGACACCGGACGTATAAAGAGACATTTTACCCTCGTACGTAATGGCGCGGCACTTTATCATCGTTACGACGAGAAAACGATCACCATCTGGTTGCCCGAGTTGGTTCGGAAAAAATAAAAATGAAAAAATAGTGGAAAGGTATACCGTGATATATATCCGCGCTTCCACGTACAACTACCCCCATCCCTTCGAGTCTGGGAATGGAAGAAAAAAAAGAAACACATTATTCAGACCATTTCGGGGCGAACCCTTCACGTGTATCTTCGTATTTACAAATGAAGCATAATCAAAATCCGGGTGAAACGCAGTCCCGACTCTCCGGGGACAAGAAGAAGCTTCGGAAAAAAAGACCCATCGCCGTATCGCGCAGGCGTGTGTGCTGTATGCGAGGGCACGTGTGATAGTGCGCTATGTGTATACGTGATTGTTATTGAGCACCCTCGAGAGAATAGTTTTCGCTCCTTCTTGCCGCCTAACACCGCTCGTAGCCGCCAACCGGAGACACACCAACTTCTTTATTTCACCCTCAACCCTCGCTCCTACACTATTCTCCCTGCCAGCCCCCCCCCCCCCCCCGGACGACATTGAGCAATCTCGCATTCTCCTCAAATGGTTCGACCCCGATTTTTCCGCCCTCAAGCAGTCTATCATCCGGTGACCCGCTAGGTGAAAGAACGATGTCCCAACATCGGAGCCAAGACTTCTCCGAGATTCCAATTATTTCAGAAACGGCATCCAAACTCTAATTATACCGTACTCAAGCTGTGGATGTCCTACATACGAATGTGTAGAACCATCGCGTGGATTCTTATGAGACGTAGCGAAGTTGGGAGCGTCGTGGATGACAAAAAGAGTAGCCGAGATTTTTTTTTTCCTTTTCGTGGGCTTGGGGAATATTTTTGTGAAAGACTTTCTGAAGAAAGAATTGAGTTATGAAAGTGTCGTCATATATAAAGAATATGGCAGAGGTCGTGCAAATAATTCCATCTCGTGGTTGTAAGACCAAAATTTGTGGGGACATTTTCGTTGAGCAGGAAAGATTTATTGAAACACGTGTCAAAAAAAAATTCTAGATTATAGCTGAGCCCGTAATCCGCTCATAATAAAGGAGCCACATGTGATTTGGCATGCTTCCATTGTTCTAAGACCCGAGATCATGGATGTTTTTCTCCCAGCAAAGCCAATTTATCGAAATACGTCGTAAAAAAAAAAAATTGGGTTATCGCTGAGTCATAATATATTTGGGGTCTCTTTTATGGTTCGAAAAAATTCATTTTCACCGGATATTTCTCAAGAACGTGGTCAAACGATGCATCACAGCACGTGACAGCTTGGCAAGTGTCAATGTGCCGGAAAATTGTCATCTTGGACAAAAACCCTTCATCACATTTACGCGTCATTTGTCCTCTGCCATTTGCGGAGTGCGGCTGCTATGGCGAGATGTGAGTCGCCATTAACGTCAACGTACGTATTCCCATTAAACCCTATGTTATTACATACCATCCGACGAACACACACACACACGGACACACCTACATCACACCGCGTAAGTAATATTGTGTATTTCACACTGGCGTGGTACCTTTTTCCACGCGACTGGCAATCTCGTATTCACCTCGAGTTCTCGTCCTTACCGAACGAAGCGGAAGAACGTAAAGAAGAAAAAGAAAACGAAGCCGAAGAAGAAGAAAAAGAACGGACATCAACCAGAAGCAATCTCTTACGACGCAACACTTCGGAGTCTATCGAGCATGGAACCGAGAAAAGGGGGTTGGCACGGCGATCGAAAGGGTCAACTCGTGTCGCACCACATCGACCGCAATTGAAGTGCCGCGTGGTGATCATCGTCGGCCGAAGGGCGAGGAGCGGAGAGGAAGAGGTGTGGATCAGAAATCTTCCAAGATCAGTGGCGAACAAAGGTCGCGCGGTACGCCGGAGGGTGCAAAAACCATCCTGTGGGGATTTGGGTCGAGCGAGAATGGTTCTGCAGTGTGCGAGCCGAAGGGGAAATCATAGGTGTCGAAACGGGCTTACGGACAATGATGCGAATCCCTCGGGTACGTGTAAGGCCTATACTTCACGAAAAAAAACACACACACACGTACATACGACGAGTTTCGCGTTGTGGTGGCAGACACATGGGCACATACACGCGTTATACGCCCTTCGTCTTGTCGTAACAGACGTAACAGACGTGAGAAAAGGTGATGGATGTTGCAGGCGGAGATTGCTCAATAACACCATGAAGACTAACGACTTTCTGATGACACGAAAAAAATTACTTCGGTTATCCTCGGTTCGACTCTCGTCTCGTTTCTTCTTCGTTTCCGTTGGATTCTTCTCGCGACTTTATCATCGTGAAATCTCGATGTGGATGAAACGAATCCCCGGGCCGTCACGTCCGCGCGCCATCGATTCCAATATGGCGACGCTTCGATATCGTATGTCACTAAATGCGGATTTCTTAAGTCTTGCGAAGCAATCCGCGGTAGAACGGGGCGGGATGTCAAAAAAGAACGCCTTAAGGATGCTGCGAAGTTCGTGAATATACTGCTTGTTACTTAAAATCAAAATTTTCGACGCAGGACCGAAGCCTACGACCTGATAATCCGAATAAGAGCAAGAAATCTCATCTTAGCTCCATTTTCAAATCGCATTTGACCGTCCCATAGTGCACCTATTTTTTCTAAATTGAAATAAAGCATTCTCTCCCTAAAACCTTACCAATAATCCTCGTAACGTCTGCACGTTTCGTCCCTACGGTATCAAAGAAAAAAATGTAATCCAACCCACTCTCCATCGGTAACACAAAGATCTGCGACAATTTTGTTAGCGCCTCGTCTTTCAATAATGAAAATAAAATAAAATAAAACGTTACTTTTATCGGAAAACATTTTTTTGTTTCACCATCAACCGACAGCTGCCGGTGGTCGTAGAGCGAAGTTATATCGACGGAGCTTTGAAAGAAATTTAACAAATAACCGAAGCGAATCGGTTTCTCGAGGAAACAAAGCTACTTTGAAATTCTCACTTGATTCGTTCGGTGCCAGCTCGGGGCCTCGATTGTTCGGGCTTATCGAGCCGATCGCGAACATTGGAAAATACTCATACGTACCAGACGAGCGCAATCCAGAAGCAAGGAAAAATAAAGAATCATACGTGCTTCGACGGTAACGCGCGAATACAAAACGACGATCGAAGAACCAAGCTTTTTCTTATTCTCGCTCGCACTTTCTTTCTTCGGCTCTATCCGCGTCTGAATTAGATCAGACGATGAAATATAGGAACCTGTGGAAGCGAAGGAGGCGTAATATGGGCCCCATTATGGATTTTACGAGACGCATGCGAGACCTTCTTTCCTCCCCCCCGCGCAACTCCTTTCCGAGCTAACGTACATCTGTGCGCGACGGTATATAAGAAGCTCGCGTCGAGCTTCGACCCCGGCGTCTAGTCGCTCGCATATACATACATTATGCAAATATATTACAAGCTCGCGCCTTCTTTTCCACCATGGAAAAAGCTGAATTTCTGAAAAATGTGCTCAACACAGAGGATTTCAAATAAATTACTTTATTTCCTTTTTTTCTTTCTTTTCGCTGTTTTTTTTTTTTTTTTTTGCGCCTCCCAAGACAAAGAATCCTTTCGTTTCGTCGTTATTTTTTTTTTTTTTCAAGCAGAAATGAAGAAGCCGGAAAATATCCGAAGCGATTCACCGCCAGCTGCCACCCACGAGTATCTCCGACCTTTTCTTCCATACGGAAATTGAACGCAAACTTTCATCAAATATATATTACATACATATATAAATATAGATATTTTTTTTTTTTATTAAAAAACTTTCGACCGAGTTGTTGCCATTTTTTTTCTCTCGAAGGCTCGTACAAAAGCCGTCGATAGCAGGGAAAAAACTTATTTATCACCGTCTAGGCCTCGTCGTTTCGAGCGACGGAATATTTTATATCGAACCATTTGTCACATGAAAAATAAAAAGGAAAAAAAAGAGATAAAAATTGTTTCGATGACTTTGGTCGATTCGTTTGAATTATTCTTGGCGATGTGTACAAATTGAGGAAACGACGTGAAAAATACTGTGACGGTGAGACTCTCTTGTTTCATTTTATTCTTTTTTTCTTTATTCTTTTTTTTTTCAACAGATTGGGCGAGTCTTGGTTCCGGTCGAAGGGTCTACTGGATCCGAGACCACCTGTTCATGGGACAGAGACCGGAGAGATCACGAGGACCCGACAATCGGACACTTGTCAGACCCTTGCGCTATCCTAACCAGCAACACTCTACTCCTTCGCACGCCGTTTGTCACCGACTATCCACCAGGAAACGGCAGTACGGGACGACGTAAATAAAAAATAAAAAAGAACAGAAAAAAAATGTAGCTTCGAGAAGAAACGTGGATCGGTAGTGAACATTTATCACTGTATATCACGACCACGGGGGGATAACGAAGCCACCTGTCTCGAGTCCTCGAAGCTTCGTCCTTCTTGCTCGCGTATCTACGGCCGCCCGAGGGAGGAACGCGTAATTTTGCCCGCTTGAGGATGCGATAAGATTTCATCCGCGTGGAACTGTCGAACGATAAGGGCTCGGGAGTATCGGGAACCGATGATAAATTTTGTTCGAATCGCGATTGCATTGGTAAACGCGTGGCTCATCGATCGTTCTTCGAAAACGGTTAGGTTTCGATGATTGGATTTGAGATCGATGATTCCGTCACACTTTTTATACGGATTCGCTCGTGGTCATAATATGGGTGGTTGTGATTGAAAATGAAATATGAGTAATTTTGTTTTGATAATTGAACAATGAAATTTATAAAAATTGAAAATAAAATTTATAAAAATTGAAAATAAAATTTATAAAAATTGAAAATAAAATTTATAAAAATTAAAAATAAAATTTGCAGAAATTAAGGATACCATTTTTTTTAAATTCAAAATAAAATTTCAAAAACATTGTAAAAATTATGACCATCATTATGTTATTATGATTTGTGATGATTATGTTGAATTATTAGCTGCTCGAAAAGTTGTATGTATCGATGTTCTTTTAAAATGTGCACCATTACACGAGCAAATGTAATATTATATGTTTATAAATTATTTATGAATTAATATCTAGTTTTTTTCTTCTTTCTTTTCAATAGTCGAATAACCAGGGTTCGAGAAATTCCTTTCCACGTAAATATTACTAAATGCCGAAAATTTTGCGGAAACCAGCTCTGTAAAATATAAAACTTTAATTAAGCGTCAACGAACACCAAGAAATTTCTCAAGTGTCGATAAATATTTTTTTCCCCCTAAAATCAAAGAACTCATATCAGAAAAATTCAAATTTTCAAATTCTATTTCGTCGAAATAAATTCCTGCAAGATCTTTCCGCGGTTGAAATTTATTATTATCGAACCACGTCGAGGCCAAGACGTCGATGACAAGTTTTCGGAAAAATCCCAATGGCCGTTATTTCTCGAATTTAACTGGAAAAACCGGTGGATAGAGGTAAATGTATGTAATATCGTTCGGCAGACGGCCGAGAGAATTTCCGAAGCTACGGCACTTGGTGACCCGGGCCACCGATTCGTGTATCTCGAGAGATCGGGCCGGATGCATGCAACGAGATCCAGGGCTGAGAACGCGCAAATGCATTTAGTATTGGATCGTGATCCGATTCGCTTTTGAAATATTTACTACGAGCTTCTGTACGCGAAGCTACCACGTAGTCGCCCGATGCCTCTCCTAACATCCCTCTTGCAATATCTTTATACACCGGGGACCATTAAACCTCTTTCCCGTTAGGGGGAGAAAATTGCACGATGCCATCTTCCATTTCTATCTTTTATATGGAATTTTCATGCAAAGAAAAGAACGTCGCTTCGAGCGGAAAGACAATTTCTGGAAATGACATTTTTCGTACCTCCCGCTTGGATAAATGTATATGTGTGTGTGTATGTGTGTGTTCGTATAAAGAATATACATGTATGGGTAATCTCATGCCACGCTCACACAGTTCCTCTGACGATTATCAAAATAATTTTGAATTAACCAAAATATTAAAATTCTCAAGGCCCTATCTTCCAAAATTGACGTAGGATGCTCTTCATAATCTTCTCCGCCAACCACAAATAATGTGGGGCCCTGGAGCTCTTTAATATTCTAGCTACTTCACGATTATTTGAATAAACTGATTGATAATCGTTAGGAAAACGGTGTAGAGGTAACATGAAATTATCCATATAAGTATATTTTTCTGCAAAATTAGGGTTCATACTCGTTAATTCCATATGTGATTGGTTTTTTTAGCAATAATTAATCACCCCTCCGACATTATTACCTGAATACAGAAAAATTGGATGTATTTTTAATGGGGAACAAAAGAATCGGACTAGAAACGCCAAATTAGGCTTGACCGTTTTTTTTTATCAATCGATATCCAGCCGCAAGAAACATTCGGGAAAGACTCAAATAAAAACCTTGATAAATATCAGAACCCTGATATATATGTATGCATATATAATATGCACAAAGATAACAATATTTTTTATTTATTTATTGATACAATCGATACTGTACGACTTTGTGTAGAATTCGGGTCAATCAGGTTGCAATAATACGCTACAGGCTTCTTATAAATAATCAATATTCAATAAATTAATATTTTTTCTCACTTAAGGGGTTACATACACTTGTAATTTTCAAAAAATCGTTTTAGCATCAAATCGAATTATTAGAAGCTGCCAACGATGCGAACGGATTATTATAAGGCCCTGGAATAGATGACTCCATGTAAGTTGAAAAAAAACGAAATTTACCACATGTAAAACGCTTTTGAAACTTTAAACGCGTTTTTCTCAAAACTATGTTTTCAAAATCGGTGATCAAGATTTCTCGAAAACGGCTGAACCGATCAGTCTCAAATTTTAACACAACCTTTTTAACTAGATTTTTTAGTAATTAATCGAAGATTTTTTTTCTCCGATAAATATTTTCCATTTTATAAACAATTTAAGGCTTAAATTTTCGTTCAAAATCGAGTCTTTTATTTTGAGAAGTCGCCATTTTGTCAAAAATTATTTTTTCGCTAATTCCTTCGATTAAATACTAGATAATGTATTATATTAACGAAATTTATTTGGTTTTTTCATTTCAGATAATAGCGATAGCAACATTCGCGATGATTATTTTTACAAATAAAAAATATGTAAATATATTATAAGGTTATTATAATATGTACACCAATTTTCAAATTAATAAATTGAATAGTCTGCGCGAAAAAAATTCTTGAAAATCCGTCTTTTTAAAGCCTTCTAACTGTATGTAAGGCCTTAATAACGAATATATAGAATGAAACGGTTATCAACTCTCTTATTTATCGTAAATTGGGAAAACATCTATTGGTATTATTATTTTTTTTGTTTTCTTTTCAAATTTCCATCTTCTTATTTTTCCCAACTGTATCTTCAGGTGGTTGGACATCGCATTTTCATTGTCGCGGCATTTTTTTCTCTGTCGCTACGTGACGGAACCGAATAAAAGAGAGTTCGAGATTTCCATTCTTTCATCTACATTGTGCAGGTTGAACGCCAATTAATTTATTTACATCCTCGACTCCTGTGTTGTACAAAAAATCGAGAAAGTAGAAATTTTTCGATAAATCTGTCCACCATTCAAGATCGTCGACTTCGGTTGGTTCATGAGTTCTCTCTCTCTTTCTTTCAACGAATTAGTGAAGCAATTACAATCAGAAGAAATAATAAAAACGATAAAAATGGGATGATAAGAAGTTTGACGTAAAAAGTACTTGGTCGGAAAAGTTATTAATGCAGGGATTCTCACTCACAGACGAACCAACAGACACTTGGATGAAATCTCATTGATAAACGTTACTCGATTAAATCGTGATTCGATGAAATTAATAAGCAAATTGACGTTCCTATGACGAATAAAAATATTGTGTCAATGGATCATGGATCAATCGTTAATTTCACGAATAATCGATCAATCGAATTATCTACGTTGATAATTCGTACACCGTTTCCCTTGGTTTCGATCTCGACCAATACGATTTTCCGGAAAGCTCGTCCTGTATGTCGGCGAGAGCTTTGCCTTTCGTTTCCGGTTGAATGAAAAAAAGTACGAAAACATGAATATAGGTGATTATCGATACGGTCCAGAACGAATATTGATCTCCCGCCGCACTCGCGATGACCTGTCCGAATAAATGTGTTACAATTAAAAATAAATTTCATTTTTCTTTCGATCAATCAATCGACGGCCAATAATTGAATCAACAATCGATTAAATCGAAAAAGAAAAATTATCTAGGTTATTTCTCTAAATTTTGAAATGTCGTAGCCTTACCTGCCAAAATTTCGTAACCGCGAGACCGGAAGTGCAGAACAACAGTGTTTTTATCGACATTCCGGTTACGCGCATTTCGGACGAGTAAACTTCACCGGCAACGACCGCAGCAACCGACGATAATCCGATCGAATAAAAAATTGCAAACAGCAATACGCAAACCACCGGCAGATACTCCCATGCCGCCAAATTCGTACCGTTCGCTTGAAGATGGAAATAAATTCCCATTGTGCCCATTAGGGTTGCGCTTATCAGGCCCGAAATCGTGAACATGAATTTGCGACCGAAATAATCCACCATTACCGTTCCAACGATTGTGAAAAATAATTCGAACAATCCTATTAAAATAGCCACGTGTTGTCCGGATATTACATTGACGGATTTTTCAAATAACAATTCCGCATAGGTGTTCATGGCTTGGATTCCCGAAAATTGTTGTCCTGGTTGCAAAATAATATTATTGTCAATAATAATAATAATTATTATTAGAAGAAAAAAAAATTAGAAAAAAATCAAATTTAATTAATAAATATAATAATTCCACTTATATCAACTAAATATATTATTATTATCATTATTATTATTATTGCATATAATAAAAATTATTATTATAATAAATGTTGAATTAAAATAATATAATATGCCAATATTTCTTTAGTCTTAGATATAGCAATATAATATATGGGGCATTCCATGGCATTCCGGGTAGTCGCGTACCCTTCACTCAAAATTTTTGCCCCACGATTTTTTACATTAATATACATCGCAAATAAAGAGACACGTGTTTCGGGGTTTGCCGTTTTCAGCGCCCGCTATTGAGATGCAGTAGATTGAAGGTTACCAATTACTGACGATATTTCGAATTTCAAATCGATATATCTCGACAACCGCCAATAATAATTAAAAAAAACCAATTAAGCTTTTTCTTTTGTTTTTACACGGTTTATGCAATAAAGTAAGTACAATTGCAGTGTTTAAACTATTATTAATTAACAATTAATCGACTAAACATCGAATATCTCAAAAAATACCTATTTGATTTTTCTAATTTTTTTAATCTGAATTCGGTGAATAAAAACAAAACGATTAAGACCACCCTCAACTTGGCTATGGACTTAGTTTAGAAGTTACAGCTTATTTTGTGATAAAAAAACACGTTTAATTTGGTTCATTTCTCAGCGATAATTCATATTGCACTGTGAACTATTGGCCACTCGTTGTAACGACCATTTGTAACATATATACGCATACATAAACATATATAAATATATGGGGGATTCCACGGTGAAACCGGAAGCTGCGTACCGTCGAATCAACATTTTTGACCCACGATTTTTTTTATTGATATACGTCGAAAATGAAGAGACACGTGTTTCGGGGTTTGACGTTTTTAGCGCCCGTTACTGAGATGCAATGCAATTAAGTTTATCAATTATTGACGATATTCAGTATTTCAAATCGATATATCTCAACAACGGCCAATGATAAATTAAAAAACCTGGTAAGCTTTTTTTTGTCTTCACATGGTCTTTGCGATAAAAATATGTATATTTAAAAAAAAAAAAATATACATAACACGCACATTACATGAATTTTGTGTATTTTTACATGTTGTAAAAATATGTAAAAATACATCGTCAATAATTGGAAACCTTCAATCTACTGCATCTCAATAACGGGCGCTGAAAACGGCAAACTCCGAAACACGTGCCTCTTCATTTTCGATGTATATTAATGTAAAAAATCGTGGGGCAAAAATTTTGAGTCAAGGGTACGCGACTACCCGGAATGCCATGGAATGTCCCATATATATTGTTACATATGGATATTGATATATAAGAATAGAGAAATATTGATAAATTTATTATTTGGGTATAATATTTATTATTATTATTATTTTTATAGGCTGTCAAGTTTTATGTCGAAAAAAATCCATGAAGACAATAAAAATTCCCATGAGTGGCAAAAAAACTACTCACCAGAGGTTAGCAAAACAACAATGAGAACGGCTTTTCGATTTTCAATTTTGTTGAAAATTATTTTTGTCTTGCTCCAACAATCATTGTCGATCCCGTAGAAATTCGAGCTTTTTCTCACAAATTTAATAATCTCCTCGTACTCGACGTCGATATTTTTGCAACGTCGCAATTGTTGCAAAGATTTTCGCGCTTTCTCGTACTTGCCGTTGCGCGCGTACCAAAACGGAGTTTCGTCGGCAATCATGGCAAAAACGACGAAATATATTGCACAAATGGCTATGTAAATGCCGGCAGTCTGGCCGATGACGAAGTAAGGTTCGATCGTGACGGTGATCAACAGACCGATGTGAACGCTAACGCTGCAAGTAGCGCACAATCTTCCGCGTATTTTCGCGGGTGACGATTCGGCGATGTAGGACTCGGTCACGTCGCAGGACATGCCGACCATCACTCCGAGAATGAAACGTCCGACGAGAAGCTCCTGAAATTTACTAATGTAATGCAATTGGCGTCGTCAAGGATAGCCGTTTTATGGAAATAGCGCATAACTATGAATAGTTATCATGGAACAATCAAAATGTTTACATTTTTGCAATAATATGAAATAATTTGGATGAACTATTGTTTTGCAATTGATTCGGATTTTTTATAGCAATTATCATTGATGATGATCGAGTAACGAATGAATTTTGAATACATTTCCATTGAATAAATGCCCATCCCTGATTGTCATGCAATTGTGACGCTGGGAGCGTTTTTCATTATTTGCAGTTTGATTCAGACGATATAATCTGTGACGATGAAGCCGATAAGAAAAAAATGCGTCAGCGAGAGAGGGATTGAAAATGATTAGTCTCGTTACAATCAGATCAGATGATTTGAACAAATCTCATCGTTCTTCTCGCAAAATAAAAAAATAATAAAAATAAATCAATAAATCAATAAATCAATAAATCAATAAATCAATAAATCAATAAATCAATAAATCAATAAATCAATAAATCAATAAATCAATAAATCAATAAATCAATAAATCAATAAATCAATAAATCAATAAATCAATAAATCAATAAATCAATAAATCAATAAATCAATAAATCAATAAATCAATAAATCAATAAATCAATAAATCAATAAATCAATAAATCAATAAATCAATAAATCAATAAATCAATAAATCAATCGATAAATAAACACGATTGTAAGAATGAAAAGCTTCGAAATTGATATTTTATACCCAATAAGTAGACGCAATAATGATGATAATCCATCCCGCCAGTGACGGCAATATTCCGAGAAGCAACGTTCGTCGGATTCCAAATCTCGGAGCCACGAGCATCGGTATAAAACCACCGACAAACAATCCGGCGTACATTATGCCGGCGACCCAAGCACCTTCGTCATACGTCAACGTTATCATCGAGGCGGATGACATTAATTGAGGTAGCACGGACTGCGGCCATCCCATAATCACGCCCGCCATAACGAAGTTAATATCCGCTAAAACATAGAGAGCTCAAAACAATTCTCATCTGTCTGGACGTTACATATTTCATCACTCGTATCGTTACCCGTATTCATAATAGGCTTCAACAAATAGCGAACCGACGTTTCGCATCCGCGAGTTACGATTCTTCCGGGAATTGATTCCATTCAAAAATTCGGGAGGGGTCCAATTATTCACCACAGAACAAATTCCATATTTCCGACAAATTGTCTTCGTTCGAATTCAACTGCCCTTGATTAATAACCCCGTTTAACCATTGAACCACACACAGGGTCGCTCACTCGAAAAAAAATTCATTTAAAAAAAATGTTCTTCAACCAAAAGCTTGGTTACCTGAAAAATCACAGGGTCAACATTTTACTCTAAACCATCTTTAAGAAAAATCCATGAATTCTTTCATGCATGTTAATGACTCCAATCTACCTTTTTATCAATATCAATTGATTCAACAATGTTCAAAGAATATTTGATAATTTTTTTAACCCGATCGCACGGGTCAATTCAAAATGGCGGACTGTCAAGGTACGTGCGGGGTCAAATCGACCCTGTGTGCGGTGTTGGATCGAAAATAGGTTAAACGGTGTAAAGTTCAAATCGTATATTTTTTTGTTATTTCATTCGGTTTTGGAGAAAATAAATCATCACGAAAACAATTTTTTTTTTAAAATTGTTTTTCTAATTTGGTTTTGTGCCGAAACGAAGATTCGACGGGATTTCCAAAATGGCCGGAGGATTACTGGCGAAGTGAGGCGGAAGTGTGATCGATATGGCGACCGAATTCGCGTGCGATTGATAAATCTTACCAACGGCTGCAACAGTGTAGAGCAATACATTGTCGCCAGTGGCCCGCGAGTGATACATCGTAACCGATTATCGTCGCCACTGTCGGGAGACTGAAGAGCCCCCGAGCTCCTTCGGCTCGGGCGAACTGCAACTTCTAATCTACTCGAGAGACCTTGGGTCTAAGCTCTAACCGCACGATAACCGCTGATTTGTATACGTGAGCTTGAATCGCATAATATTCCACTTCGCACGCAAAAAATTATTCATTTTTTGTCGCCGACGTGTATACATATGAGGTGTTTCACGGCAAACCGGACGGTCAAAATCATGACCCCTGACGATTCGGGTCATGTTTCTTGCTTTCATTTGACCCCAAAAATACCGCCGTTTTTTCAGAATTTCCGGATCCCCTTACAACACCTAAAAAATTTGAAGAAAAGCCGAGTTGGGCATGATTCAAGTTTGCCGAGACTTCTAAGTGGGATCTTTATTAAAAGTATTTTTTTTTTTTTTAATAAAAAGCATAATTAATCGTTTAAGCCCGAAAGAAGAGATTATTACTATTGTTATTATTTTTACTATTATTATTGTTGATACATTAGAAAGAAACAATCATGAACGGGACAATAAGAAATAGATTTTGAAAATACATATACTTTATTTTCAAAATTAATAGTTGTGATAAAAATCCCACTCTGAAATTTTGGAAAACTTCATTTTTAGATCTACTGGAAACACGAATCAAAAATAAAATTTTCCAATTATGTCAAAGCATGATTTTTCGTATTAGGGGTTAGTTTTGAATTCTTCCAAGGGTTGTGAGGGCATTCGGAAATTCCGAACACAGTTAAAAGTGTTTTCGGAATCGAATGGAAGCCGAAAAGATCATGAACCGAACCGGCAGGGGTCAGTGTTTGACCGTCCGATTTGTCATGGAATACCCCATATATTTTCTTGTGCTTTCCCGTATTTACGTTTTTCCTCATAAATATTTAAACTTGCGATACTCGATGCGCACGTGTCGCGCGATAATTATTTCTAATTCATAACACTCAGGTCGGACACTGAAAAAAATAAGCATACAAATAAATAAATAGACAATTTTTTTTTCTCTCATCTTCGCTCGACAGTTTCAAACAATCACGAGTTGTGTGTGTTCAGTTAGACGTGAAAGACCGTGAAATTATGTGAAGACGTTGTTGAACGTGTAATTTCGAAGATTAAAAACGGCGACTCTGTGATTAATCTCCAACGGAATCTCGTTGGAATTTCATTCGGTCGCAGTCCTTCCGACCCCACGCGTTAACACTTGTGCTGTAAATTAGAATTTCCGTTATTTCGAAATGTAAAGAGCGCTAAAGTTTTTTTTTTGAGACTTGAAAAATAAGAAGGATTTTTTATTTTATTTAAATAACCAAACATCGTCAAAAAAGCATTATTTCGGTCGAAAAATTAACATTCACCAAAAAATATTAATAACTTTTTTAAATTTGAATATGAATCCGAAAAATGACAAGAATATACTATCAAGATAATATCTGTTGCAAAAAGTATATTAATTTTGAAATAGGAAAATGTCAATATCAGAAAATAAAGTCGACTGAATTACGAAAAGATCTACAATTATTTTTTATTTTTTTTGCAAGTCTTAAAATAAAAACGCATTAATTGTGAGGGGTTCTCCAGACCCCGAGTAACGATCGAGGGTCAAAACAAAAGTATATAAAAAAAGTTTTAAAAAATCGTAACAATTTTTTGTTTCCACAACGGATGGATAAAAGTGATATTGCAAGAAAGAAATAATAATTCGAGAGTACACTTCGATCTTATTACGGTCGACGGTTTCGATTACGGTGTACGTAACCGAACGTAAGAGTCGATGGATCAAACGCCGGGTTAACGTATCGACAGGATAGATTCGACGAAGTTTCAGGATAGAATCGCAGAGCCCTTTTCCCGATATTTCCTGATTAGACTCGCCCCGTAGGATCCCCCCACCGTTCACTTGGCAACTAACTTTAACTATTATCCCGAACTATTTCCGTCGAGGGATCTTGACCAAGGGGCTTCCAACGGTGGGTTCTAATAACACGAGAGAAGCGTACCCAACGGGAGTTCACGTATATGTACAACGAGTGCGCTACGTACGATGTATCGCTTCGGAAAAATCCGATGGAAGTTTATAAGTTCGCAATTGGAAATCGGCAAACGCTTTCCGGACGACGTTACAAATAAATGCTTGTAACTTCGTTGATAACATTTTTTTCCCCGGAGTTATTAAATATTAAACTTAAACGAAAATAGCTGGGAGTTATTCGAAGTAATTGGAAAATGAAATTATTGATATTCGTTTCAATATTTTTTTTATTAATTTCGATGGATGTGGATTTTCGTTTTTTATTCATTTCTTTTGGGGTTTTTTTTTAATTTCAATGGATTTGAAATTATTTTTATTGATTTCGTTGTTCTTCGATTTATTTGGTAATAAGTCGAGTGATTTCGGTATACTTTGATATAATTCAATTTACTTCGATTTATTCCGATTACTCTGATATATTTTTAATTTTTACGATTTATTTTAATATTTTTCTGTGGGATTTAAATTTTATCCGTGTTTTTCCTATTTAATACGATTTATTTCAACTTATTTTGGGAGCAATTGGATCGATTCCGAATTATTTTCATAAATAATTGTCAACGCATTCTTATATGTTTCAATTTATTCCGATAATTTCGATATATTTCGAATTATGACGACCTATTCCAACAACTCTGGTACATACTTAATTTTCGAGATTTATTTTAATTTCTCTTTTCCAATTTCTCTAACTTATTTTGACATATTCCGATTTATTTCAATCACTCTGACATATCCCGAACTATCAATTTCTCACCAATGTCACCATTTATTTCGTCATACATCAACAAAATTCCGTTGAGCGTTCAATAAATGCTCGATATGCAATTTCCCATCAACTGCAACTTGTCCCTCACGAAAAATACACGATCCCACCACCAACCTGCCTTTGTCACACAAATGTACGTACGCAGAGAGCACGTGGTATTGTCAAAGTTGGAAAACCCGTTCGTCGAGCACTTTCCGCACTTGTATTGCAAGTAGGTCATCAGTCGGAGAGCAGTCACGAGAGAACGTATGCATAACACACGAGAGAGATCTACTTTTTTTTCATTTTCTTCCCCACTCCCTATTTTCGTCTCCACTCTTTCTCTCGCTCTTTTTTTTCTCACGGTCAAAGCTCGTGGAATTTAAAGCTCTCGCCTTTACCTTTGTCATCCCATATTCTTCGTCCCCACGCCCTTTCGCAATTCTCTCATTCTCATGCATCCCACTGACTCCTTTCTGCGAATTCATGTCTCATGCATCCATATTGGCTCCTTTACAACCTCACCGACGGCCCCGCGCTTCAGACCCCCCCCCCCAACCCCGTGGGTACATCCCTTCAAAGCGAATGTTTAATAACGCCCGCGAACCCGCCATCGATATACCCTCCGGATTCACGAGCATATCCACGCATGGAATATCCATTAACTCGTTACGATTTGCCTCTGGGCTTGTACACTAATCCACCCTCGTAATTGGGACAACTCGGTTTTTTTTTCTTTTCGAATCGTTTGAATTTTATGTTTCTTTTTTTTTCGTGGTTTTCAAATTTGCACTCGAACATCGTGTTTGCACGTCGCAAACCAAACTGGTCGTCCGAATATACAAGCAATTTCAATGCTACCCCGTACGATCCGTTAATACAGGAGGACCGAGGAGTCGAGCGATGGGGATGAGAGTCGCATCCACCGAGCTTGATAAGATAAATCAGCAGCCGAGTCCCTAATACGTACCAGGGTAAACATTATCCCGGCAAACCAGCGTGGTTTACCTTCCGCTGTCTCATTAGGTTCTCCTCTTCAACCTACGAACCTCCCCCTTGCGACCGCCCACCTCCCCCTACTCCCATCATAGACCTGACTCTATTACTCTGCATTTTTTTTTGTGCGCTTCTTCGCTCTATTCCCATCCCGGATTTCTTTTACTCTTTTAATCGAACCTCTCGCTCTTACTCTGGGTTTTTTTTCCTCTATCCGTCTGATGCCGTTCTACAATTTCCGGACTATCCTTACTCGCGCTTTCATTCTGGACCGGTCGACCAACATCAATGCGCTTCGATAAGTTCTCGTGCACTCAAACGGAATTATCGTAGAAACGAAGAAATGTTTTTTTTTTCTTCACTTTTCTTTTTTTTCCATCCCTGAATCTCGTGCTCACGGAGGTGTCTTCTCGCATCTCGACTGGCACGAAATTACACGGAAACATTCTTTTCCGGAAGAGTCAAAGTCGAGAAATTTTCTTCTTTTCAATTTTTTTTTTTTTCCATCGGACCAAAAAAAAACAAAATTTAATTTCTTTTTACATTTTTTTAAATTTCATTTTCCCGTTATCTTCGTTCTTTCGATATCGACACGACATCAGGGAGCGTTCTCGTATTTTCTTTCGCTGTGCCGAGAAATTCCAAATTCTCATTCGTTTTTCTCTCGTATTTTCAATAAAGACAATTTTCTTTTTTTTTTTTATTTCTTCGCGTCGTTCGTTCGGAATTAACGAATAAAGTTCGGTCGGTGAGTTTGTATGGGTTTTCTTCGAAGCGTTTAATCTTCTACTCGTAGGTTTCCTGCATCCCCTTCGTCCTCCCTGCCGCTCCTCCTTCGCCCCTGCCCGTCTGGATGGTCGTCCTCTTTTCTAGCTCCCAGGAGGACCCCCGAGAGGGAGTTTCGCGCGTGTACATTGAACGGGTTCTCGTGAATTTCGGCCGTTATGAAAATAATAGGCGAAACGACTCCCTCGGGAAGAATTGCAAAACGCTGCCGCGCGTTACGTTAACCTCGTCTCGCTCTCTTTATCTCTCCTCTATCGCTCTCTCTCTCTCTCTCGTTATCGTCCACAGGACCGGCGGGTAACCGTAACTGCAACGCTTCCTCTAAATAATACTCAACGGAGCGTCAAGACAAACAACGGAGAAGCCACGTCTTTCTCGCGAAAACCAGCTGCGAGCTTCCCATCCGTATCTCATAGCCCCTTAACGAAAGACGGCGATGATAATGAATTCCGTGTACGCGTTAATACAAGCGAGACTAATAATAATAACGGCAAGGGCCGGTTTATCCGCTACGGTGCTCCAATTAAATTCAACGCACGAAAAAAAAAATTGAAAAAAATATATATTTTTTATAAAAAGAAAACATATTCGTTAGCTCGGCGCTTCGACGATTTTAATCATTATCCCACGGGCACGACGGGGAAAACCTTGTAATACCCGATAATTAGAACCAATATAATTCTTATTTACAACGTTAACGGACGACAAAGTAGCGCCCGTAACGTCCGCATCCGGGCCTTATTAAATGTTAATCCCACCCAGCCAATTTTAATTGGGAAAGAAGAGGAAGAAGAAGAAAAAGGAAAATAATTACGTCAAATAAAATCAAACGGATAAAATAAAATTGAGGAAAAGCCTGATTGAAAAATGTTATTCAAATACAAATGAAAAACACGAATACTGGCTTCCGAAAAAAAAATGTATGTATCAAAAGTCATCATTAGTTTTATTTTCATTTCTAAACAAATTTTTTGTTAATTTCAGGCATGCTGGAGCATCGATATTTTTTTGTCTTTAGCTTTTTATTCCTCGCTGCGAATGCTCGTGAAAACGCGGGACTCGCCGGCAAACGAGCTTTTCCCAATGAATCTAAGGAAACGTAAAATTTACTTCACGTTTTGTAATAAGACAAAAATAAAGTTGCTAATGAGGGTTGCGCAACATACGCGGTTAATTTTTTCGAAAAACCCCGTGCGTGCATGTGCGGGTGGCTTAAGGGTGACGGAAGAGTGAAGTCGTTGAGGAGCTTGGTTACTTTGATGCTGGACCACCGTCGTCCCCACTTCGTCTCCGTCCCAGACCTTTTCAAACCCTTTGCCAGTGGCTCGTTCTCGTGTCCTCTTCGTCCTTGCGACTTCGTCTCCCGACGTTTCTCAACCCTCCTTCTCCCCCCCCCTCGCTTCGTTCGCCGGTGGCAACTGCGCTCGGTCGCAGAGCCGAGGACGGAACACGGGCAAGTGCACGTACCGGTTTGAACGTGACGCGAACGCGAATTATGGAAAATTCATGCAAAACACACAACTCGATAACGCACTCGGCCGACATTGCGGGCCTTGCGGGCGCACTCCGCTCGGTACCCCAACCTTTCGCCTACCCGCCACCAATCCGCCGCGCGTGTAGTCGGGCGAATTCGTACGGATCCCGGTGAGAGCGAGACGGAGTATACACCAACGCCCGCCCTTCCGGCACTACCCCAAAATTTGATATTTGCCCGTTTATACGTACAATTTGTCACCAGCCAATTCCATTTGTAGGTACACGTGTTTCCTGAACGGGTATATAAATATAGATATATTTATGGCGTTATATATATTTATATTGTTCATATTTGGATATGCATATATATTTATATTATCTATATGTACACTTTTTGGTTATATATTTATATAGATATATAATTTGTTGAGTTTAGTAATTATTTGGATTAATTGTTTAATCATTTATAAGTGCGCGTTATGGATATGTATATATTTGGAGAATTAAAAAAAAAAGATATAAATAAATAATCATATTATTAATTAGAATTATCACTAAAGTCAAAAAATTCGATGGTATTATATTCGATTTAGAGCCATTTGATGAGCAATTGATAATCTCCGATAACACCTACCGAAATTTAATACTCACATCATATATATTCGAATAAAAACTGTCACAATAATCATTATGAGGATCTTATCGATTTTTAATTAATTAAGTTAAATAAGATCAAATTACAGTATTATTTTAGAGTTAATGAATTACAATAATTAAATAAAAACATTTTATTATAAATTATCTGCATTTAATAATTAAGTAAGATTAAAAATTAAACTTACTTACATAAATTAATTTTATTTTTCCAATGTATCTATATTGCCTGCCATTCTCATGTAGAATAAAACAAGTCCTATCGAACTAAAAATACAATCGACATAATAAATATACGTACATATAATATTCACGCCCCTTTTCATATCTCCCTGATGCCACGAAAATTGCAACCCACCCCGCAAACCCCGGTTGACGCTAAACCCATCGTAATACTTCGGCAACAACGAAAACTGCCGGGCGCGTTCGGTCTCATCTCGCGATTGCTTTCGTCGTGCGTCGCGACTGAAATAAACCCAGACACGGAGAGAGGGATGTCGCGTCACGACTGTGTCGAACCGAGGGTCGGTGTGCGAGCGCACGATCCTGCATCCCGTGAAAAGACCCTCGTATGACGAAACGACCAGATTCCTCGAAGATGAATGACGACGATTGGGGCTATGAGTCATAGACCTCGTAGCTGACGATTGTACGGTTCGTTGCATCCGATCGACTTTTCCAACTGCACGAACACGCACAACCGAACCAGCCAGCCATCCACCCCCCCGCGCGCCTCCAACCCCCGCGAAACATTTTTCTCCAGCACCCCGGTTGACTTTCTTTCTTCCGCTCGGGATTATTCCCGAGCTATCGACAATCGTGCACTTTGGCTCGTTCGCCGGTATGATCCGGTTATGTATTTGCCACTTTTTCATATATCAAACGTTCTTAAGGGTGCTCCGTTTTTTGCCCTCCGTGATCCGTATGTTTTATCATGATAATTAAGCGCGCGTGTGATCGGCGTATAGAATTCCAGAGAATTTTTGACTTTTTTTGTACATTTTCAGGACTTGGGATTGATGAAAGAAAAAATCAGAGATTAACGCGGTAAGAGTTTTGTTATTTGAAAATATAATAATTATTATGATATTCGTTACTGATATATTATTGGGTTCGTTATTGATTTTAATTTGGTAGTTGTCGACTCTGATCTTCAATTAAATTTTGGTGGCTTATAATTGCGGAAAAATTATAAGTTTTCTGGGCCTAATTCGATAAATTTTTTTATATTTCTTGAAAAATAGTAGTAGTGATGTAATAACTAGTAATAATAATATTTTTATTTTTTCAATTGTAACCCTCAGAATTATCAAAAAGGACCGAAAAGTTATGAAAATTTGAAAATATAATAATAATAATTATAATAATAATATTATAATATTGTAATAATTGTATGATGATAATAATAATAATAATAATAATAATAATAATAATAATAATAATAATATTATTATTCTTATTAATAGTAATAATTATCATTATATTATTATTAATTATATAATAATAATAATAAAATTATTATTTTTTAAATTATAACCCTCAGAATTATCAAAAAAGACAGAAAAGTTATGAAAATTTAAAAATACAATAATAATAATCATAATAATATTATAATATTGTAATAATTGTATGATAATAATAGTAATAATAATAATAATAATAATAATAATATTAATGATAATAATAATAATAACAATAATATTATTATTATTATTCTTATAATTATTATTAATAGTAATAATTATTATTATATTATTATTAATTATATAATAATAATAATAATAATAATAATAATATTATTATTATTATTATTATTGTTAATATTTTAACGTTTTGATAACTCTTCGGTCCTTTCTGATCATTCTGACTCACATTACCCTAATTTTCCTCAAACCCAATCGAGGGTTATAATTTTGGAATCCAATGTAGTATAATAAGCCCTCGGTCCGGACCAACTGTGGGTGTGGGGATTCTCATGTGTACCGTTGATACTGGTACACGACGATTGTAGTGGCAGCGGTGCGGCCATGGTCGTACGGGAGGTATATACAGAAGCCAATTGGTATCTCGTGTCGTAAACTAGATACATTAATTCCAAACATAAGTACCGATAATACGAAGCCCCTCGTTCGGTGGCGAATCCAAACCGTTTGATTAAACGGCCACTAAATCCAGTCGATGTCAAACAGTCGTTCGTTATCTCGGTGGCCGAAGGGAGAGACAACCAGCAAATTCGGGGGATGATGCAACGTCACTAACCCCAAAAGCCTTGAGGAGATCCAGGGTTGGCCGCACTCACCCTTGATCCGATCGCCGATGAAAATCTTCTTCAACGTTACAACCCCTCTGAAAAATTTCCAGGGGGGATTATTCGAACCCGTCGTGTTTATTCTTTTTTTATTTTTGTTTTTTATTTTTTTCACGCGCAACGAATTTCGATGTAACCAATACGATGCGGATTATCGGGGATCGTTGACCCCTTGCGTTTGATGCTGGTATGGCTTTATTGCATTTTCGTATTGGACGGAACGGGTGGGGCGACATGGATCACCGACTGTGTGCTCATAATTTTTCTTGTTTAAAAAAAAATTACCGCCTTAAGTAGAAAATATTATTAATTCTTTATTTTGACGTACTCGCAGATAAACGTGAATAATAACCAGAGTAGACAATGTCCAAGATTTTCGAGTCTGATTGAAATTTTGCAGAAAGTAAAGAAAGTTAGAAAAATGAAATAAGAATCTCAATAATTTTTTGGTACGAGCTTAGAAATTAAATTATGAAATAAGGATGATGCATTGAAAAATTGCAAAAAATATTTTTCGCAATAGTTCAAGATCTTAAGACGAGCTCCGAGTATTTTGTACTCGGAACGTAGCTCGAGTGCGCCATAATTTCTAATAAAGGCGTCGTACGTTCGCCGAGGCACCGGCAAGATTTATCGAAGGACCTCACGCTGATTAATGGAAAGCTCGAGTGTGGTCTGCAGAAGAGTTGAAGCGAGATACATAGCCGCAAAATTCTCAGTATGTTGACTAAATTTATGGTACGTGGATAATTTATTAATCGTCGCTTTCATCCTCCCCCCGCCGGCCTCGGAAATAATTTGTTTAATTAAAAACAATTTGGAAAGTATCACCGGTTGTTATCGTGGACGTTTGAATAAACAGTCATCGATGCATAATCACCGACGAATTTGTATTTAATTATACGGCAGTCAAACGTTGCACGAAACCCTTTTAACCCAAATGCAATTACAGAGCAACTCATTATGGCATAAACGTTGTAATAGGTTTGTGGGATGAGCGTGTACGAATGAATAAATATGTAGCCATTACGTGACGGAATTTTAAATCCAAGCGGATTTGGAGCTTACGGAGCTTTCGCATTGAACAGACAAACCTGGATAAATCTCTGGTGAAATGATTTCAAACCCGAAAAGGTCGAGCACATTAATGCAGTTGCAAAAAAAAAAAAGTTTCTCAATTGCATGCGTAACTGTCCTCGCCGAGCCACCGTTAACGAGTTGATAAAAAACCTTAAAAAAACATTTTTCGTGACTAACCGCGGTAGAAAAATAAACCTTAAAAATGTTAACGAAAATGAGCTGCCCTTTGGAATGTGTGGGGCTCAAGTTTTTCAATTCAGAAGTCAATTTTTATTTTTATTAATCCATCGTCATACGGCTCGCCATGCATTTCATCGAAATAAAAAATTTCGTCACTTGAATAAAAAAAAAAAAGTATATTCATTAATTGCAAAACAAATTATTAATGAAGCAAATTTTGATTTCCAAATTATAATAATTTTTTTTCCTTCATGAACTGTTCGAATTACTGGAGAGAATAATTTCGAGGATAATTAAAGGACTATAATTTCCATTCCAACGTGATTATTGATGACTTCGAATACGTCAAACCTTGCGATCGTATTGTCGATGTTATGTTTTTTTTTAATTTTTTATCCAAATATGATTCGCATTTCGTGGGATTCCGTTATGACAATATCATGGATTACACGAGAGAAAATTCATTTCGCAGCAGATTGACGGAGAGTGACCGGCGATAATAGCGAAATTAATCATGTTTGAAACGTATAGCCGACATTGGACGACCCCGGAGGATCCTTTTCCGCTCGGGAATTTAACGGGCTTCAGGTATATCGACGATTCGTTGCTCGATTTCGTTAAATCGCGGTTTAACGTTGCCACAAACATATGTTGATCCCGGATAGTTGCCGGCCTCGAGTGTATACGATCAGATGACGCTTGATGCTCGTGGTGCGATAAACCAGAAGCTTGTTGAACCAATTCCATTTTCCATTCGCTATTATTTCGATGATTATTCCGATTTTTCGAAGATTTTATTGATCAGAAACGTCGTCTTTACGTTTTTTTTTAAATTGAGACTCGAATTTGTCAACAAAAGTAGTCGAATATCGAACAAAAACTTCGTACTAACTTGTTTTTAAGCTTCTTGGATATAGATTCGATGTTGATTGTTCAATTTATCGCTAACTGGTTATCGTCGAGACGTCGTGTGTACATTTCGAAAAGTTTCAAAGAAAGCTCGCAAAGCCTCGGTCCTTCATGCGCAGTCTACACTGCGCAGGTTGAGGACGTAGCTGTCAGCGCCTCTAGCGGTTCCGGATTTCGATCGGTTTAGAATTACGGTCATACCTTAGGAATATTTTTAGTAGATTGAGAAGCTCGATTTAAAAAGGTCCGAATGGTTGGAGAAAATGGCCGAAAGTCTGATCTCCGAAATGGATGATAGAGTAAGTTCGGAGACTCGCCGCAGACGGCGCCGTAAGCGCGCTGTGCTGTATTGGAGCGAGCGTTAGACGATATGTTCGAGCAGGAAGTCTGAAATTCACTTTATAAACTTCTTTGTCTCTCTCATCGTAGCCAACGACGATAACCCGATCATTATAATCCCCGATAGTGATATCGTTCCGATCTATTTTATTCTCCGGTCTTCGCGCCTGTGACGTTAAATGTATATTGAGGTGGTTATTAATTGGTTCATTTTCGAATTTTGATTGCGACCTGGTCTCGATCGGTTCCAAAAGAAATAGTAAAAATCGTGAGCTTACAATGAAATTTCAAGTCCAATTCTTACTACGTGCTGATTCGAAGTAAAGTTTCCTGTTTACAAGACGTGCAATCTTTCTATTTTTTGGTCATTGAGTTGGCAGGGTGATTAATTATTCCTGGAAAAATCCAATACCATATGAAGTTGATGGGAATGAACGATGTTTTTACGAAAAAAATATATTGTACATATATGAGTCATCTCATGCCGCGTTTATTCTACGTCTACCTCTACCTCACTTACATTACCGTTTTGCTGGTGATTATTATTCAATTTATCCGAATAATTTTTGAATAACTTGAATATGAAAAAGTTACGAATGGAATTTTACGTCAATATTGGGGGAAATGGGACCCCGGGACCTTCAGATATTTTAGGCATGTCAAAATTATTGGAATTATTTACATATGTTATATTTTATCATATATTATATTTTATTTTCATCAATTCAATTTTGATTGAGTTAATTGAGTTAATTTTCATTATTTGTCATATATTATTTGAATGAATTAAATGATAATCGTCAGAGTAACGGCATAGACGGCTATCAGACGACCCATATATGTATATTTTTTTCGTGGAAGTAGAGTTCTTACTTCATAATTTCACATGGATTTTTCCAGGAATAATTAGTCCCACCAATATAATTACCGAAACATATCAAAATTGCATCTATTGGGTTGTCCGGAAAGTAATTTCGTTGTTTCTCAACAGAGGACTTAATTGTATTTTTTTACAGCCAACTTCACACTTAAGCCCATTAATCATTATATATTTATACAGCTGATCTAGCGAGGCTTGCTTGTGAAAAAGTTTGATTGATTCTACGCGGTAGTTTTTGGCTGGTACTATTTCAAATATGAAAAATGAAAAGCGGCGCTTTCGGCATATTTTAATTTTTTACGATCGAAAAGGTTAAAATGCTGTTCAAGCAAGAGAAAAATTATTCGATGCGTATAGAGAAGATGTATTGACAGAACGCCAGTGCCAATACTAGTTTGCAAAATTTCGATCCAATATTCATAAAAAAACGGTGATGCTATCTGTTTGGTGGGATTTCAAAGAAATCGTTTTTTTTTTTAGATTTTACCGGACAACACAACGATCAATTCTGAAGTGTACTGTCACCAGCTGGACGAATTGAATGATTCACTTGAACAGAAGAGACCAGAATTGATCAATAAAAAACGTGGAGTGTTTCACCAAGATAATGCGAGACCTCATACAAATTTGTTAACTCGCCAAAAGTTTCTACAGCTTGGATGGGATATACTGCCACACCCACCATATCCTCCAGATCTGGCACCTTCTGATTATTACTTGTTCGGGTCTCAAACAAAATTTTTCAAACGGTAAAACCTCAACTTCAAATGAGGAGGTAAAAAATCTCCTGGACCAGTTTTTTGCCAGCAAAAACCAAACATTTTATGACCGTGGAATCATGCTACAGCCAAAAAGATGGCAAAAGCTATTGGGCCAGAATGTACAATATATGATTCAATAAAATATTTATTCGCTATAAAAAAATCGTCTTTCATTCTTATAAAAAAAAACGAAATTACTTTTCGAAGAACCCAATGTTTTGACCAAGCAACTTTACCTCCAATGAGCGCGTAGTAAGAATCGGACCAAAAAGATCAAATTAGGCTTAACATTTTTCGTTTTCGTCTTCCGAAATCGTTCAAGACCTGTCCGCAATCAAAATTCGTAAGTGACCCGAATAAGAACCACCCGAATACATATATACCGATACGACGAATCGGGATTTCGATTCCGTTCGACGATAAAATTATCTCCGTGTCTCGGTATTCCGGGCTTTCTCGGGAGCTTCGACTCGAGAGACAACGCGAACATGGTGAATGGCGAAAGCCTTTTCCTATTCCGGCGGATCACCGTACTTCCCCGATCGAAAAGGCTTGCCCCGTAACGTCGGGGGTCGGTGTATATATAAGCCTGATGGATTTGTCGGCTCTTCATGAATGTTATTCACGAGCCTATCACCCCTGAATTGCTAAGCTGTAAACGTGCCACGGCTTGTGGAAAATTGTCTCCGCGGGTAATGGCGTGGAATCGAAATCGATTAACAGCCTTCCCAGACCATTGATGCCAAGACCATTTTTTTTTTTTTTTTACGATATCGAAAGAAGATTTCGCGAATACAACTTTTCCAAGCAAATTACGATAGCAAAAAAAAAATGAGCAGTGCCAGTGAAAAAAATTACATAAATTACATTTGGCTTCGATCTTTTGTGTTTGGAGAAATTGAATTTTCACGACATCGAAAGCTGTTTTAGTTTTAATTTACTTTACGATATTCCGAAGAAAGATGAAGAAGATGGAGAAATTAAAAGTAAAATGAAAAAGTTTTTTCGATTGCACTTTGTCTTGCACTTTGTCTTATAACGAATTACGATGGCCCGTAAAATTCCGTACGACCACATGCTCAGCAACAAAGTTTTCAACTGGCAAAAGTGCTTATAAATCATTTGCGCAACCGCACAGTGGTTCGGTGGAAATTCATTGGTAAGCAGAAATGGGATTCGTCGACACAGGCAAGTCGAGCGCGAAGCTAACGAATTGGCAAATGGTGCGGGGAGGGAATGAAGAAGAAATAAAGAGAGTTGAAAGCAAACGAACGAGCCGGTCGTACTGTAAAAAGCTTTTTTTAACGTTAGAACATGTATGTATGAGATGTTCCGAGTCAAATGGGGTCGTGATTTTTCTCGCGGTTTTAGATCATATTTTTTTTTTTTTAACTTCGCTTCGACTCCAAAATGTTCGACATATTTTCCTAATCGCAACCATTCAAAAGAATTATTATTATTATATATATTTGAAAGACAAAAAAATGAAACATATCTTCAATGATTTCGATATTTTGCATATTTTTTTAATCCAATTAGATAAATTCGAAATTTCGTTTCAATTGTGGAAAATCTCGAAACTTACCTACACTTACTTATTTTAGCTCCACAAACAAATCCGATCTTTCACCACCTTAAGGATGAGCGAAAGAATTCTGAAAAAAAATGAATTTGAAGGTCGAAACGAAGTAAAAAATAAAAATGTGCACAATAATCTGAAACCGCGAGCGAAATCACTCACGCATTTCACTCGGAACGCCTTGTATATATTTATATATGTGTACACACGCAACCTACACTAACCTAACTTTTTGATAGAGAACCTTGCCAAATGGCCTCGCTAATCATTTAATCTCTTCCGTCGCAGTTAACGCTTCTTCCGAGTCGATACTGCAATTTATGGGCTTCGCCTACACCTGAAAAGTTTCATCCTCTCTAGTCCCGTACTCTCTCATTCTCTCCCTATCTCTCTCTCTCTCTCTCTCTCTCTCTCTCTCTCACGCCCGCTCGCTCTTATCGGGACAGCCTTCACTGGTCCGGAGACCCGTGTCTCTACGAGAGACTGCCGAGGGGGATGCTATCGAACTACACTCCTCCTCCCCCACCCTCTCAACGAAACAAGGAACTTCGATTCAAGTTGGCTCATGCGAAAGAGACTCGTTGATGTATTTTCACCATCATTTCTGTTCTTTTTTCCCCCTTTTTTCTAACGGGAATCCCCTAAGAACAAGGAAAAAATAAAATCCTTTTATTTTTCGTTTCGCTCGGTGGATGGAGCTCACGGTCAATAATGATACATCGTCCGCTCTGAAAATGTTACAATTTCTCTCAATCTCCACGCTCATGAGTGTATATTCACGTGTATGTTCGTGGTTGTAAGAGTGTGCGTGTATTTCGGACGTAACGTGGCTTTCGACGGGGATGAAAAAAAAAAAAAACAAAAAAAAAAGGACAAAGTTAAAAGCTATAATAAACGAAGCGAGGTTGTCGGCAAGGCCGGTGACGCTGCGGTTATTTTAATTAACACAAGCAAGCCCTTAGAGCGCACCGACCGACCGCTCAACCACCCTTTCCTCTCCACCCTCTGCCTTTCTCCCCACCCTCCATCCCTCCACGCTCGTTCCTGCACACACTCTCGTGGTTTGCTTTGCTCTCGCTTCTCTCTTCTCCCCCTCCATCCCGTTGGTTATCCTTCGCTTTTATACTCACGACCTACCACCCGTATACTTGATCGAAGCTGACTTCGCAACCACCTACTGCCACCCCCTACCGCTTCCACGCCGACGACGCCTCATTGAACATGAAAAAACAGAATTTTTTGACTCGCCAACGGCTCGGTAGCTTCCTCTCGAAAATAGGTACTCTGACGAACGCCACTCGAGCTTACGGACGGCAAACGTCGGAATTAAATACCCCACTCGAAGCTCATTCATGCTAATGCCATACGCCGACCCTCTACAACGATGAAAAAAAGAAAAATGGAAAAAAAGGGATCTGTGCGTGGAGATCGACGATTTGAAAAATACGAAGCTTTATTATATTGCTGTCGAAAGAGATGGTTGTGCATTTGTTTAGTGAAAAAAGAAAAGAGAAAAGTTGGGTTGTACGGTTTTTTTATGGGATAAAAATTTGTGATGGTTGGAATTATGATTTTACATGTGTTGGATATTTTTGATCGGAAAAAAAGACATTGTTGTTGTTGTTATCGATCGATTTTTATGAAGATTGATTATCAGTTATTATTAACAAGTCGTTTGCGTTTTTGATGAAAACTGCGAATTGTCTTATCGAGCGAAATTATTAATTCAATCTGATTTGAGTAAAATAAAATTATGTTAATTGTCCACATTACGGGAAATTTGAACGCTTCGACGGAATTTTGCAAAAATGTTTCCTTACATTTTCGTGCTGGGAAACGTGCGTTAATGGAATTTAGTAACTTATCTCAATTAGCGTTGGCGTATCAACAATGCGGTTATCTGAGTCAAATCGTTATCTCTTACCTCGTGCATCGAGATTCCGTTTTAATCCGGCTCATTAACGATTCTCGCGGATCATTCGTCTTGGGTTCGTGTGTCGCGCTAAAGTCGTTATGAAAATTTGTAAAAATATTATGTTTTTCATAACTGCGGGTGATATCTGGACAAAAGCAAATTACATAAATCTTCCCGGGTATAATTCTAATTCGTTTTCACCCAAGAACGTCTAGAATTTAAAAAAACGAATAAAAATGCAACAAATTATTTGTGATTGACTTCCAATTATTTATTTATATATGTTTTTATTTATTCATTCATTTATTTATTTATGTATTTATTTATTTATTTATTTATTTATCTATTTATTTATTTATTTATTTATTTATTTATTTATTTCTCTATTCATTTATCCATTTCATTATTCATTTGAATTCAACAAAAATGAAATTCGGTCACAGTTTTTCCCACCAATTGAATCCGGAACGGGCGGTGAGTAATGCGTAGGCATGACTCACATTTATTCGAACCAGATAATGTTGTGAGAATCGCGGGTGGCAATCAATAACGCAGGTCGTAATACGAAGAACATACACAGCAGGAAGCGAGCCAAGACGTTATCGGAAATAGCGTTCGATGTCGGGATATTCATGATTGTATTCGCGATAGTTAATCGCCCTTTCGATTGATTGTTGTAGCACCGAATCATGGGCGCTCGTCCGAACGGTTCTTGGCTCTCGATATTTCGCCGAGGAAAATGTAGACGTCAATGTCATCCGTAATTCTTGCGATGCAGAGCTTTGTGAAGTAGTTGCAAAAAATATTCTACAATAATTATGATACTTATATATAGAATAATTTTTTCAGGTACTTCTCAAATTAATAAAACGAAAAATATGAGAGAAAAAAAATTAGTTCAACTAAAAAAAGAGCGAAGATATATTATTATTATTATATTGTTACTATTATTATTATGCACAGAGAAATTTACATCAAATTCTGGCAATGTAACGGATTGAGAATTACTCGGAAATATTATTTTACAATAATAATTATTATATTATATATATATCGGCTTTTTGCTCGAAAAGAATTAATTTTTTTTTCTCATCATCGTCGGTTTTATTCGGTCGATGAAAGAAAATGGTTACAGGCTGCACATCACAGAACCCGACCCGGCTGCGCAAGCTTCAGGCTCTCAGATTTCTTCTCTCGTTTCTCACGAATTTTTCACGTTATTCGCTCATTTTACCTTTTTATCATCATTATTATTATTTTAATTCTTTTTATTTCCTTCCGCCAACGTTTTTTTCCTCTCACGGCATCTTTCACGAGGCGGTATACAAGTCGAAAGCTACGTTTTCGTTTTTGCCAAAGGTCAAAGCATTCGATATCGTTGTGGAGCAACGACGATCTCTGATTGGGACTCCAAGTTTCGCTCGGAAACTGCGAGCGAAATCCGGCAAAGCTTCGACCCGAGCCTTGAGCCATCCACCTGAATCTCTATCTCCATCCGGGAGACCCTTTAGCTACCTCCCACCACCGCGACCCTCCCCCTCGCCCCGACGTTCACTTACTTTTCACTTTGATCACGGCCTCGCATCCCCAGCAGTGGGCCGAGCCCTGGCGCCGACCGTTGGGAACGCTCGGAACGTGCGGATTCCCAATTATTAGCGATTCATTAGCCGGATACACGGGCAAACGGCACGAGGGCGGGCTCGCGCGTATGAAAACGTAAGCTCCGCGTATGAATCCCATACAGTCGCGGGTTAAAGCTGATGTAAAAGAAAGAATTCGATTCGCCTCAAAGGCTAAGCCGGTTCAGTCGCTTGTGGAAGTTTTTTTTGGTTTTTTTCCTTTAATCTTCCATCGTGTAGTCCGATTTATTTTATTTTCGATATTGGATGATAAATAATGATAGAAATTAATTTATATAAGTGTTATAGATAATATCGATAATATATGCGGATATTGAATTGATATGATTGTATTAACTACTTTGATGAGTAGATTTGATAAGTGATTGATTGAGTAGTTTTTATGTGATTGTAATAATAGAATTGATCATCGATTGACTGAATAATTTTGATATAATCGTAATAATTGAATTGATAACTGATTGATTCATGATTCTATGACTTCGTTGATTCGACGTAATTATAATATCGAAATTGATAATTGATTGATTGATTTATTTTGTAATAATCGAATTGAAAATAAATTGGTTGATGAATTTTGGTATAATGAAAATAATTGAATTGATAATTGATTAGTTGACTAATTTTTATATAATTGTAATAACTGAATTAATTGGTTGATCGATCTATTCATTTTGAAACAATTCTGATAACTGCATTGATACCTAATTGATTGATTAATTTTGATAGTCGAATTATCAATTACGTAATATATAATCGATGTAGTCGAATATTGTTGAAACTTCCCTTTTCGAGGATTTATCGAATAGAAAATATAGAAAATATTACATGAAAATGAAAAAATTACAATTCCTCAAACATTCATAATTCTGTCATTAATTTCTCTACAATAAAACAAAAATTCTAACCCTCGCCAATAAAAATCCCGTCTCTAGCATGAATTGTTATAAAAAATAAATAAATAAATCAAGTCCTTGTAATAATACAAGTTTCCGAAGTCAATGACTATGAGCCACGTGTCGCCACCTACCGTTGTACAGCGGAATTTCCATAGACGCCCGCGTTTTATCGAACGGTCGACGGATGGCGCTTCGGTTCGTTTTCGTGACGATGGATCGTATATAACACCGCTCTCAAGCTCCGCCGTTATTGGTAGAACGGAGTGCCGGAGTTTGCACAGTATAGTAACAGCGTACAGTATGGTACAGTTGATGTTTGTAATACCACCCCGAAGCTCGGTGCACTCCGTCGCTGAAGGTCCAATTACGATTTACCATTGCAATCGCCGCAAGCCACCCTTACGTTGACATACGAGGACGCCGGGCCACATATATATATACAAATATACATATATATATATTTACAGAGCAATGCACATATATTTAAACACACGCTCGAGCACGAGAGTAAACCGAGTGTAATGCAAAATGCTAATTATATGAATTTATGAATTATACAACCCGGACCCCACCATATTGTTCCATATACCGATCACGAATACGCGTTTCAAACTATATTTTACATTTTACCTGGAAACCCACTGTTTCCGCGTTATTTTCCAACTATCGTAATTACAATTTCGTTCGTGCTTCGAATTAAAAACGAAACCAAAAAGAAATGAAAAAGATTACGTTTCAATGATTAACCGGAGTAGGATAAGATTCGGGCATCCGAGACAGGAGTCACGGAAGTGTCAGTCATTGTTCGGGGACGAAGGCACGAGGACACGCAGCCCGGCGAGTAGTCACGGCAGTATCGTAACGGGCAACGTCGCGGACTTTGCGGGAAACGAGACACGCGGATGGAAAAGCAGGAAGTTGGACACGGGGTTGTTCGCGAGTGGCGGGCGAGGCCGTGGAAGACCGATCTGTGTTTGTCGGCGAAGAGAAAATCGTCGACAGAACTTTGTAAATTAAGTCACGAAGGGAACAGTTTTTTTTCGCGAGCTTTTGAGGATACGATTCGGGAGGGTTGGAGGGGGAGATTGAAAAGTGAGAAAGGATCTTCGATTTTCTGTAGTACATGCGACATTTTTTTTATTCTACAACACCAACCAACGTACATCAAATGCTCGCAATGCAGAGCTTTGGGAAGAACTCGGGATAATAATAATAATAATATAAATATGATATAAATATAATATAAATATAATATAAATATAATATAAATATGATATAAATATAATATAAATATAATATAAATTTAAAATAAATATAAAATAAATATAATATAAATATAATATAAATATAATATAAATATAATATAAATATAATATAAATATAATATAAATATAATATAAATATAATATAAATATAATATAAATATAATATAAATATAATATAAATATAATATAAATATAGTATAAATATAATATAAATATAATATAAATATAATATAAATATAATATAAATATAATATAAATATAATATAAATATAATATAAATATAATATAAATATAATATAAATATAATATAAATATAATATAAATATAATAATAATAATAATAATAATGATAATTATTCTTATTATTATTCTTATTATTATTATTATTATTATTATTATTATTATTTTTTCATTATTGTTATTATTATTATTATTTTTTTTTTTCATTATTATCATTATTATTATATTATATTATATATAATAATTATTGATATTATTATTGTTTAAGCTTGAACGACCGGCTGGAAAATTCAGCTACGCATTCTCCCCTCCACGAAACTTCAAACTCAATTCCTCCAAACAACTCGATTTCACGTAACGCAGCATTTTATTTTTTTCATCATCCCCGTCGACACTTCTTCGTAAGCCGTCTCCCCTGTCCCAATCCGTCGTCCACCTACGTCGTACTTTACCGGATGCTTTTCTTTCGTTGAGCAAGCAAATTTTTTTTTCCTTCTGTTTACTCTGTTCTTATCCGCCAAGAAATTGCTCGACGAGAGTCGTGGATCCGGCGGATCGGGGGTGTACTGCGAGTAACTTGATTGATTAGGGGCGAGGCGTGGGAAGAGCTTGCACAGTCATCACTGTCGCTTACCTCGAGCTTAATGATACTCCGGATTAACATGTCCGACTAATGATCTTCCCCCCCCCCCCTGCCACACGACAAAACTATTCTCAAACCCTTTCCACTTTTCTGGCCTCCTCCCACTCCCCTCAACGCCTCCGAATCACGACGAACCGGATGTTTGAAAGCTCGAAAGAACCTTTCCCCCCGTGAATTTATTTACAGAGTTCCGTTTCCCCTACTAAACATTCAACAACTAACGGCTTGTCCAGCTCGGTCGGGTTCTGTGTGATGTACAGCAAGTAATTATTTTCTTTTATCGAACGAATAAAACCGACAATGATGAGGGAAAATGCATTAATTACTTGCGAAGAAAGAGCAATCAGATATAATCTTTATCATTATTATAGAATAATTTTTATAAATACTTGTAAAAACTTTACATCACCACAATTTGATGTACGATGGCCTGTGTCGATAATAATAAGAAGAAAAATAATAATAGTAATAATAAAAAAAATAATAATAATAATAATAATAATAATTATTATTATTATTATTATTATTATTATTATTGATAATAATAATAATAATAATAATAATAATAATAATAATAATAATAATAATAATAATAATAATAATAATAATAATAATAATAATAATAATAATAATAATAATAATAATTATTATTATTATAATTATAATTATTATTATGATTATTATTATTATTATTATTATTATTATTATTATTATTATTAGAATTATTATTATCAATAATAATAATAATTATTATTATTATTATTATTATTATTATTATTATCATTATTATTATTATTTCTCGAGCACGAAATGACAAATTTAGTCCAACTGCGCGGAACATTGGGACAACAAAGCCTGTATTCTGGACCCGGTTAGTCCTTCGATGTCTATATATATGTCGTTCGCGAGAACATCGAGGGTGGAGTCGCGGATCAAGGGGCGTTGAGCTAAAAAATGATTGGACCTCTGGGGATTCCTGTTATTCACTCGGCTGTGGTACTCCGGGTTTTGTGTAAAAGTAGGTCGTCATTCATTCGGGATTTCTTCGGGTACATTTCAATTTGTCCCGACTGCTATGACAAATTTCGAGAATGCGTAGCGAAAGCTTTTTTCTCTTTCTCTCACTCTAGTCCTCTCTCTCTCTCCCTCTTCCTCTTTTTCTCTGCCTCTCTTCTCTTCCTTTTTTGCTTTTTTTCTGCCCTTTCAATCCCGCCCGACAGCTGAAACCAGAAACGAAGTGAGAGCAACATACAAAAGCTCGTGGAAAAATTCGGGAACCGTTGTCCACAATGCAATATCGATTTTCTAACTTTCACCGCAATAGGAGAAATATGTGACGAAAGGCTGTCACAGAATTTTGGTGTCACAGAAAAAAGTTGTGACCGACTTTTACACAAAAGATCTTAGCACAATTGTCATTGAAACGAACATCGCGACCTTGACACCCTAGTAACATTGTTACAGCCACGAAAAAAACGAGGAAAAAGGCAGCCGTTTACCCTTCATTTGTTTCCCTCCTCGTTGTGCAACTCATCGGCAAGAAGATCATCGAACCGGCATAGTGAATCGTGAGCTCGTCCTAGTCACTTAATCCCCACCGGATCAATTGATTGATCCAGTAGGGATTGATGGCAAACAAAAATGACTTCTTCTTTCATCATTCCAAGAGGTTTTACCAATTTTTCCAACCACAGTTGAATCTCGTATCGATGATTAAATAACTCAATTATTGAATAACCTGCTTTCAACCCTTCCTCTTTTTTTCCACGACATTTACACAAGAAAATCGATATTCCCGAGGTATTGTATTGCAAAACGTCGGATAGGTGCATCGGCAACGTACCTGCGAGACATTGCCGGCGACCACAATGTGGAAGGTATTTCGCAGTGTACCGGGGAGGATTTAAAGGGGGCTTTTTCGTAAAGGGGTTGGGTTATAATCCGCACAAGGAACTCGGTTCGTACGTTAAATTAAATAATAGATATGCTAACGGGCAAAGAACCGTACAAATGTGTACGTGTGTGTGTGTGTGTGTGGGAGGGATGGTGGAGAGGGGATGAAAATGGTCGATAGGATTTATATGGAAAGGTGCGTACACTATTGTTGCACACGTAATCCTCATGCGGTGAGATGAAAGGACCACGGGAGGGTTGAAAGGCATAGGCATTCCCGGTAGCGGCTAATGTAATTAAACGGCTCGAAGGTTCCTTCACTCCCCCCTTCGCCCCTTTTACCGCCATTCTCGGCATCACGACCACCTCCACCGCCGCCACCCTTCTTCTTCGCCACAACCCAACCCCCCCTGACCCTGGCGACCACCCCACACGGACGACGCGAACCCCTGCGAGCCATTGCCATTGCCATATCCACTTGTGCCTCAGGACCCGAGCTAATGCGGGCGAAAACCGACCTCTCTTTCCACGTTTATCGCGTGATTCCACGCAGCCTCGACGACCACTCGTCCGAATGCACATTATTTTGTTCTACCCTCGATATTTTGATGTTTTCGGGGTTTCTGTTTTGCATTGCAATTTTGTTCTTTGGGGAGGGGGGAGGCATAAATGACGTCGAAGGTTTGACTTTATTTTTTTCGAGTGAAGGTGAGTTTGACGGGAAAAATTGAATTAATTTTTGGGATAATTGGCGTTTAGTCGAGTCTAATTTTTATATTTTGACGGGTTAGAACCCGTTTGAGGTATGATGAATTATGTTTTTGTATTAGATGAATTTTAATTGAAGTGAACGATATTTATAGCTTTGTCAAATGATCGATCGAGATAAATTACGGCGGATTTCTGCTTCCTCTGAAGGGAAATATCGAGGACGAGATTGGATTTATTTTTGCTGTTTTGGGAGAATTGGCGTTTAGTTGAGTCTAATTTTTATGTTTCGACGGGTTGGAATCCGTTGAAGGTATGACGAATTATGTGTTTGTATGAGATGAATTTTGATTGGCATGAACGATATTCACATCTTTGTCAGATGATCGATTGAGATAAATTACGGCGGATTTCTGCTTCGTCTGAAGGGCAATGTTGGGAAAAAAAATTCGAGTTTTTTTTTGCATTTTTTGGGGCAATTGGTTTTGAAGGAATTACGAATAACATTTTCAGATTTAGATGATTTTTAATTTTAATGAAAAATATTTATATTTTTATCAAATTCTTGGAATCATTTTGAATTTGTTTGAAAAAATTGAACTTTCGTTGAATAATAATGTCTGCATATTCGATACAATTTTAAAAAGTGAAAATGTTGACCAATTATTGCGACAATTGTTATTTCGTGACGATTAACAAAATAAATCACAAAATACACATTCTCAATGTACTCAAGATTTTCTCAAATTCTTCGAATCGTTCGAAGAAAAGAAAATAAAAATAAATAACTCAGAACTCCGTGGACCAAAAATTTTGATAAATTCTACAAAATTACAGCCGTCTTATTCACATCTATCTGACCCTCAATTTTGTCGTCAGAGAGAAATAATTTAAATAAGAAGAGAGACAAAAACACGGAGAAGATAGGAGATATGGTCGTTACATAATTCGCGAGCCCTACATCAGTCCATGATGAACGGGCGTTGGCCCCAAGCGCCTATTAGTATTCGTTAACATCGTAGTATGTGTTAGCGCGCATTAGTACGCATTATCACATTATATCTCATTAGTTGTTATTACGACGAACGACATTCGTCATAACGACCCGAAAACTTTCACCCAAGACCCGATTCCCGTTTGAAAAAAAAATAAAAAATGACGAAATAGGTGACGCTGACGTCTTCAATCAAATCACACACAAAATCGATTATCGATTAATTCTATTCGTACAAATTCAACGGCACATTTTAAAAATACATGAAGACGGTTTTCGACAAGAAAATCACTCGAGTCAACGTAAAAATATTTTCTTATTTTTTTTTATGAATAATTTAATTTACATTTGGCGAAATTAAATTTCTTAACAATTTCCGTGGTAAATAAAAAAGAGGTGCAAAGTCGAAGCTTGCACATTGCTTCCTCATAATTTTACACGTTTGCCGGAGTTTCCTCTATGAGGAACTATGTGTCGATCGATTTTGGCTTCCTCATAGCGGAAGCTGTGGCACATGTAAAATGTAGCATGTGGCACATGTAAAATTATAAGGCAGCAATGTGCGAGGTTCGACTTTGCATCCTTGTTTTCATATGAAATCCGCTCATAAATCTATCTAGTCCGGAATAAATGAATGGCGAATTCAATGTCAAATCTAAACAATCAAAAATAGCATTGAGTCTGAACGGCTAGGTGGATTTTTCCCAAATTCAATACAAAACGACTTTTGATAATAGTGCAACTTTGTACCAAATTTTAGTCCGATAACTCGAAAATTGTGCGAGCTAGAGAGCGCATGACATATTTTTACAAATCTCAAAATTCTCTAAAAACAAAAGCACCGCATAAATTTTGCTCAAATTCAGTACCAAGCATCTTCCTGTAATACCGCAAGATTCTCTTGAATTTGAGCACGATATCTCGAAAATTGTGATAACTAGAGAGCGCAAATCAATTTTTGAAGAATCTCAAAATCGCGTAAAAACAAAAGAACTGCATGGATTTTTCGGAAAATGTAATCAAGCGAAGCGCTTTGAACTCTTTACGCGTGTGATAAATTTTAGCTTGATGTCTCAAGCCGTTTCCACGTTGTGAACGTTAAACTAATGTTACATACATACAGACACACACACATCCGGGCTTTTTTTTTTAAATGTGTTTTCTCGGCGTTTTGGGACATTCTGAACACGTCTACATGAAAATCTAGGAAAAAAAATTCCCGAAAACAAAGCTTCCTCTGTGAGGAAGCAGAAATAACAATTCTACGTTTCATCAAAAATATTTTGCCCCTAAAATTGCATCCCCAAATTGACCTTCGTACAAAAGTCGAGCTTAACATTTTTGCACACGAACGCGAACGTTCTGTATTAACCATATTCCGATGCATTCGAATGACTCCGAAAAGCTTCATTGTTGTGCCGCAACAATGCCAGATTTGCACCGAACAAAATGTTTCGAATTCGAAGGACGGCCGGTGGTGCCGTGTTGCACGCACCCCACAAGCTCGCAATTCCATCGCATGGCTTCTCGCGTCTCCGTCTCTTTTCCCCGTGGCCGTCTAACTTTCAGAATCCACGGGAGTGTGAAACACGTTTCTGGGCTTTGAGGCGGTTGGGTTTCAACAACTGCGCCTTAGCACCGCAATTCTATAATTGTTTGTCCCCGTCGTTTTCAACTTTGTGGGTTTCCACCGTCTCGAAAGACTGAATTCCCCGTTTGCAAAAAAAAAAAAAAAAACCCCCGCCCATCCTCTCCCTCTTCCCAGACAATTATGCAAGCTCGGGTTTACATCTTTTCATTTTTTTCAAACAATTCTTCCACGTTCTCGTTGCATTTTTCTTTTATTCTTCTTCCTAATTTTGTACGTATTTTATTTGGTTTTGTTTTGTATTGTTTTTTTGGAAAAAAAACGTATTTTTGTCTTTTGATATTTTACTTTCCTTTGCTGAACCAATTTTTTTATGGATACGTTCGGGTGTCGGAGGTGGATGCGGGACCATGCAATAATTTCGTTGGGTACGAAAATTTCGTTGGTGCGTGATTGTAGACAGCATTGACCGTCGCACGTCGGTCCCCCTACCTCCCATGTACAGGGTGGCGCGCATGAATGGCTCGCATGACTCGGGCGTACTATGTAAAATCGAAGGGGTTCGATATTCCACCGACTCCGACCACCTTCCTTCCGCTCCCTCGCACCGGCTCGCATTTTGTCCACCGATCGCGAATATATATATATATGTACAGATATATATGTGTACACACTTTTTTTTACTTTAATTGCGATGGGCAACGAGCGTTTTGCGACGTAATTGATGCCGCAGGGACCCTGCGGGAGCCCTCGGCCTGCTTGCTCCACCCGCTGCTCGTTCTGTATACCAAACCCCCTTTGATATCCCTTTGTCTGTGAGCAATTAATTGTCCGTGCAAGGGACGCCCGGGGGGAAAGCAGGGGAAAAGGGTGGAGGGGGGGGGGAATGTTTTCACGGTACACATAAATATTTTCACTCCGTTAACCTTTGACGGCAAAGTTATTCCGACGGCACTGCGGCTGGCTCATCGCGTTTTTATCGCGAGACTGTGTCTTTCGCCTATCGAACTTTCGAAACGAAATACATTTCCGTTTCTCTCTTTCGTCCTTTGAAAATTACGATACGATACAGTCAAAGTCTCACCGAACTTTTGAGGGTCGAATTATTTTACTTTTTTGTTTTTATAGATTTATTTGGCTTTTAATTTGTTTATTTGAGCGTGGCTGGAAAGATTTTTTTGTGGTGTTTTGTGAATAATTAAAAAAAATTGTCCAGCTTGAAGTTTCATTGAAAAATAAAGCCTCGGGACAGTGTCTGGATAAAGGTTTGTGGTTTACCTTTTTTTGTTAGATTTTCCTTGACAGAATCTTTTGTTTTGGTGTTGATATTTATCACGAAATGCGAATAATGTAAAATTGTCACAAATAAAAAATTTGTATTTGGTTGCATTTGGATTTGTTGCGAGCTTTCAAAACGGAAATATAGATCCGTTTCTGTATTTCATCATTGAAAAATGATTATGCGATACACTCAAAGTCTCACCGAATATTAGAATGACAGGCGATCTTTCTTTCATTTATTTATTTATTTTTAAATTTATTTATCGAAGCGTGGCTGCAAGGACTTTATTATATTTTTTCATAAACAATTTCATTAAAAAATCATCAAGCTTCAAGTCGGATGCAAAAATAAACCCTCGATGCAGTGTCGAAAAATTCACGTGTTTCAAATATTTTTCGCTAATTTTCTTTGACGGAAGCTTTATTCTATCGTCAAAGTTAATTCCAAAATGCGAATAAAGAAAAAATATCTACAAACTGACAATTTCCATTTGAACGCATAAAGGGTTTGTTTATAAATGTAGTCGCAACTTATTCGTAATTCTCGCTCTTTCAGACACATCAAAACTGTCGTTGAAACATGGAAAATCGCTTCAACCACCCTTGAACAACGCGAATTACGAGCCCACAAGCGTCGAGCAATGTTTTTCTCAGTGATTCTTCAAAGCTTGGCAAGTTTCGCGGAATGACTTTTAAACTTTCACCAATGTGAATACCACGGAATGACGTGGCCCATAAATTTTCCTTGCAGCAGTCCCTCGTTGGTGCTTTCCGAGGTCTTTTACTGCCGCATTTTACATATACATGCTCACACTCACATGATAATAACCATTCTTTTTTTTTCGATTTTTTTTTCCATAAAAAGGCATAAATGTATAGAGAAATAAATACGACTGTTTTCCCCTTCAATTCAATATTAATGTTATGGGTGAATGGGAATTTAACATTATTCCCAATTCAAGAGAGCGGAAGGGGGATAAAGAGGGAGGGAGGGACGACTTACCCGCCGAATAAAAATGTGTATGTATATCGCCTGCCCCTTAAGTATATGCAAGGATCTGAAAAGAGAATTCTATGACTTTATTGCACGAGGTCGTGAGCCCTTGTTTCTCCCTTTTCGCCCTCCCTCCCACGCCCTGCGTCACCCTCGGGGGACCAACTTTTATATCGGCCCTAAATCGTCTTTACGGGGCTGCGTTATGGTCGCGAGCTGAAACGTGAGCATTCTTAATGGCAAATACGTGTTCCCGAATGCCTGGTAAAGAATATGACAATTAGATCATCGTAACGTTCTAAACGGCCATTCACTGACCCCGGAGTTATCATTTTCACGTTCCGAAACTATGTAAAATTGCACTCCAGCGAGATTACAAGACAAAATTTTGCAGCAGGGTCGTCGTAAAGTTTTTTATTTCTTTATCTTAGATGACATTTTTATCGAACGATTTATTTTATTACGATTTTATGACGAAAAAATTCTCGCTCTTGAAATCATTAATGGCGCGACGAAAATTTGTCCTGAATATCAAACGAAATTTCATATTTTTGTTGGCAAATTATAATTTTGTTATTATTAATATTCAATTAATTCTTAATTTCCCGAATTTCGTCATTTTTTATGGAAGATTACATTTTTATCGAATGTTTTATTTTATCGCTATTATTTTATTACGTAAATATTCGAGCTCCTAAAATTATTAATTGCTTGACGAAAAATTATTCCAAATATCATTCATAATTTCATTGTTTGAAAAATAATAGTTTTTATTTGAATTATTTTATGATTGTTTTAATCAACCAAATTTCGTGATTTTTTTACAAAAAAATCGATTCCAATATCACTCTCGTCTTTCTATCCTTGATTAGAGCTATTTGATGTCACAAACGTTCAAAAATTCAGAATCATCTGCCAAACGATGATTTTTCATTAGAAATAGTAAAAGAAAAGGTCGCGAATGAAATTTTGAAACAAAAAAAAGTGATGGAACTTTTTTGCTCTTTCGCACGATTCGAAGTAATTTCATTGGTTTTTCGCTGCGAATGATTTATCTAACACAGCGTTGCCCCGAGCCCGAATAATATATATATATATATACATATGCAGTTACGGGATCGATGAAGCCTCGTGACGATTACCGGGCGATACCGATGATCGATAATCCACTGAAAAATACGAAAAACAAATGACCTTATCGCGTTCAAGGCAGGCTTTATGATTATTGCATATGTCTCGAGCGTTGTCATCGACTTTATCATCGTCATCTATTCGTAACAATAACGAATACCTCCGAGAGTTAGACTGTTTATTATCACCAAGTCCGTTCGCACGATAAAAAAAAAACAAAAGAAAAAAAACAAGACTAAACCAACAAATCGATGTGCAATTGGCGAACGCAAAGACCTTGAAATACTTGCAAACTTTTCGCCGAAGCAGACACTTAAGTACATTTTTTTCAAAATAAATCTTCAACGTGATAATAAAATTATGTGGAATTATATAATATAAAATAATATAATATACAATAGGAAATAATGAAGCTTGCACTGCGTAATACAAAATTATTCCAACGCTCCACACGATTGGAATTTTCATACGAAATAAAACTGTAACGTCATCAAAAAAAACTTACACAATATAAACCAATAAAATCCAATATACAATAATAAAATGAAATATGAGATGATACAATGCACCATAAAATAATACAATACGATATAAATAAAAGAGCTTGCACCAAAAAAATTTCACTCGATTGGAATTTTTCTACGTCACCAGCAATTTTCGAATCGAGGTAAAAAAATACTGCAACCTCTCGCGGATAAGTATTCCGGAGTGATACACGAAAGCAGCAAATCAGATGTCCGCCTTAATTACGTAAGCTCAGTCTCCGTACTTACCGAGTAATTGAATGGGAGCGGCGGGAGAGGGGGAAGTGCGAAGAGAGAGCGAGGGAGACAGAGCGTCGGAAAGGAGAGGGTGGAGAGAGAGATAGAACGGCATAGCCCGAGATAGAGAGATGTTTCCGAGAGATTAAACCAGACTATAACGTTTCCTTGAGAAGTCCCGGAAGTGCTATGACTGGCAAATTGCAGTCCCCCGAACCTCGTGTGCATTCTGCCGCTCGCATTTTCATTCGCGTACTCCAACGATTTTACGCTGCACAACGGTGGCACAGTTCTCTGCGAACCTCAGCTATTTTCCATGCCGCAATGCACTTGAAATTCGATATTTTAATTACGTCCATTGTGCAACGTTTGAAAACGAGCGAAAAATAATAAAAAGGGTGAAAAATG
>OZ020175.1:2791963-3139773 GCA_963971145.1 Sussaba pulchella | reverse complement strand
AAGGTCAACGAGCTAAATGCATTCGTTGAAATAGCATTCTACACGGAAGCAACCCTCCTTAATTCGGCCCTGGACGAGTGAGTCTGGAGCCAACGGTATTGATTTCAACTCACCGCTCAATGGAAAAGTTTCGCGCGATACTCCGCGACGAGTGAACTGCGATACGCATTGACAAAAAAAAAGCTGACTCAACAAGGACAAAAATCGTGTGAAATATTATGTCACACATTTGTACGTATATATTACGTCGTAACGCTTGCGAGCACTCTTCTCGACGATCGACCAGGCTGGCTGGAAAAAAACCGAAAAAGAAAACAACCGAACATAAATTCCAGAACATCATGTACGGAAATAAATAAGTAGAAATTATTAACGATGGATTATTGTATCAATTTTGACAGCTGCACGAATTTCGTCGAGTCGCCTAAACGTCGGTAATATCGCAAAGTTACTTATAAAACTGCATCGCCGTAACTTTTAGTTCATAGCAAACTCCTACGTACGTTACTTTGTACGTTTCGTTTTTTTTTTTTTTTCAAATTTAATTTTCTTTTATTCACATCACGTTTCACTCTACAAATTTTATTCGTGACACGTACCACCGTCCTCGTATCTAGTATTATATATAATGCTATATACCTGCACTACTGACACAAGCCAGTGTATATAAACGCGTATGTGTACTTGCACGATATTCAGGGATCCCACCAGGAAGCTGCGAAACACGAGACTTCCTTTCTTCAATTTTTTCCACGTGCATATACGGTGACGAAAAAAAAAAAACGATAAATGAATTACGTCCCTTGTCTCAATCTGAAAACTCCTCGCGATGACAGTTTTTCGCTATCAACTTGACACCTGCTGCTCAACGTCTCGAACAAACGGTGCACATTTATTTCAAGATTTTTTATTTCTCGTCGTATCTCGTACTTTCATATATGCACATGTTAAGTTATTACACATACATATGTCGACGAAATGTAGGCATTAATATTGAAATATTTCGTTCGGCGAGGTCAGACGACGCGACATGCCGTCTGCGAATGTCCGACAAGTAGATACGGACAGTCATAGACGGACGAGAATATGTTAAACCTTAGATTACTTAACATATGCGGGGCTACCCGAGGCGTATAGTTTTTTAAAATTTCTAGCTTGCAAGTTGTTGGCGAACATTTTTATTGGAAAAATTAGAGTTCGTCTTTTGGAACTTTTGGAGATTGATTATAATTTTTTCGATTGGAGTGAAACGATCTGAATGGAAGAATAAAAATAATTGGATGGGAGAAACGTCGAAATACGAAGATTCCCTGATGAGGTGATCAAACTCGTTTGCGGCTTCTCTCTGGCGACATTGCCACGAATTCACCTATTTCAAACCAGTAGATACGATCATTCATAGACGGACGAGCATATTTTTATACCCTCCTAAGTAAAAAAAATTATCTATAGTCTCTATATGAACTATGTATGGGATAAGGCATCTATGGTCCTATATATAGTCAATATATAAACTATATATAGACCATATATAGTCAATATATAAACTATATATAGCCTAGACCATATATAATCTAGATATAAAATATATAAGCCCAATCCCATACATAGACTTCATATAATTTTTTTCTTGGGCCAGATTGGTTACCATATGAGAAATTCCTCGTAGCCCATCGATCTTCAATTTTTAACTTGCGAGCTATTAGCCGAAATTTTTTTTTGGAAAAAATAGAGTTGGTCCTTCGAAGCTTTTCAAAATTGAATGTAATTAATTCGAATCGAATGAAACGATGGGAATGGAAAAATAAAAATAATTAGTTGGGAGAAACGCCGAAATACGGGGGTTCCCTGATGAGGTGATCAAACTCGTTGTTGGCTTCTCTCTGGCGACGTTGCCACACCCGCGCAGAGTTCTTCCACTCCAAGCGAGTAGATAAGGATATTCATAGACGGACAAGCAAATTTTTGAACCCTTGATCAGTCACCATATGAGGGACTCCTTCGGGAGCATCGGTTCTGAATTATTCTACTTGCGAGCTATTGGTTGATTTTTTTTCTCTGTAGTCTAGGATTAAAAAGCGCAGCTCCACGTCATACTACATAGACTCGGAAACCGATAAATTTTCATATGAATCGGCATTAGTGACCACAAAATTAATTGTGCATCAACAATTCAGTCCATCATTTTTTTTCCTAACAGATCGTCTCACATTGTTCTTATCCCAAGTGCAAAAAATATTGTATTATCATTCTTTATTGAAAAAAAAATCTAACAGGCTACGAAGTTGGTTAATATATGTATAAAACGTTCCACTCGCGTTGCGTAAAAATTATAAATTATTTAGTTATACGTTCACATTCCGTAATACAATATTTTGAATATTGCATAAATTTATTATCTCGAAATCCGAACTTGTCGACCGCGAAATTGTTGAAAAAAAAAAATCAGCATAAACGCTGCATATCGGAAAAACGATGACCGACCAATCAGCATCGTTCCCAGTGACATCCCTGAAAATCATACCACGGTAAAATACGTCGACGTTGAAACTACTGAAGACTCGAAAAAAAAAAAAAAAACAGAATTCCATATCCAATAATAGAAAAATCCCCAAAGGACCACTCGGAGATCTGATGGCAACGAAAAATGAAACCTTATCGCGTTCGACTCCGTCCAAATTTTCCTTGCTCGTCCAATTCGCGCTCGACCCCGTGCCGTGATCCTCGAAGCCATACAGAAACAGTCTCACGAGTGGCTTTCGCATTGGCTTTCATGAAGCAATACGTCGGGGTTTCGTGTACGAAGAAAAATGTGACGGAAAAATACCAAGAGCCAAAGTCGTGTGATATCAAAGACCTAGCTTTATATATTGTGTACAGCAATCCCAACGCGAGCGAGTCAATGACGAAATCCCGACCGAAAATTAACTCGAAGAACGAACCGCCAGCGCCACGCGGCGGATTAGTGCAGCGGTCGACATTTTTGCGCGACGACGTGACGCAACAAAATGGAGTCGAGCGAGGAAAATTTTTAAAACGAATGCAGAGATATGAGGAGTCTTGAAAAAATCCAATACTATATGGATTTCACGGGTATAAACCCTACTTTCAGGAAAAAAAATATAACACATGTATGGGTCATTTTTATATTTTTCACTTTTTTTTAAATTAAAAATTGATGAATCTGCATAAAACCTTCGTGGAACAAAATTGACGTTTAATATTCAACTCAACCTTTCCCAACGATCATAATCAATGTAGGGTCCCGTAACTCTCAAATATTCTATTTATTTCAGAATTATCGCAATAAATTGCAGGACGATCGTCAGGGACCGGTGCGAAGGTGCGTGTAAATGTGGCATGAAATGACCCATGTGTCATATTTTTTTCCTGAAAGTAGGGTTTATACCCGTGAATTCCATATAGCATTGGGTTTTTTCAAGAAAAATTAGTCCTCCCACTACTATAATTACCGGGATGGAGAAAAATTGCGTGTATTTTAAACGGGAAACTTCACCTGCTTCTCGGCAGGTGAAGGAGTTGGACTAAGAGGTTCAAATTAGGCTCAAAAATTTCTTTTTTCCTTTGCCATTGATTGACACCACTCCCCAACCACATTCCAAAAATGACCCAAATAAGAACCACCCTAATACATATAGTTGCGTCGCTCATTCGAGAGCCCGATTGGACAATACTTTTACTTACTATCAGCATCGGGAAGATCAAACTATTCCAGACGCGTGATTAGCGCTTGTGAGAGTTTTGTCCCGACGGATAAAAAGTCCGAAAACCAAACCATAAGTGGGTCGAAACTTTTACAGGCGCCAATAGGCCGCGAGTAAGTAAAAGTATTGTCTCAACGGGCCCTCCATTGAACAACGCGAGTATATATCTATAAATAGGTTTTTTTCGAAACTTTCCACTGTCAAAACTTTGAACTTTCGGGACTCGATCGGCACCGGACGCTTTGAGCAAGCAGCACTGCCGGACGACGAAAATTACATACGCTGTTGGCTTATTTCCATTCATTCGACGAACGAAGTGCAAGAAATGTATAATATACAAAACCAAACGCGAATGTATCGTTAATGAATAATTTACAAAAACCAATCTCTTAAACATTCTGAGAGCAATACGTGACTAGACATGATCGTGGCTATACTATGACGGGATGCTGACCGAATTGTTTGGAGCAGAAGAAGCTGGAACGGGACTAACCACTGTGGTCTGAATGACCTGTTGATAAGAGGTCTGAGTACTTGTACTCAATCTTAGGTTATTTCTAAGTAAGAGTAGGAGAAAGATGTGCTCCCTCCAAGTGCTTTTCTCACTACTTTTTTTTTGTTTGTTTTTTACATTTTGTGGTTATGTTTATAAAGTATGCATACATCATTGAATATCATTCAAACAAGTTAAGAATAATGATATAAGTCCAAAAGTAACGTTAGTTAAATTTTGCTCACTTGCACGAAATTCCGGCACCAACCGTAATCCGGGTAATTAATGGCACGAGCTAGACTTAAAATTTCTACTGCCCAGGAATAAATCAACGGATCCAAGCACCCTCGTGCGTACGAGTTCTCACCCACACCTAGTTTTTTTACAGAAAGAAGTCAGGCCCAGCTGTTTTCGAATTTCGGCGATATTTGACTTGTACCAATAATGACCCAGATTACGGACGGAGGGTTAATTATAATTAAAGCATTATCATCTCGATAACTTTATTTCCAATTGTCGCCGAGGACAGAACTGAAAGGGCTTGCCGTGGATTACTTCACACTGCGTCGAAATCCTAACCATCCCGTCTGAATACCAATCACACGATTTTCGTCGACCCATGAGCCATGGGGTCAACGTTCCTATGGAGTTGCGGATATAAATGTTACGCCGATATTGAATATCGAACTGATTCGTGAAAAAGCGTTCGAATCCATCGCGAAAGGACTCTCGAGATTGCACCCGTCGTCACCGGCTCGAGCAGTCCAAACGTCCACCGATCAACCCCGGCTACCGGGCTTCCAATCTCGTCCGATAACCCCGTGATGGTGACGATATATCGCAACAATTTCCGGTAACCAACTTCGTTCTTATCGATATCAAATATTCCACGAATTTTTTTTTTTTTTTTGTTTTTTTTTTTTGCAATTTTTATCAATGACGTTGCGGCGAAGGTCGTTAATTAAATCTACGGATCGCATCGATTATTGTCTGCTACTGATGTGAGAGGAATTTGAATTCGGTCTTTTTATTTGACTCGTGTCAATGCAGTGATTAAAGTCTTGCAGAAAATGATGGTGTTTATGCTATATTAAAATTATAAGGAAAAATACAGCAAATGAATAGAGGAATAAGAATTCAAAAATGATTATGTTCGAGGTTATATCATGTAATATAATATATTAAATATATGTATAATATCTATAATTATATGATATTATATATGACACATAATTATCATATTGGTTATTGGAAAACTGTTATATTGACGATTGTACTTAATCATTATATCACTCGTCAGCACATCAAGCCACAGTTTATGGCTCGAATGCTCTTCAAAGCTAATCACCACGTATTGACCGATCACATGGGGTAAATTATTACTTTTCCCGTCTTTTTCTCATTTTCCGTTCAATAACAAAAAAATACGATTTATTCTTCTCACGTTTTGTCCGTTTTGAGTGAAATCTATGTACTAATTTGTGCCTTCGACTGTATGCTTAGTTTTTATGACCCGACAATAATGGGAACTTTGATAACAATTGTCGCAAACACGATAATGCTTTTAATCGCACCGTTGATTCACGATCTTATTGTCCCGCTCGGATATCGTGGAGATCGGATAAGTCTCGACGAAACGCGATGGCTTTGAAAACGTGACGTTTATTATAATTTTGTAATCGCTTCGAGAAAACAAATAGAAACAATTAAAACCGTAAAAAAAGGTGGAAAGTGCATGGTAAAAAAAAAAAATAATAATAATAATAATAATAATAATAATAATAATAATAATAATAATAATAATAATAATAATAATAATAATAATAATAATAATAATAATAATAATAATAATAATAATAATAATAATAATAATAATAATAATAATAATAATAATAATAATAATAATAATAATAATAATAATAATAATAATAATAATAATAATAATAATAATAATAATAATAATAATAATAATAATAATAATAATAATAATAATAATAATAATAATAATAATAATAATAATAATAATAATAATAATAATAATAATAATAATAATAATAATAATAATAATAATAATAATAATAATAATAATAATAATAATAATAATAATAATAATAATAACCACAATAATAAGAACAATAATAATAATATTAATAATAAATCTACACCTTAGAAACACCGGATGTTCTCCTTCAAGCTTGTTAGGATTCCCCAAATATCTCAATCAAGAATCGACCTAGTTCGACGCGATACTTGAAAAATCGGAAAATTAGATTTAACGCTCAATCTCCGGAAACGCAAAAAAAAGCCTTATCAACTATTCGATAAGCCGCCGAGCCGCCGGGGCGTTACACATCCGCCGTAGCCTCAGAAATAATGTAGAGCAACGAGTCATTGTAATATAATGTAAGTTAAAAGAAAAATATTTTTTTCTCAACAATCATGACCAAAATTGTGATTCTGATTTTTGTAAAAAAAAATTAATCGTAATTAACAGTAATTAACAGAAATTAAAATATTAAATTCGTATATAATTGCTTGATAATAAAAATATCGCAATAAAATCACTCGAGCGGTAAAACTAAAAACCTTTCTCCAGTTTTTTTTGCCAACACCGTCGATTATTTCGATAAAATAGTTGACCTATCAATTAATGATTTCATTGACGTCATAAAAATTCGTCGATTTTCACGAAAATTATAGTCAAACCAGTTATACATATATTTTTCATTATTATATATTAATATTTTTTTTTTACGAAATGTTTCCGTCACATTCTTGGCACTTGTGATGTTCGATAATGTTGAATAACATAATTACGCCGACGCATTGGGTTTTTACACAATCTTTGCGAGGTTATTCGATAAAACGTTTTATCTGTAAAGAGGGCACGACTCGTGGTAAAGAGTATAAGATTCGGTGAATCAAACGATCGTCACCACGATCGTACCGACGCAATTTCAAAGGCTCGTCGCTCGGATGGAATGTTCAAAATACAATCGCTATGTCACACATATCGTCTTTGGCACGAGATTACAATAATTAAAAGATCCCATCTATAATGTGCGATTCAAAGTACATCGTCGATTAGATATTGCATTCAAAATAAAATAAAAAAATTAAAAAAATATAATAACAAAATTACTGTCGATGCAATCAAATACATAGTTCGATAATGTCACACCCGGATGTTTTCGCGATCAATCAAATGTGACGATCGCTCATTCGTGCCTCCAGACGCGCGTCACCACGCCAACGCTCTATCAAATGAAAAAAAAATAACAATTAAAATCGAGAAAAAAAGAATAATAAAATTTAAAAAGATCAACTATAGCGATTAGAGAAGTCATCGAGCGCAAACAATAATAATTCTTCGAACCCGATGTGGTTGTAACGTCACGACCACGCAAGGGGGTGTATTTGTTTCCGAAACGTCCGAACGTCTTGGGAAATTTGAGATACCGTCTATTCCCACCGGATGAAAGCAAAAGTTATCTCACTTACGTATTTTCTCTTGTTTATTCAGCACTCAACGTTCTCGGATCGGAATTTGAACAACAAAAATCACAAAAATACGAGAAAAAAGAAACAGTTCAATATCTAGAATCTAGAATGTTTTTTACAAACAAACGTTTACTATATTCCAGAGATGCGACGTTTTTTTAATAAATTCCTGCAATAACAAATAAATGAAGCATTTTATTATTACTCGAATTATAATTAATCATATCTAATCGATTGTCTGAATAATCAAAACGCAACAAACTTATCTTTAATTCGATTTTACGAGCCGAAACTTTCATTGTTTTCTTTTTCTTCTACTCCTCCTCTTCTCCAGTCATCAATTTACAATATTAGGCTGTCGGGATTCGAAATTAAGTTACATTAAATGACGGAAAAAAAACAAATTTCTTCAATTAAATCCCACAACCACGCATCAACGCGTATTAGACGCATGCTGCGTTGAGTGACTAATCGTACACGTTTATGCGTCGAAAATCCAAGGCCCGTGTCATGGGAAAAACGCGCGTACGTGTGTGCGCGTGCATGCGCGACGATCAATCGTTATTCGTCCCCGCTCGATTGATCCTTGATGACGGTCAGATCATTTGACGAATCGATTTGGAATTGTGACGTACACGTCTCGCCATACTAGAGGATAATTAATATATATATTCTTATCTATATCTATAATTCTGAATTCGTTCGCTCGTCAAAAACCTATATGTATGCATATAATTATCATGCGATATGGCGAGAGGCGTACGTCACAATTCTTAATCGATTCTAATATATATACGAGATTTTATTTATTATATTGCAAACGGCGAAGCACACGTCACGCCATAGCAGACGATAATGATATGAAATATATAGGTATATATAATTATCGTCTTATACTTATTATAATAACTTTAACTGTAATTATCGTTGTTGTTATTATCATTTATTATATATATTATATTATTTTCCATGAGTAAATGCACTACAATAATACAAAAAAAAAATAATTCGTAGGTATTCGGAGCACGCGAGACCGTCAACGATTCACGAGAATTCAGGTATCATCTTCGGGATTTCCCTGCCTCTTGAACGAACGTCACAGTCTTGCGCAGCTATCTCGACTCGTTTCCATCGAAACGTCGTCATCTCCATTGCTCCACGGTATTGTTTTAATAATTTTTATTTTTTCGCTTTCTTCACGTATGATATATGATATAATAAACGCGTGACACATAATTCTCTCGACGTCGTTACGAACATCGATATAAATCATCGATCCGGATCACGAACGTAAGAGCTCGGAAGAGCGAGTGAAATTTTTCCTTCTTCGGGATCCGTTCGGTCAACGCGAAAGAAATATCGTTCGCGGAAAAAAAAATTTATGGCGCTGATAACACTCGGAAGGTTATGAAAAGTTATGAAAAGAGGAATAAAATTCACAACAACCGACTCAGAACGATCGAGATATTATTGATGTATCATTGCGACGGATTATTTTACGTCTCGGGTTGTTATTGTAATTGTGCGATGTCATAGAAATGTTTCGTAATAATCGACGAATTACGCGTTAATGTACGAAGATGGAAAATATTATTCATTTTTCGATGTTGCGATGTAAAAAACGTGCGTGTATGTAGGGTGGTTTTCGCGGAGGATTTTTAATTAGTTTGTCAATTGCAACATTCACATTGGTACTGCAATTTTTTGTTTTTGATGATGAGATCGTTAAAAAAATTTCTATATTTTTACCGATTTTTGCGAAAACATAAAATTTATCCATTAAAAAGAAATCAATTTTTTTTCAATCATTCAGGATTTTAATTGGATTATTGAATGGTTGAAAATTGTCCAAATTTTTACCGATTTCTTCGAAAATGTGAAATGAAGGCATACAAAATGATAAAATATTCAGGTTTCTTTTTTAATGAACCGAGCACAGCGCGAGGAAGCCGAAATTCAGTTCCTGTTTGTATCGCGATGAATCTACTTGACGTTCTAAGCACATTTTTTCATTGATCGTGCGCGTGCGACTCGGACATACAGATTCAGTATTCGTTCCAGACGGTGTCAGGGAGATCGTTCGGGTCATAATAATCATCACTGATAACACAATCTTTCTCTGGCATTTTTTTTTCTTCATCGTGATACACATTTTCTTTGCATTCGTATTCGTGACCCTTTTATCGAAAGAAAGGGGCTAAGGTTGAAGGCTAGCACTAAAAATATATGCGCAGCGTCGTTGAATTAAAACATAATAATAATAATATTATGTCGATTGATCAATGAAAGTATTTCACATCCCCCGAAGACCGACCGACACTAAGGGGTCTGTCTAATTAAAAAACAACGGCCTTATAGTTAAGGCCTTACATACAGTTAGATGGCTTTAAAAAGACGGATTTTCAAGAATTTTTTTCGCGCAGACTATCCAATTTATTAATTTGAAAATTGGTGTACATATTATAATAACCTTATAATATATTTACATATTTTTTATTTGTAAAAATAATCATCGCGAATGTTGCTATCGCTGATCTCCTAGAGCTCCGCAAAAAAAACCAATTTTGCGGTGATCACGATATCTCTGGACCGGATTATCTGAAATGAAAAAACCAAATAAATTTCGTTAATATAATACATTATCTAGTATTTAATCGAAGGAATTAGCGAAAAAATAATTTTTGACAAAATGGCGACTTCTCAAAATAAAAGACTCGATTTTGAACGAAAATTTAAGCCTTAAATTGTTTATAAAATGGAAAATATTTATCGGAGAAAAAAAATCTTCGATTAATTACTAAAAAATCTAGTTAAAAAGGTTGTGTTAAAATTTGAGACTGATCGGTTCAGCCGTTTTCGAGAAATCTTGATCACCGATTTTGAAAACATAGTTTTGAGAAAAACGCGTTTAAAGTTTCACGTCAGTACTTTACCTGCGTCGCGCGGCTCGCGCAACCTACCTGTAACTCCCTCAATTTTGAACGGATCGACTTGAAATTTTCAGAGAATATTTTTGAGAGGTTATACTATAAGAATCCGTCGAAAACGATAAATTCATATTTTCAAAAATTCTAACTAGATGTAACCCCTTAACACACCTAAAATATTTTCTCTAAAATTCCAACCCCAAATTGCATGTGAAAAAACCGTCAGTTTCATTTTCAGCTCTCATGTATAATCGTTTCAAATAACTCATATTCCCAAATTTGGCCGCGTGGATGAATAACGTTTATCAAACAATTACAGCAATCACAGCAAATAATAACCTCAATTACTCCGATGGTTCGTTCGTGTATTCCACAATAATTTTTCGCGCGTACTTGTCAGATCAATGCAGAATTACTCGACTCATTCACGGTCGGCTTTGTTTAGAATGCCGGTGTTGAACCCGTCGAGCGTTCGTCATTGTCCGCAATCTACGGTGTCGCAGTCCCCGGTACCGGAAAATACAAGGAACCCGGGCAACATCTAACGCGAGGGACGAGGCCGAGGAAAAAGAAAACGAGGCCACGTGCCGCGCGTTGGAACACTCGTTCTTTCGTTTTATCGTCGTCGTCGAGTTGAAAAAGGAGCAGAAGAAAAGCACAGGAAAAAAAAAGGGTAATGGACTGTCGCACGCAAATTTTGTTTTGCGTTCAACACGTGGTTGCCGCACACAAATCCGTTTATCGCATGCAAGACATCCGGTCTCTCTCCCTCTCTCTCTCTTTCTCTCGCTCTCCTTCAAGGGGTGGAAAATATTTTTTTTTGGGAATTAATAAAAATTCTTTTCGGAATCTGGCATTGAAAAATGCTTCGACGTCACTCTTGACGTTTATTTCGTTACTCAATCGTCGGACGATTGAATAATATTGCGATATAAGTAACGATAAACGACGACAATCAAACATTGAATACAATGTTCGATTGACGTACGAATGATTGAATTACCGGAGATAATAAAAAAAAAGTTTAAAAGTTAAAAAAAAAAAGATTGAATCATTCATGTCGATTGTACATATTTTTTCCTGTTGCGTTATAATGGAAAACTCAGTACTGAACGTCGTGATAGAATAATAATCGAGCGTTTAGTGCATTTCATGTCGTGCATGACATTTTTCTCGACGATCCAGATGAATCTCGAATTTTCTATTATTTTAATATCAATCAATTTTTAAAATTTATTTGTTTCTAAAAAAATGTACTAGCAATCCAATGAGTAGAAAATGGGGAAAGATTCATCTTTTTGTGAAATAGGAGATTAAAAAAAAAAAAATTAAATACAATAACAACAAAATTACCTGAAAAGACGATTTTTCCTAATCAAAATACTCCTAGATTTTTAAAAATGAACGTTTCATCTTATCTCCATGCAACACAAAAACGTTCATAAAACAATTTCTCTTCGACGATCGAAGATAACCGGCGAAGGTATTGCGAGTGGTGAAAGAAAAATACGGAAAAGACGGTAAATCGACGTCAGACGATGGTTCAACATGCAGGCAGCTTCGACGGTGCTCCTAGACTCGATGGGGTTCAGCGTTTTTATTGCATAAGAGTGCATACGATGGTACCGAAGTGGTGCGAGTAGCCAATTTGTCGACCAATTTCCCGGCGAAGTATACGGCCGAGCCGGAAGACGGTTGCCCCATTGTTAACGTTGCAGATACAAACGTGTAATCGCAAAAGAGGAGGAAAATGAAAAAAAAAAAAAAAAGGGATCCGATTATTCGAGTCAATAAACTCGATTCACTGCAACTTCTTTTTATTATCGCGAGAGAGCACGTCGATGCTGATCCCGCGAGGAATTCGCAATTCCTCGCTAGTCCGCGATGTGTACGATTTTACATCTTATCTTCAAGGACTAACCGCGAAGCGTTCTCTCGTCTTTATTGTTCTTCCCCTTCCTTAACTCCGGAAACTTCAACGAGATCCACGATACGACTGTTACCACGCAGCTCGAGCAGCACCATTTGCAGCTCTGGCTCTTTTATATCCGCTTTGAAAAAAGAAGAAGACAAACGTATCTGACGTCCGGATGATTTTTCACGTACAAAGGAAATTCAAATATACTGACATCCAAATCCTAGGCATATATCCTGTACATATAATATTGGTTGTTGTAACAATAGTAATAATAATATTTAATACTATGGGTATAGATATATTTTATCAATCAAATATTGAAACAAATAATGCAACTAATGTGCTTCGATGAAATAACATGCAGCACATATTTTATTCATACAATATTGATTATTATTCTTGGTTCATAATAATTATTTCCAATAATTGTTATTATTATTATTATTATTAATAATAATAATATTAAATATTATTAATACTAACAATAGTAATATTAATTATTATTAATATTAATAATCATAATACTAATTATTATTATTATTGGTACTAATTATTATTAACCAAGAAAAATAATTAATATTGTATGAATATGTATGTGCTATACGTTATTTTTGTTGTAGCATATTAGTTGCATTATTCGTTCTAGTGTTTGATTACTCCAATATTTAAATTATTATTATTATTATTATTATACGTTCCAATTATTATTCACCAAGAATAATAATTCATATTGTATGAATATGTATATGTTGTATAATATTTCATAATAATATTTTAGTTGCATTATTTGTTTTAGTATTTGATTTTAAAAAATAATTATTATTATGATTATTATTATTCCTCTGTTATTATTATTAATATCAATATACATTATAAATGTAATTTAACAATCGTGTTACCGACAATTCTCAATAAATTGAAAGGTAAGAAATTGAAAGGGAGGAATTGAAAGGATTGAAAGGATCGGAGGAGTCTATTATTTGACAAAATTATGTTTTTTACCGCTCGATATTCCGTTCTGTAGATTTTTGAATCAACTAAATCGTGAATGTCCTTCTTGTCGTTCGTATTTTCTTATCACTAATCTTATACAATCCACCGAACCACGACGATGAGTCTCGTATTACGATGGACGTGAAATCAGTACGGCATTCCTGATTTTATAAGCGGCTCGTCGATCGCACGTGTGTGTTGAAAAATTCAAATGTTAGAATGAAATCTCACGAGAGGTTGAAAATCCAGTTTTCTCGTTGAAGGTACCTGTGCGTGTGCACAGATCGACTGTATCAGGGGCACTGTGATGAACGAGAATCGTTCATCATTACTACGACAAAGGTGGCTCGAGCTCGAACGAAAACCTGTTTTTTTTTTCTTCTCTGCATCTTTGCATTTGATTTTATGTATACATTAAAGGTTAGGAAAATTACCCTCGAAAAATTGGAGCGACGGTGAATGATCCAAGTTGATACAGTCAATGACCCGGTGGTTGTTGTTATTATTATTATTATTATCATTATTATCATTATCATTATTATTGTTATTATTATTATTATTATTATTATTTATATCATTATTATTATTATTATTTTAGGTCGATATCGACCTTTTGATCGCTAGAGTCCAGCACTTTGAACTGGAGCCCTTCGATTCTATTTTTTCATTTTTTCTAATCGCCCGAGGAATTTGAGAAAAACAATTTTGGGATTCGAAATAAATTCAACCCTCAACGGTCACACTTCGGTAAAATTCCAAAACGATTCTCAAATCAGGGAAAAAAATGCAAAAAATTTTTCTTAATCTTCAAAAATTAGGAGCAATAAGTTTTTTTAACAAGTTCGATTTTCTTTCAAGGTGATTATAAAAAATGTTGGAAAAAAATTTCGAGCAAGTGACTTATTTTACAAAAATGTTGATAACGTTTTGAAATGTGAATATTTTCCAAAAATATTTCAGGCATGGAATGTCGAGATACTATACCTTCAGATAAGAATCGTCGCTCACTGAAAGCATTATAGGTTCCTCACTGAAATTTTTCTATCAACGACAATCAATTAAAACTACTAAGAATGTTTTCACCTCGAAAGAACGATCACGTAATGAATTGATAATTCTTAATTCAATTCAACGCAAGTAGATAGTCGAAAAAATGACGAATCCATGAATAGGGCGATTAGGGCGATAGTTATTATTTTCCTTGAAAAATCGGGTTTAACTGCTCGAACAATTCTTCTCGCGTGAGAATCCAACTTCAAATCTCTATAACGACTGCGCAATCTCTCAAAATAATCCGATCGAGCTCAGATTTCCCTACTTCGGTGCACCGAACACCGTTCATTACATTTTTGCAGGCCCAAGATCATTCAAAACTGTACATTCATATCTAAAATATATATATGAATATACAGTTTCAAAAATAACCTTGAACCTCCAAAATACAATAAATAATGTTCGATGCGCTGAAGTATGCGATGAAATTTTCGCATTAAATTATTCACCGACACCGTGCGGCATTATCAGCGCTATGATCCAGTGTCAAACGACGATACGACATTCCATCGGAGCATCTGGCGGATTCGTACGGATGACACGGAACGTACTCATCGCGGATACTCGTACTCTTATATCGCTCCGTAATGGAATTGATGAGCGACGGGAAGCGCGTTATCGTCGAGTCGGAATTGTCGTGGAAACCGAAGAAAAAAATAATTCAACGTGTGATTCGAAACGAGGCAATACGTCGTTGTCGGTAAAACTCGGTTGGTGCAATTATCTCATTGCATGACTTTGATTCGGCACTTCCGGGGACCACGTGGGATTACGCAACGCGTTGGCTCGTCCACGTAGGTCACGTTGCGTCGAGGAATGCCCGACTGATGGTGAGGCGCGACTAACGTGGGTCATTGTGCGTTATTATCGTAATTACCAACGCGAGTGCCAATGTCGAGGCCGCGTAATCAACGATGACGGGGTGTGCCTTTTTTAGATACGTACAGGATATTTCTCGTAGCATTGATCGGTCGTTAAGGTTTTTTTGTCGTTATTACTTTTTGTTGAATCGAATTTTTTTGGATTTATTTATCCGTTTGGGCCGTGGGATGATTCATTTTTTTTTACTTGCATATTTTTACGTTCTTTTCCTTTGACGGTTATAGAGGTATGGTTTAATAATTATAACAGTAATAATAACAATAATTATTATTATTATTAATAGTATTAATCTTAATAATAATAAATATAATAATAATGATTATTATTATTATTATAATAATAATAATAATTATTATCATTATTATTATTATTATTATAGTAATAATATTATTATTATTATAATATATAATAATTATAATTATTATATATAATATATATATTTAATATTATTATTATTATTATTATTATTATTATTATTATTATTATTATTATTATTATTATTATTAGCAATTTTGAAAATTCTATGATTTGTTTTTCCCAATTCATAGTTCAGTCCTGCGTATACGACTATAAATTATATAATCAAGAAATATATAAATTAACAATAATAATATAATAATCAATAATGAATGAATTATATTATAATACTTATATTTTTTGATAATGAATTATTTTTATTTTTTCGAATATGTTATACATATGTATGTAATATTAATAAAATATTTACCAGTTATAATATACCATAATCTAGTAAAATAACCATAATATTATATATTGAACGAATTGAAACAATGCGGGACAAATATTGTTCCAATTTCAAAAAAATTGTAATTCTAACGAACCTCATATAGCAAATAAGAGATAATTTTTCACTTCTGTTTTTTTTTTCATTTTTTTTATATCTTCAATGACCACGAGCCCTTTCGCTGTCCGGTCCTACGTGCTGGTCGACACGTATGCCCACCGATCAGCTCTGGATCACGAATGTCTCGTTAGCGGGTTTCCCGCCGGTTTTCCGAACCGGTATATCGCAGGCAATGGACCCGTTGCTGCTGCATCCTCTAATCGCTGATCTTCGACGAACCACTCTCGTCTCCAAACACGAAGCCTTCGCTCTCGCCGGACGATCTGTCACGCTCCGGTGAGCTATGCACCTTACAGGCGTTCACGAATTACTACAACGATCTTAATTTTTTTTTGACTAACTCCGAAAATTTATCCCCACCACTGCGACTTTCCCACGCCAGCCACGAGCTTATAAAGCAACCGCTTAACGCCGGAACGGACAGTCGTCCAGTAAAAACTCTGTTGGACGACGTTTCAACGTCGAATTTTGTCCGATTGACAAAAAAGCAATTTTTATATCTTTTGTTTGCTCCGTTTTTTTTTGTTGTTTCCTTTTTTTCTACCTTGAAAACGTCTTGAATAGAACAAAATCGTATCTATCGAGACCTTGAATTATCGACCTTTCGTGCCGAGTTGGCTGTTTCCACTGCAAAGTGATAAAAAAAAAAACAATACAGGAAAATAAAGCAAACACCGTTGATGCACTTCTGTTTGTGTTTTTTTTTCTTTTATGATTGGCGTCGAAATAGCAGAGCGGGGGTTGATTCATATCTTTACGACCTCGCAGTATCGATCTTCGGAAATAGAAAAGGAACGCCCGTGAAAGGTCAGTGTGGCAACATTTATCATCAACCCTTACACCCCGCATCTACTTTTTTTTTGTCGTTCTGACCCTGCACAAACTTTGACGGTCCGCCATTTTTAATTAACCCCTGCGGTCAGGTCGAAAAGATTCTCAAATATACTCCGAACATTGTCGAATCAATTGATATCAATAAAAAGTGTAATTAAAATTATTTACATGCATACAATAAATTCGCGAAAGAAAAAACTTTTTTCCAGAAAAATTTTGTTTACAAGAAAATGACAGGTTTAAAATAATCCTGTGTGTGATGTGAGGGTTAAAAAAATATTATTTCGATCAAGTTTCAAAATTACTGAATTCTTGATTACATTAATTTTAATATTAGTTTTCTCTTATTCAATTGATTTGCATCCACATATGTATAAAAACTTTCCAAGAACGTTGCAACAGTTTCATCAATATGCTACAATTTCTATCAACCTAAAAAAAATACCTCTACATAAAGAAAAAATGTAAAAAATATATAAATCATTCACCGATTAAACAAAATATTAGTTCATGAAATTTGACTTCCGGGTTCTTCTTCCGGCTTGACGTGAGACGACGAAAAAAGGAAAAAAAATGAAGAAATCCATCATCCCCAATGCTTCGAGTACTCGAATGATCGGCATTGCGTTGATCGGGATTGAATTGATTTTCGTAAAATCTAAAATCGTGGAACGAAGCCCGATGTGTGTTTCATAATCAATGCGGACGAGCCCCGTCCGTAGCGTTACGTCGAATTTCCGTTTATTCCGCGTTGCTCGCGTATTGTAGGAGGCGTTAATTGTTGCATCATAAATTCCATCGCGTTACACGTCATTTTCAACGACCAGTGCCGCGAATCTTCAGTCTTTTTTTTGTTTTTAATCAAACTTTTCCTGCATTATCGACGTATGCACCGAGCCGGAAAGAGAAAAACAATGTATCTTGATAATCCGGCGAAGCATACAAAACGCTATCGTACATGAAAAAAATATATACACGCGCATATATATATTTAATTACAGTGAATCAACATGACTATATATATATTTACATATATATAGTCATGTTCATGTAGTTCAATCTGTTCGTTTCGTATTTTTCCACGTCAATCCGTGTGGCCACGTGTGTGCGCAAACTACGTGACTACTTGCGATCAAACTTTTCCGATAATTAACGAAACGCGCGAATATTTCGTACGAAACGAGACGCGAATATAACCGAATACTTTTTTTCGTCGTCATGCATTTTTCTTTTTTTTTTTTTTTTTTTCAACCGTAACGAGCTTCCAATCTTATTCTTGCACCGGTGGGCAATTCGTTTCGATAAACTCGACGGGTGGTGCTCTTGACGTCTTCTTATCAACCTTATCACACGATCGGAGCCGTGTGACAATTTTTAGTCGTGAAAAAATTTTATCAAAAATCTTTATCACGCGTCATTAGATTATTCTTTTTCTTGATATGCAATAATTGAGAAAGAATTTTTTTTCGAAAATAAAATGCAAGAATGGGAATGCATTTAAATTAATATGAATATGATAATGATAATAGAGAATTAATTTGTTGAATTTATGAGAAAGATTTGGAAAGATTATTCGTCCTGACGAGTTCGAAATCGAAACATTTTCGCCATTCTTGCTCTCTTTATCACGATATTTGGGGTCATTGCCATAATTCGGCAAAAACAATACGATATCAATTAATCAATTGATTCAAAATTCGTCTATGAGATCAGAAGATTAATTGAATGAAAAATCGTCAATTCTCGATCATTGGCGAGCAGTCCTTCCGACAAACAACTTGAAAAAAAAAAACTCTTCGTTCTTATTACTCTTATTTTTTTTCATCACGATTTTTCGGGTAAATACAACGATTTAAAAAAACAATAGGATATCAATTGATTGATTGAATAAAAATTCACGACATCAATAGATTAATTAAATGGAAAATCCTTCACGACAAACAAATTACGCATGCCAAACCGTCGTAAGCTCGACCATTGGCCATCCGTCTTTTTGACAAACAACTTGAGAAAGAAATTGATAAATAAAAAAATAAAAAATCCCCGTCATGTAGTACGCGATCACGACGGACGTCCACCCCCTTCTTCTTCTTCTTTCTGTTCATCGAGCGAGTCGATATGCCGGCAGCACGCGCTATCCGCGACGTTCGAGAGCTTAGTCGAAATCGATCAGTCCGCAGAATTGTTCCGCGACAACGCGGAAACAAGAACAACAAAACCCCGCGTTTTAATCTTCGTCGCTGAACAAACGACTGTGTTCCGTGAAATTAAATAAAACTTTTTTTAAACTTCATTTTTCTTTCTTTGAATTAAAAAATAACAAAAAATACAACGAACTCGAGCGAGAAACAATCACGCGACGAACGTTAAAAATCTTTGGCTTCAGATATCACGATCGTATCGTGTACTATCGCGAACAGAAGCTACGATAACGGGAAGGAACAAAACGAGAAAGAAAAAAAACGTTTTTCGAAAACGGAAACTCGAGGAATGACATATCGTGGTGGTGATCAACCGGCTGAGCATCTTTGATTTGAATCAACATTTTTCGAGGTAGATACATTGGAATATTTATTTCAAAATCATTCAATTTGATTAATCGAATCAATGTTTCACAATTTTTATTTCAATTTCATTTTTATTAGTATTCAATGCGATTTTTTTTTCCTTCGTCTATGTTGGAATTCACTGAGAAACTTTTTTTTTTTTTAAATACACTTTTACTGCCTAAGAACGGAGATATACGGCGTCGAAGCTTAATGGGTTCGTGTTATCTTTACCCCGCGAATTACATTAATTTAACTCGTTTTACGTGAGTAGCCGGGTGGTAAATCTTTTTTTTTTTCGGAGCTTGCATGCGCGCGTTGATTGCGCTCATACTACAAAGAAAGCATAAAAAGTCGAAGAACGTTATCTCGAAATTGCTCCTCGTGATCGTCTCACACGAGTATCGTTTACTGCGATAGGCTATTCGAAAAAAAGAACAAAACAACTAGAGACTTTAAAAAAAAGAATCAACAGAGAAAATCAAATTAAATCAATTTCAATTTAATATTTGAAATGTAATGTTTATATTTGTATTCATATTGAATGTTGAAAATTGGCAAATTAATTATTAACTGTATGTTTTTTTCTCTCGCAGTCATTGGATGAATGCATGTGATTTGTTTTTTCATCAGAGCCTACAATTTCGAGTTAATTTATTACGTTATTAAAACGCGACAAACTTTAATCTCGGTTAGACATCTCTCGATTCGCGATCGCAATTAAAAAAAAATATATATCAGTCGAGACGTAATTTTTTACTATCTTATCACGTGTGAAAAATGAACGTCAAGGACGGAGGGTACGGGAATTTCTTGACCTGTCAAGTTTTGACCGACAGTTATTTCGTTCTATTAAAAACAAGGTTAAGAAAACAATTATCACAATCAACCGAGTTCGACGATCGATGGTATTTTATCGTCAAATTTTACAATCAATTAGTCGAAACGGAGATGTTTTGTTTGTTCATTATTCTTTCTATTCCATCGACATTATTCAATTTAACAATAAATCGAAAAAAAACACATCAATTGAGGTAAATCATTGAAAAACCTATAATTTAACATACTCTCGGCCCATTTAATCATCGGTCATGAATCCTTTCAATATTCAATCCAACTTATAATCATTATTATTTCGAATAATTCTTCTTATAATTATCACAATAATTATAATATAATAATAAAAATAATAATAATAATGATAATAGTTATAATAATAATAATGATAATAATAATGATAATAGTAATAATAATAATAATGATAATAATAATGATAATAGTAATAATAATAATTATTATTATAATTATAATTATAATAATTATAATAATAATAATTATTATTACTATTATCATTATTATTATCATTATAATAATAATTATTATTATTATATTATAATTATTGTGATAATTGTAAGAAGAATTATTTGAAATAATAATGACTTATAAGTTGGATTTAATAATAATAATTAGTTACTAATTGGAGAATAATAATAATAATAAAAATAATAATAAGTATTATTATTAATATTATTGTTATTATTATTAATAATAATAATAATACCCTAAATAACCAATTATCACATAATTATAATCACTCATTTTTTATCTCATTATTCTTATGATTCTCATTACCATTACTATTATGTCCGTTATTTTCCCAATAATCTCAACAAAACAGATCACCTCGTCAGCAACTATCGTCGCTTGTGTCGACTTAAACAGAAAAAAAATTTTAAAAACGGTGTCGATAACGATTGTGCAACTGTCGATGGTAAATCTCGGCCCGACAATTGCACAAGTACACCAGTAGCAATATGTGATATATATATATTCGGAGCCAACGACCAATTCCCCTCGCCCCTCGGCCCCGCTGCAGCAGTCCAGCCGATCTCAGTCCCCCGCTTCTGGCGGTCAGAATCTCGAACGATGTCAACGCCATCGACCACACAAGAATCATCGTGATTCGCGTTACAACCGAATTATCACTGTCTTGTCCTCGTTACCGTGATCCAACGCAAAATTGTGTGCCCGTTCGAAGATAGCACGCGTGCGAAGCGATCGACAACGCACGTTTATGCGTGTCAATCAAGGGCCAATCGTTGCCATATGTATATCATGCACGGAATCCCCCTTCGATACCCCCCCCCCCCCCCCGCCCCACCCTCTGGACCCCCTCTTCGTCATTCTTCGGTAGCGTCGTTGCGTTCAATGGCAAAACGTCGAGTCGAATAAACCTGGTGGTGGGAGTACGCGCTCCGGATTTAAAAGCATCGCCGCCTCGGAAATCCTTATCAGTTGGTACACTGTCAAAGTGCGCTCGTCAGTAAGCCATTATCGTCGTCACGGGAGGACGCAGGAAACTTTGTTTTATTTACACGGATCGATCTGTGCAGGTGTTTATGCATTATTGATATAAAAATAATAGTAAGAGAAATAATAATAATAATAATAATAGTAATTGGAATGATTGCAACGAAATAATAAAATAATGTAGAAATGATAAAATACAAACATATGTATATATAAATATATACAAATAAAAATCGTAGATAATAAATAGTATTATCAATAATAAATGTATACATATATTATTATTATTATTATTATTATTATTATTATTATTATTATTATTATTATTATTATTATTATTATTATTATTATTATTATTATTATTATTATTATTATTATTATTATTATTATTATTATTATTATTATTATTATTATTATTATTATTATTATTATTATTATTATTATTATTATTATTTATTTATTTCATATCTATTTATTTACAAATATAGAATCATATGTGAATAAGTTTATAATTAAAAATAATAACAGATATATATGAATTATTATTATTATTATTATTAATTCGACATCAAATACTCGTTTACGAATGGCATTTGAACCGTTGATGGGAAACGCGGGTGACTAAGTGATTTATCGACTGCTCCGTTCGAGAATTCCACGTCCACGTGTTTTCACCTTTTCACAAACACGCAAACGCGCATAAACATACCGATCATCTGTCGTTCGACGGTGCAACGACTTTCCCGACACGTCGGTGCGACCGCACTCTCGATAACCAACCGTGTCTGTCACGGATTTCGAAATCTCCCGCGTATTCTTTCATCCCGCGATCGGCCAGCTGCTCGTATCGTCGTTTTCCAACCGCGAGTGTCGCGATTGATTATGAAGAGAAAAATGAAGAAAAAACATGACGACAAAATATTTTGAGTATTTAAAGAGATTCGGAAAAAATGGAAAGATGGAAAAAAAAGACGAGCAGCGTCCCTCGTTTTCCAACCGTGCTTTACGATTGATTGTGAAGGAGGTAAAAAGGAAAAGCTTCATTCAAAAATATTATATTTGAAGAGATCGAAAGAAGAAAACAAACGAACAAACATGCATTGAATGCTAAATAATAAAATTAATAATTTTATTATAATTATTTAAATATAATAATTTAATACAATTATTTTATTATAATTTTATTATTATTTAATAATAATATAATAACTCATTATAATTAATAATTAATGACGTTTCGACACCGAAGGATCGACGGGTTTTGAATATTCCATAAATATTCGAATAGTTTTAACATGAAAGACGATAACTCTTAGCATAATCTAAGTTACGCAGTGACTTAACGTTACATAAACTGCTTATCGATCGTGACGTTACGCCGCTCGTACGTGCTCCGTAAATTTGTAAAGTCAAAAAAAAAATATCACATTTTTACTAGATATCAAAGAAAAACGTTGAGTAAACAAAAATTGTTTATTTAAAAAAAAAAAAAAAATCAAGTTTCAATAAAGAACGTTGGCGTGAAAAAAAAATTTCTTTCCACTAAAAATACTTTTTAGTTGATAGAAAATTTCTGAAGGTTTCAATAAAATATGTCTAAGTTTTTAAATAATGTTAGTTGTGAAAAATAAGTAGGGTCGATGGATAAGCGCGTGTCAGATTTTTTTTGGGACAGCTGTTGTGCCAAATACGACGATTAAGTGGCAGAGTAGGATTGTGGGCTGCGATATAAAGTTTTCTCGTCACCGCGGACGGTTAACCGCAGACTCGCAGCAGCTTCTATCCGTTTTGCTCCAGATTCTCGGCTCGCTCTATTCGTCACCCTCGTGCATTTCCGGGCGAACCGTGCGAACATCCAACTTTTTGGCCGACCGTTTGGCAAAAGCATTCGTCGTCGTCCTCGAGAGTTCAAACGTTTGACGTATGATGAGCGAAACTTTTTTTTTTTTTTTTTTAATCTCGTCACGAAGTCACATTGAAACGTCGAATGGCGAAATGGAGTCGTCGATTGCAGTAAAGGAGCAACGATCGCTCGGTCTTGGAAACATTTGTTGCAATTTTTTTATTTCAAGATTAATTGATTGATAACAAAATTAATTGGAAATAAAAAATTGAGAATGAAGAATTGAAATTTGAAAACTGAAAATAGAGAATTGATTGATTATAAAAATTGACTTCTTTTATTGATTGCTTCGTAATTTTTCATTGTTAATTTTTTTCTTTTTCAATCACAAAATTTTTTTATTTCCGTCATTTTTCGAACTTTGAATTGTGTTACACTAAATGCACCGTATTGCAGTTGCTGAAAGAAATTTTAAAATCGTTGTATTTTTTTTTTTTTACATCTTTGCGAAAAATGACTCATTATAACCTTAATTCCTTTTTTCTTAATTAATTTTTTTAGTGAATCGAAAAGGTAAATAGATTTCGTTGAAAAATTTATTAACATAAATTTATGATAAATATATCTACAATCCTCGCAAATTCATGAAGAATTATAAACAAAACGTTATCAGCAATCGATCACTCGATTTACACTTAATTTTTTTTAAATGTATAAATATCTTGATCTCATTGTTTAAAAAAATTCACGTTTATCACAATAAAAATGACAATATATCGAGAGGCTCTGATCATTCTCGAAGTATTTAGAATTATCCCTCTCATGGTCTCAAACAAATACGTTGTTCTTTCTTTTCGTTTCATTTTTTTTCTTTTGGTCTTAAATGCAATTACCATTCTGCGACAGTCGGGGAATTCAAAGCCAACCGTCGGACCTGTGTACATAGCGTGAGAAACTCCGTAAATGTATGACAATTGAAGATTCCATCGTTGAACTTTTGATGACGTTTACGGTAACGTCCATTAACGATGGTTACAAAGGGACCTCGGCGAACCCAACTTCGACATGCCGTACGATTCGCCTGGAAAATGTATTTTCTGGGGCGAGCTGCGCACTTGAGTTAAACAATGTCATTCGATTTAACAAAGACCGTGATCAAAGCTTGTCATTTATGAATAATGTTTGCATCAAATACGAGCATCGTGCAAACATCTTTCTCGCAGCCAGACTATACATAGCCTTTTATCCGGTCGTTGAGTGCAATACAAGGATCGACGTCCGACAATGCATCAGAAATCGTGCAATAATCGACGGAGCTCAATTTTTATTTATTCAAAATACAATAAAATTAAATGAAATATTTTTGTTCTAAAATTGTGCATAGAATTTAAATTTTCGGTAACTTACGAATTATCGCAATGCATTAAAAATCCCGCAATAATCAACTGAGCGCGATTCTTATTTATTCAAAATACAATAAAATGAAAATGAATTTTTTTTTTCCTTAAATTTTTGATGAAAATTTGAATTTTTGGTAACTAATAAATTATCATGCGTTATTATTTCGTTCGGACAATTTTTTCTTCGTGTCTTGTCCAACACTGAGACGATAAATAAGATTAATAAAATGAATGAAATATCTCAGTAAAAAATTAAAAAATTCCATTCAATTCATTCCGAACTTCAAATGTATCCGTAAAATCGTTGCAAAAAAAATTATCTTTCAAATACGAGTATCCGTGTGCGGTCAAACGGAAATTGCAACAAATCCATCCAATGTTCGCGGAAACATCGCGTTGAGAAGTTCACCGTTTGCTCTTATACTTTTTAATCGATCGACCACTCAACGACGATGACGACGACGTCGCACCGCGATGACCCAGTTTGCGATCGAAAATTCTACGAGAACATCTCTTGCCCTGTTTGTTCTCACCCGACGTCCAAACATCTCCCGCAGTAACCATCTGCAAACACGCGGACCCCTCGATCTCGCCCCTATTCTCTATATAGATATATGTATACAGAGCCCATATACATTTATGCACACTCGTATATCACGATCGAGTACTCATACCTACCACTTCTGAAAATGACCGCCGCACATCAACGTCACAAATCATTTCTAAAGGACGATTCGACTTGGCTCACCTTCGGCAGTTTTTTTCTTTCTTTTATAACCCCAGAGAACTTTGATATCGTTGGATTAATAATAGTAATAAGAATAATAATAATAATAATAGTAATAACAACAATAATAATAACAACGATAATAATAATAATAATAATAATAATAATAATAATAATAATAATAAAAATAATGATTATAATAATAATAACAACGATAATAATAATAATTCCGCGTCGATTACTTCTCGTTATTTGTTGAAATTCCTTCGGACGAAATATATTACACAACCTGGCATTTTTCCTTCCTTCTTCGGTAAATTTTCGTACGGAACTTATCATTTTTCTCGTAACATCAATTTTTTTGCAAAACGAAAATAAATTTTTCTTCTTCTTCCAATTTGAATGAAAATTGCCCGAACATTTATATTATTTTATTTTTTTTTTTTGTGTAATTGCGACGATTTAGACGATTCTGCTGGTATACGATGTTGGTGCACAGGAAGACGTGATTATCGGCAGAAAAAACGTCCAACTATTTGTCGCGAAATCCCGCGCCCTCTTCCGGTATTCGCGAATCGCTCGGCTCTTATAAAATCCTCGCGCGATATAACGCAATGGCTGAATTTATTCATACGTCGTACTGACATTGAGCGCACGAGCGAAGCATTTTTCACCCCCCCCCCCCTTCCCCAGCCCTTGCCCAATTACAGCATCTAATCGATAATCCGGACGAATGAGTGATAAAAAAGAATTAGAGAAAAGAACTGGAAAAAAAAAAATTGCCACGAATCGATGGTCAAGTTATTGGATTTGTCGATGAGAAAATTGCAACGAGGCGAATTCGCGCTCGAGCACTGGACTGATAACATCTGGAATTTTTTTTTGTTTTTTATTTCATTATCTTTCGGGCATGGGCGTATAACGAGAGCGATAGCATGCACTTGAGGAGGAACATGTGGGGCTGACGTTTGGCTGCAATCCCCGACGGAAATGAATGTCAAACAATGTCCAAACGGATTGAAAAGATCGTGGCTACTCGGTTGGCGTTCCGTATATATATATATTAGGGTGGCTTGAATAAAAAAGTTTTCTTTTATTTCAATCAAAATACATTCACTGCGAAGTATTTTGCATCTGGAGAATTCGCCCCAAAGATGAACCCGATCGGACCATTTTTTGGGGTCGCGCAAGATTTTTCAAGTTTTTTAATTTGATTAACATGGGAAAAACGTCTTATAGATACGTTGATCTCGTGAGTTCCATTTGAAAGCTCTTTAAAAACCGCTTAAAATGTCATGCAGACCTTTGGGATCCGATTGCAACTTCCGTCGTTAATTTTGTTTTTTCGTTAGAAATTATCGACGTAAATTGCCATCGGATTCCAAAGGTCTGCATGCCATTTTAAACGATTTTTGAAGAGCTTTCAAATGAAACTTACGGGATCAACGTAGCTATAAAATTCGCGGCGCTACGATTTTTTTAATGGAAACTTTGCGTTCTTCCCATGTTAATCAAATGGAAAGACTTGAAAAATCTTGCGCGACCCCTAAAAATTGTCCGGTCGGGTTCATCTTTGGGGTGAATTCTCTGGATGCAAGATATTTTGCAGTAAATGTATTTTGATTGAAATCAGAGGAAAACTTTTTTTTTCAACCCACCTTAATATATATATACATACATATATATTTATATATACATTAGGGTGACCGGCCAAAAAAAAATTCACCGCGCGCATCAGAGTCAAAATATCTGATATAATACGTAGTCAATCTATATTTGTCTAGATATATGGATAATATATGAATATATATTATATATGGTACGTTTTACGATGGATGGCCAAATACGTTTCAACATTGTATTCCCTGTGCTGATACGAATCCGACTTTAAAACAAAGAACTTGTTCGTGTCGAGTCTTGTGTTAAATTCCCACGAGACCGTCGCAACAAGAATTCCGAACGATTATCGTCGGCCACAGGAACGTCACCTGAGTGCATGATAACGTTTTAATGAGTTTCAAAACTCGATAACACGAGTTTCGAGAAAACAAAACAATGAATAATTATTTTTTTTTTACAATTTCATGTTTTCGGATTTACATTTTCAAGGACAATTGGTAATTATGAGATAATCACTTTTTCATACCAACGAGCTTTACTAGATTCCCACGGATTGATAAAATTCCAATTTCCAAAGAGGATTTTTTTTCAATGGGTTAATTGAATGTCATTACATATATTTTTTTTCGTGAGTGATTAGAAATTAATGACACACATCGTTATACGCCCATTAGAACGTGACCGGAAGATAACGTGGCCTGTACCGAAAGCGGGAAGAGTCGAATCATTGATAAACATTTATTTTTAGAATATAATTTTTATCTTCTTCACATCAATTTGAAAATATTCTGAACTGTTCTATTTCTGATCTTCAGAAACTGTTTGTTAATCGACAGGTAGAATGATTAGCAGAAATTTTGATCGATTTTGGACATTTTTATTTCTCTGTGGAACGAGAAAATTCAGTCGATAAAGCAGGAAACATCTTTAGGGATGGAGGCCAGAATTTTATAGATCGAATCTTGGCTAAAACTTTACTTCTTTTCTTACCGACCGAGCAATTATCACTTTGTCATAAGATGCAGCTGTCATCTTCGCTCTTGTATCCATCTGATAAACAAATAGATAACAAGTAGCGCGTCATTTTCTCGCCAGTCGAAATATATATCAGCCGATAATAATGAATGGAAATCTTTTGTTTTCTCGAGCCTACCAAACGCTTCTGGATAAACCACAAGTCTCCCGTGATTAGTCTTGTTATTTTTTATGATGTCCCACTCTTCCTTGTATCCAAAAATGTGATGAAACCGTTGAAAAACAATTACTTTACAATTTTTGTTACCGACGGAGTATGGAATGGCGGCGGGTGTGGGGGGTGGCAACCTCTGCCGCTGTTAACCCTTTCAAAAGATGCCCAAATTCATCTTAACCCAACGCCAACAATTAATTATCTTGATCCGAGCGCCGTCGTTCGAATCAAGATAACCGCTCGGTCGGTAACAAAAAACTGTAAAGCACTTTTCTCAATTACAATCAACCCCATCAAACAAAAAACGAGAACGATTAACTGCACCTTAAAATTCTGCAGTCAACCGTTCTCGTGTTTCATCCGAAAAATTCACGGCCACGTAGATCAATACTTTGTGAAGATCCAGCAACCGCTCGAACATTCATAACGATCGGAAAAAAACACGCCATAAGCAGCTCATCATTGTTAATGCGTCGGAATCCGTAGAATGCGCCGCAAGTCTCGTATGACGTTAATTCTTGCATCCCTACTTCATCCAAGCAAAAAGACCATGCGTTCGTCAATACAAGCCACATTCTCTTCCGTAGACCAGTCGATTCCCGGTTATCGTACAAAGCGGTCAACCCGTACGGTTTTACCAACCCCAAGTCGCTAAAAAACGGTTTTTTATTCCATCATCAATTTTTGTTTGTCCTTCGCCCACTGCATCGATCGTCAAAAATCGGTCGACCTTCGATCATCAGCGACCTTGTCCAATTCTACTCTCGATCGATCAAACCCAACGAATTCCGCGCGTGTGTACAAAATGGCGACTGATATCACAACAATGGCAGGCTCGAGCAGCAGTTTGATAAATGTTCGTGAGATTTCTTCATTATTTCATTCTCGAAATACACAACAAAACAAATCAACGAAATAACATTAGCACAGTTCAGTCGCATTGTGCTGAATTGTTATATTATCTTTCTTCATGCATCCTTTTGTTTGTATAGAATTTCGTTATCGCTGCTTTGTTCGAAGCATCGGCGCTGTTGTGCAACAAAGTCGCGTGAATAAAGCTGCGTACACACAAACGCAACCGCGATTATACGTATGCGGTTGGTGTCACTGGGAATGCTAAAGCGCGCGTAAATTCAAATCGATTTCGCATTTCGTGGGATAATTTCATGGATTCCGTTGGAAAAAAAATTCCACGGGTTCGTGGAATATCGATTATTTCAATCTTTCGTTTTCTGAAGAATTTATCGAATTCCCGACGATAAATCGTTGCTTTGTGGAGATGGAATGAAAATACGGAAAAGGGCTGGACGGTTCCGGTCGATAGCCCTCCGACAATATGCATACTACAACATATAAGATCGTCCAATAAGTTCTCGCGTCTTTCTTTACTCATAAATTTCATTAAAAATCACGACTACATCGGGTATAAGCTGAAATTGAATTATCTACATAAATTATAGTGTCCCAATCAAAGACCAAAAAAACAAACAAATCGCTATAAAACAAAAGAGGCCGAAGAAAAACGCTGAAAGTTATTGGACGACCCAATAGAACATACCACAAAAAGCAACATTATATAAAATGAAAAGAATAAATAGCACGAGAAAAAGAAGAAATATCCCAATTTGCCAATAAATGTCTTCAACTACGATTACTTGTAAAAAAAAAACTCCACTTCTAATAAAAAAAATTTTCTTTGTTTCTCTTTGTCCAGGCGAGCGAGTCGACACCGTTGCTGAAGAACGATTCAGCCAAAATGGTGCAGAAGAATATTGGAATATCTCAGGCAACGTTGGTGTCAAGTACCGGCGAGAATGCCGGACGACCGCGTCAATTACCGCAATACATAGCGGGTCTGTCATCGACATTGGGAGCTTTAGCCGCTGGTATGGTACTCGGTTGGACGTCGCCAGCCGGTGAAGACGGTGTGAAACTGAACACGAACGGGGTTTACGATTTCACCGTTGATAAAGGAGATTTTTCGTGGGTCAGTTCGATATTTAATTTGGGTGCGGCAACGATATGCGTGCCCATAGGCGTATTGTCGGACATGATAGGACGCAAAACGTCGATGCTTTTGCTCACTATACCGTTTACGATCGGTTGGGCATGCGTTATATGGCCAAATTCCCTAGCAACTTTGATCATCGGCCGTTATATTTTGGGAATAAGCGGTGGAGCTTTTTGCGTTACCGCGCCAATGTACACGGCGGAAATTGCCGACAGCGACACGCGCGGCAGACTCGGTTCTTACTTTCAACTTTTACTCACGGTCGGTATACTTCTTACCTACATTCTCGGCTCGATAAGCGCGATATCGATGTTCGCGTTGTCGATGATATCAGCCTCGATACCGCTTATCTTTTGCGCCGTGTTTTTCTTCATGCCGGAAACTCCGACGTATTATTTGATGAAGGGAAAAGTGGAAATGGCGAGGCAAACTTTGGAATGGCTGAGGGGACCGCAATACGACGCCGAACCCGAATTGGAAGAACAAATGCAAGCTTTGGCCGAAGCTAAACGCAATCAAGTGTCATTTTTCGCTTCGATACAATCGAAAGCCGCTGTAAAGGGTCTTATTATTGCTTTTGGACTTATGTTCTTTCAACAATTGAGCGGAGTCAATGCAATTATCTTTTACGCCGGAAGTATCTTCAACGAAGCGACCGGCGAAGACGCTGATTGGCCGACTATTGTCGTCGGTGTTATGCAAGTAATTGCCGTTTTCGTTAGTACTTTGATCGTTGACAAATTGGGACGAAGAATTCTTCTTTTGGTATCGAGCGTTTCCATGACCGTAACGACCTTCGTACTCGCTGTTTACTTCTACATGGACAAATTCGGACCTTCCATGGAAAATCTAAGATGGCTGCCGTTGGTGTGTATTTGCGGATTTATCATCTTATTCTCGTTGGGTTTTGGACCGATTCCGTGGATGATGATGGGCGAAATATTTTCGCCGCAAGTCAAGGGCGTGGCCGGAAGCAGCGCGTGTCTTTTCAATTGGCTGATGGCGTTTGTCGTGACGAAATTTTACAGCGATGTCAAAGATAGCATAGGACCTTATGGAACGTTTTGGATATTTTCGGGTGTTTGCGCTCTTGGTACGGTCTTTGTTTTCTTTATCGTTCCCGAGACCAAGGGCAAGACGCTGGATCAGATACAGATCGAATTGGGGGGCGGTTCTCCGCGAAATTCAGGAGTCAATGGAGAACAAGGAGTTAAACATTAGTTTTTACTGTTTTGTTGTTGATTTCTTGCGCAACGAAAAGGCAATTGTACATAGTTGATGGAGTGAAGTAAGAGCGGAACGCGCGATGGGCGGAATTCCCGTGATGCAACGCGAGCGAAGATATGGACGGTCTCCTTCGAAGGAACAGATTGGGCGATGATTTTCAGTATGATTCGGTATATTTTAGGAGCAGGTTTTTACCGAAATTATACTAAAACTACGACGTGAATTCGTGGATTTTTTATACCCAAATTACACTGCAAAATTAGACTTGAGTGCAACAAATTTACATCGAGATAATACTGGAAAAAAAAAATGTCAAGCGTAATTCTGGCACAATTTCATTGTAAATTAGGCGTTAACCTGATCACAATCGTTTTGAGATGAAACTCTGGTATAATCTCAGTACAATTTGGGTCACACCAATAACACTTTTCTTTCCGTGTAATTTCAGTAAACTCAGTAATTTCAGAAAAAGTTCGCAAACTCGTGTAATTTCAGTGCAGGTCAGTACAGCCGGCACCGAGAGGTTCAAGTTATAGTTTTTGTATCTATTTCTTCAATGTTACATCTGCGACTGCACTGTGCCTTGCACATGATGCAAAAAAAATTTATCCAAGCGACGTTAGTTGCAAAGTTTCTTCTTTTTTAATTTAAAAAACTTTTTTTTTGTAATTAGTTTTTTTTTGTTTGCATCAATTCGCCTGCGAGCGTTTTCGATTGAGTTCAACGCGACGTACAATCCTACCGCATTATTGTCATTGTGTTCTTCTAACGCCCGAAGAATTTTATGATTATCGTTTCTTCTTTTTTTTCCTTGTTTTTCCTTGATTTCATTGTAAGACTGATTCTTTTATAAATCAAGCTCTAGTCCGTAATAAGTACGTGGAGTTTGCATTATTTTGTGTATATGTATATGTTAGTCTAAGTTGTAAATAGATAATCTATCATTATTTAGTTCGTGAATCCGGAAAATTTCGATTTTCCGATCGAACGATGTGTACGTATGCAGATATAGCGAATCGAAGCTACCGAGAAGACGACGTTTATCGAATAATTATATAAATATCGTACATGTATGACGAAAGAAAATTTGTCGAATTACTACACGTTACATCCCAGTTAACGTCGCTTAAGTGTCGGTCGATCGGACAATGAAATAAACAACATCTTTGTTATCAATTGTTTCGAGGCATTTAACCAATTTGCGCGTAATTAAAGAATTATCATTGTTCCGAATGTGGTTAGAAATACGGAATTTATTACGTATTTATTTATTTTTTATCGTATGCACTCCGATTTCTTGCATAATTTAATTTTTTTAGAATGTCTTTGTGAAATAAAAAAAATTGTTTGCGATACGATGGTTTTATTATTGACAAAAACGCTGAGTTGTGGATATCCCGATATTGGGCGTGAGCTGGAAGAAGAGACAAAACTTTGAAAATTGCTTCGTTATTTTCGAGGCAATGTACGAACTCCTTAATGGAGATCTCTATGACTTATTTTTTTTTTTATCGATTTTGGCTTCCTCGTAGAGGATAAATTACTTCAAATATGAGAAAACGAATTGAAAGATTCAACTTGCAGCTTGGTCTCCATCATAAATCCGATCTCCTCGATCGATTTTCAACGTATTTCGATAACTTAAAATTTGCGAACGCTAGGATGGTAACTGACTTTTTTTTTTAATCTCAAAACGCTGTCAAATCCAAGTGGCTTCGCCAATTATTGCAACAATTACGGATGACACAGACATCACGAGATTGCATGGGCGTGCAAGATTCGAGCGCTGTAACTTAACCCTTCGTCGTCACACTAACGAATCATATCACGACCGTCACACTGGGTCGACTCGACCCGGTCGGATTTTAAAAACGATTGTGAGCAAACAATTCGCCCGAAGTAGTTAAAAAAAAGTCGAACCTTGCACATTGCTTCCTCATAATTTTTCACATTTGCCAAAGTTTCCTCTATGAGGAAATATGTGTCGATAAATTTTGGCTTCCTCATAGAGGAAACTTTTGCAAATGTGAAAAATTATGATAAAGCAATGTGCAAGGTTCGACTTTGCACCCCCTTGTTTTCATATAAATTCCGTTCGTAAATTTATCCAGCCCGGAATAAATATGTGGTGAATTCCATGTCAAATCCAAAAAATTGGAAGTCGCATTAAATCTGAATGCTTAGATGGATTTTACCGAAATTCAATGTGAAACACCTTTCGACAATGGTGCGACTTTGTACCAAATTTTAGTCCGATATCTCGAAAATTGTGGAAGCTAGAGCACGCACGTCTTTTTTTGAAAAATTTCAAAACGACATAAAATATTAATGCCTTTATGGATTTTACCCAAATTCAATACGAAACATCTTTTGATAATAGTGCGACTTTGTACCAAATTTTAGTCCGATATCTCAAAAATTGCACCAGCTAGAGAGCGCACACCAATTTTTTACACCTTTTACAATTCTTTAAAACAAAAGCACTGCATGGATTTTTTTCAAATTCAGTAACAAGCGTCTCCCCGTAGTCGTTCAACATTCTAATGAATTTAAGCTCGATATCACTAGAATTGTGGGAGCTAGAGACCGAAAATTAATTTTTTTATTTTTTAAAAATCGCGTAAAAACAAAAGATCTACATGGATTTTTCTAAAAATTCAATCATGCTATGCGCCTTGAACCCTTTACACGTGTGACAAATTTCAGATTGATATCTCAAGCCGTTCTCAAGTTGTGAACGTTCGACCAATGTTACATGCACAAACACACATACATTCGAAAAATGTTTGTGAATGTGATTGTTAGATGTTTTGGGACATTCTGAACCAGCGCCGTAACCAAAGGGGTGCTAAGGGGGGCTTAGCCCCCCTCAAAATTCTCCAAGCCCCCCCCCCCCCAAAATGTTATACGTACATATACATTTGCATATACATATCTACACAAACACATCTATACGAGCCCCTCCGAGCCCCCCTTGCCCTTTATTCCTAGTTACGGCGCTGTTCTGAACACGTTTTCATGAACATCTCGAAAAAAAAAATTACACCAAAAAAAAGCTTCCTCTATGAGTAAGGAAAATTACAGGACATTCCTCAAACATTCTCAATTATCTACGAAAAGTTTATTTACAGAAAATAAAATGGCAAAGTGTTAAAAAAAGTCATAAAAAGATGCAAGCGGAATCAAACCCGGTGGTTGTTGGTTTATCGGCGGGTGGATTCCATCGAGTGTGATCGTAAAGGGTTAGACCGTTCTAGTTCTAGGCGTTTGAATTTTGAGAGGCCGTTCTCGATGAAAAAAAATAACGAATCGTCACATAGCTTCCTCTATGAAAGAGCAAAACATATTTTTGTACGGTTATTCATTCGTGCGGTAAATGTTGAACGTGCTTCACACGTAGCTTATTTACATATACGTGTTTAGAACAATTGCGGGCGGCCGACGATAATTTCAATTCTCTCCGGTAAAATTCGTGACACTTTGTGGAAGCTCTAACGTGGAAATTTACAATCGTACACGATAATTCGAATGCCACGGTTATGAAGGCGACCATAAATTACACCGAAACCAAGTACTTCTCTCCAATTTTCCTCCAACACCAATGAAATGAGTTGCATTCCAATTAATATTAAATCATGTCAGTGATATTTATTGAAAAAGGAACCAAAAAAATAAAATATAAAAAAAAAAAGGTGGACCACGTTTTTGAAAAATTGATAGGTAAAAATGAATAAATTTTATTACAATTTTCGTTTGTGTTGTGGAACTCGTTGCAATTTGTATTTTTAATTTTGCTATCGACGAATGGGACAGACCTCTGCGTTGCTAATGATTTCCGGTTCCTTGATGAGTCTGTCGAGTGTTGTTCTTGGAATTCGTTATTATCTGATTGTACATGATTTTGATTCGATAAACAATTTTCAATGGATGCCACTCACGTGCATTTGTCTGTTTGTTGGTTCGGATTGTTTTTTATTCTTTTGCCGGGATAATGCTGATCATCGAGGAATTATTTTCTCTTCATGTTGAAGCTGCTAGGATGATGAGCAATCTGAGTACCGCTTATTGGTTCACGAGGTTCGTGGTTATTAAATTCGTCGTTCAGGGTGAAGAAGAAATTGGTATTCACGGAATATTTTTCATATACTCGGCAACGAATATCGCATTGTTTTCGTTTTCTTATTTCATCCGGAAACGAAGAAGAAGAGTCTGGAAGAAACACAAATGGAATTAGGAAGAAATGTTATCAGTTGTGAGACATCGAAACGACGATATTAAGAAAAATTGGGGGTTTGTCTCGATTAAGATGTTTGCATTACATTTTTTCAGTTATTTTCGTAGAGGATGGAATTTTATCGGATGCAGGTTCACAAGAGTCACGTACCGAATATGCGTGTAAAATAATCTGTTGCATTAAATGATTTTCGTGAATGAATTATTTTTGTAAAAATAGATGCAAATAAGACTTATCATCGACTTTTCCATTAATAATAATAAAGTAAATAATAATTGCAAATAAATTTATTTTTTCGCATACGTTGCTGGATAATTGATATCGTTTGATGTACTAATTTATAGATATTATAAGATAATTCAAATATTTCGAATGATTTTCACATAAAAAGACAATTTAAAAACGTCAATTGACCCGAATTTGATTTATTTGTCTCGAAAAGCCTGAAAACAAGCAGAAGAAATAAATAATAATAATTCGAAATAAATTCCTTTTCTTTGCCTACGTCGTTGAATAATTGATATTGTCCGATGTCGTGCTAATTAACATATATTATAAGATCATAACAATATATTGAACGATTTTTACATAAAAATACAGGAAAATAAACAATTCACCCGAATTTAATCTATTTTCACGAATACCCCAAAAACAATGCAAAGAATTGATAATCCTTGTATCAACTTCAAAACGTCATTCACTGAAGTAAACAGCTGCAAACCAAACTAAACGGAATCAAATCTCAAGTGGTAAACAAAAAACTATCGTATCGTCCATAGATAAAAAAAAATAGATTACCGTAGAATTTGTATTATCGTATCGAAGAATGTTCGATACACGTAACTCAAGTGTCCGAGGATCCAGATAATACTAGTTTGAAGAGATGAAGAGACAAATCGATTGCATAATATCAAGGTATTTTTCCAATCAAACCACGTGGAACGTTGTGTTTTGATTAGAACTCGTGTCGTCGAGTGTCGATGATAGACTATCACGATTCGATTAAAAAAAAAAAAACCGGAATTCCCGTCTACAATAGTTCCAACGAACAAATCAATTCCGCAGACACGAAGAAGATTACAGCAAAGAAGAAATCCATCCAACGTGAAATTTAAAAAGAATCCGAAATTCCCAATAAAATCATTCGGCAAACAATTAAATTCCGCAGACTCGAATGAGATTAGAGTAAAGAAGAATTCCATCCGCGGTAAAAAAAGATGGTGGGGGAGAGTCCGGAATGGCGAATGAGACGTCAAAACGTCGAACGCGTTTAAAAACCTCACCAAACACTGGCGCGATGTCATACGAATATCAACGTCGTCGTCGTTCAGCAAAGTGTTTCAACGTTCGCCAATCAACTCGAATCCTCGCGGTGACCTCGTGTACGGCGATACAAAAGAATATCAGTAATTGAATAAATTTGCGACGGTTGACAAAACCCGTCGGTGATATCTGTAAGGTCGCCCTCGAGATCAAACGTCGAAGAAGTTTTTTACCCGCCGAGACGTTTTAGTTTCAATCAACGAGTTCTCACCCTAACCGCTGTCACGGCTTCCACGTAATTTTCGAAGGTAAAAATCATATTTCAAAATCACCAAAGATATGAAATTTTCAAAATCCAAACCTTACCAACAAAATCTTTGACCGAAAAAAAAAAAACTCCGTAATCGCACCGCGAAAAAGATGTTTAATCTGTGCGCGAAGTGTCTAAAATTAACCGACAATTGTTCAACCGAGTCACAGACTTTACATTGCATAATTTACCTTTGCACCGTTTTACAGGCACGTACGGATGTGGAAAATATCTCTCGTGAGATCATCGAGTGAAGCATGACGTCGAAGAGTGCGGAAATAACGAAGGTTTCGTCGATTAAAAATCCGGAGAAAAAAGAAAAATGTCCGCGTATGTGGCCTCAATACGTTGCCGGATTGTCAGCGACATTGGGTGGATTGGGTTCGGGTTTGGCTTTGGGTTGGTCATCACCGGCCGGTAACGACGGATGTGAATTGAATTATTCTTTCGACATCGATGCCGAAGATTTTTCGTGGATAAGTTCGATGTTTACATTGGGCGCGGCGGCCATTAGCATACCCGCGGGTATGCTTACGGATCTCATAGGACGAAGAACAACGATGTTGTTGATGACAATTCCATTTACGATCGGTTGGGCTTGCGTTATTTGGCCAAATTCCGTTTCTACACTAATAATCGGACGTTTTTTGTTGGGTTTGAGCGGTGGTTCGTTTTCCGTCACCGTTCCAATTTACACCGGTGAAATAGCCGACATTAAAAATCGCGGACGGCTCGGTTCTTATTTGGAATTACAAATTGTTCTGGGCATTCTCATGGCTTACGTGATGGGTTTGTTTCACAATATGCATCTTCTTTCGATCTTATCCGCCGCTGTACCACTCATCTTCTTCGCCATATTCTTTCACATGCCGGAAACTCCGACTTATCATCTGACGAAGAACAACGAAGAAGCTGCGAAACGATCTCTCGTTTGGCTCCGAGGCGACGATTGGAACGTCGAACCCGAATTGACGGAACAAAAAAATGCTCTCGTCGAAACTAAACGCGATGAAACATCGTTCTTCGTCGCTATAAGATCGTACGTCGCTGTCAAAGGTCTTTTCATCGGTTACGGACTAATGTTTTTTCAACAATTGAGCGGTATCAATACAATTATATTTTACGGTAGCAGCATTTTTGCCGATGCAACGAAAGAAACGTCGGATTGGCCGATAATCGTCGTGGGAGTGCTTCAAGTCGTTGCCGTGGTTTTGAGCACTCTCGTCGTTGACGATTGGGGAAGAAGAATTTTATTGTTCGTTTCCGGTGCAATTATGTGCGTAACGAGTTTTTTTCTTGGATTTTATTTTTATTTGGATGTCAACGAAAAATCGTCGATCGAACATTTAACGTGGTTGCCACTTTTTTGTATAGGAGGTTTTGTTTTGGCCATTGAATTTGGATTTGGACCGATTCCGTGGATGATGATGGGAGAAATATTTTCGGCCCGTGTCAAGGGCGTGGCTGGTAGCAGCGCGTGTTTTTTCAATTGGCTGATGGCTTTTGTGGTTACGAAATTTTTTGTCGATGTTAAGGGGCTAATTGGATCCCACGGAGCTTTTTGGATATTTTCGGGGATATGTGGATTGAGCGTGATTTTCGTTTATTTCGTCGTACCCGAGACGAAGGGCAAAACTTTGGAAGAGATACAGATCGAATTGGCCGGTGGGAAAAAGCGAGGGAAACAAAGGAGCAAAGTCTGATAGTTCGACGATGATTAATCGACGATTAGAAATAAGATTTTTTAATTGTAAAAAAAATTATAATCAATGTTTTTTTTATTTTGTAGTTATTTGTGTGGGTGGATGTGTGTTTTTTTATTTCATTTTCAAGACTGAATCGTTAATAAATTGAGTTGAGTTGTTACGAAATTTTTTTTTTTTTTTTTTCGAGGGGTAAATAATTTATTACGCCATTAGTTCCCAATTTTTTATTTATTTATTAAGTATGAGTGGTTTTATTATGTACAAGATTTGATATTTCGACAGATAGGAGATACCGAAACGTAAACGTTTATAGACTTTGGCCATAAAAATGATGAGCAATCGAGAATTGAGAGCAAAAAAAAAAAGAAAAAAAATATTGCCTCTGTTGGAAAAAAAATAATTATTCTTCGGTTAATTCGGGATACAAATTAGCGACGATTTGGTCGACGAGCATGTAAGCGAGATGTTTGTTGAACGGACCGCATTGAAGAGGATCCAAGAGACTGTCCATTATTTTGCGCCATTTGCGACGAAAACCGAAACACCACCAGGGCAACAAATTGTGCAAACCCATTCGCGCTCTTTTGTAACATTCTTCGTCCCTTCGCGCGATCGGAATCGTCGTCGGAGTCGTCGTTGGATCGAAAATCTTTTCGTGCAAAAGTTTCACGACACTGGCCGCTCGTCCACCGCTCAACAATTTGATCAACGTTTCGCGAAGAAACGAATTCAATATCGGATCCAAACTCGTTCGAGATAACGACGCGACGAGCCAAACTATTCGTGAAATTGCCGATGTATCGTCCAACATGTTGTTTACTGTAAGAAAAAAAAATTACGATCGGGGATGAAAATAAATATTGTAATTTTTGTATATTTTTATCAGGTTGTGCAATTAATTTCCGATGGTTTTGTATTTTATTTTTTTCCCGCAATTTTGTGGTTCGTTCGGTACAGTATATATTAGGGTGTTTGAAAAACGAAGCTTTGTTTTTCATTTTGAACGATAAGAATCTTTTAATATGCATTGAAACGAATATTTTGGTACAAAATTTATCTTTTCGTATTGATATTTGAAGCCTCTAATCGCCTTTACAGATTTTCTATTTAAAATACACAGGAGAAATTAGTTTTTGTCTCAAAATTACTCTTATTCAGTAGTATTCAGCTCATCTTCGTCAGGACCAAGCTTTTTCGATGAGGCATTGACACCTTTTGGAAAGTGCCTGATTCAAATATTTTTTTTTTTTGTAATTTAATAGTTAAAGTTGATTTTTGTCGTAAAATCACGTTTTTAAGTTAATAATTACGTTTCCTCATGAAAGAATGAACTTTTGAAGTAAAGTACAGGAGTACTTTTTAGTAGAAAATTAAATTTCCTATAGTATAACTTCTCTGCTATTTTTTGTACAAATCGATTGTTTTACGAGTTATCACGGAAAAACCAATGGAAATTGACGAATATTGCGCTGTTGAAATCTCAAAAAGTTATCCCGAAATTCATCAATTTAATCTCAATTAAGCTTTAATTAAACTTCAACTAAACTTAATTAAGTTTTAATCTATATTTAAAGATTTTTATGATTCAAAGTAAAAAAAAAAAGCTTTTCTTTTAAACACCTTAGTGTATATATGCATTTCCAAGTCCTTTCTTTTCTCTACGACCCTAATGGCGTTTTTTTTTTTGGAATGGATTAATTTCTATCAATTTTCGGGTCTTTGAAATGGAAGTTCCGGGAGGCAAAAAAAATAATTTTCCACATCTGCTCTATTTTCGCCTTTCCCCGTGGTCTTAAAGCTTCGGAAGCATCTCAGGACGTTTGTAACATGTTTGAAGAAATGCTATAGCTCCGAGAACCGGTCAAGATGGGCTTGCCAAATTCAAATTTGAATAAAAAAAATTTTCGCGGAAATTCCATTTCAAAAACCCGGAAAATTTATTAAAATGAATTAATTCGAAAAATTGAAGCAAATAAATTTACAGAGCAATAAAAAGACTCGCCAACGCACACATACATACACTCAACCCAACAAATCCCAAAATTGCGAAAAAATAAAATACAAAAACCGCAGAAATTGCAAATATTTGTTTAAAAACAAAAAAAAAATGTTCAACCCCGAAAATTTTACTTACCCGCTTCGGCCACGCAGTAACACGCGCCCTTGACGTGTTGCTGCTTGGACGGAACTCTCGTGAATTCGTGATTCGACAAATGAAGATCCAAATTATTGCCAAAAGGCGTTTCGTTCAACAAATCACGTCCTCTCCTCTTCGTTTCACCAAAAGCATGATCGCTCGTCGTTTCGACACCTACGTCAGCCGCGTGTTCGTTCTTCGCGTGAGTCGAGGCCAAAAATGTATTCATAAATTTGTCCAAATGTTGTCCTTTCTCCTTGCGCAATTTGTGAGCAACGTTTTGATAAAAAATTCCGATATCCGGAGTGTTGTAATTGGCGAAGTAAGGTTTTAAATTTGGCACGGTTAAAAAAGTGTGCAACAATTCGCTGCTTCGTAGAGTCGGTTTTGACAAGAGTTTTTGCAAAAAATCTTGATAACGTTGACGATTGGACGGCAATGAGGAATTTTTTCGCGTCGGTAGAGGTGAATCGTTCAATTCGCGATCTCCGTGAAATTCCATCAAACGAACGCGAAGAGCGTAAAAATCGTGATCACGACGAAGAACGGTCCAAGATTTGTCCTCGGCTACGCTGTGAACCGCCACCATGTAGAGCGGATGCGCTCCACCACCGTCGACGTGGGGTACGGTGACTCGCCACGTCGTCAAATCGCGACTTTTGTTCTCGTCGAAATTCACGTCGCTGTAGGTTCGCGGCGAACAATCGACTTCCTCGGCTTGAAAAACGTCCTGCGATTGAAACGGTGCACCGTCGACGGCTGCGGCTCGAAGAACGCCGCGAATTCGGCCCAATTGATTGCTCAAACGAGTTCCAACGCCCGAACTTCCGACTCCGCTGTTTATGCTGGAATAATGGAATTTTAATAACCGAATCGGAAGTTTGATAATTAATAATAATAGTTATTATTATTATTGAATAATAACTGAAAATAATAATAATTATTATTATTATTAATATTATTAATAATAATAGGAATAAAAATAATAATAATAATAATTATTATTATTATTATTAATATTATTAATAATAATAGGAATAAAAATAATAATAATTATTATTATTATTATTATTAATAATAATATGAATAAAAATAATAATAATTAATAATTAGTATTTAATAATAATAATAATAAAAATTCATAATAATAATAATAATAATAACCGACTCTTTTATGCTGGAATAACGAAATTTTAATAATCGATTGAGAAGTTTAATAATTAATAATAATAGTTATTATTATTATTAAATAATAACTAAAAATAATAACAATAATAATAATTATTATTATTAATAATAATATGAATAAAAAAAATTATAATAATCGTTATTATTACTATTAATAATAATATAAATAAAAATAATAATAATAATAATAATTGATAATTAGTATTTAATAATAATAAAAATTGATAATAATAATAATAATAATAATAATAATAAATTATTATTATTTTTAATATTTATATTTGTAATAATATAAATTGTATATATTTTATTGTTGGATTGTAATTTTTATTGTAAATAATATTTATTTTATAATATTAGTTTAGTCTATTAATATAATATTGTCTTTTATTTCATATTAATATTATTGTCATTTTTTATATTTTCGAGCATTTTTTTTCTCCTTAATTTCTTTTAAGTACTGTTAAATTTTTTTTCAGCTGTTTCTGGCTTTCAGAAAATGGAGGAAAATTCAGAAGTACTTGTCGAAGTTTTTACCAGACGATGCAATCCTTGTTATCAATCGTTTTCAAAAAGAAACATTGGAATTTGGGAAAAAAATTGAGAATAAATCGAAATTGTTTGAAAAATGTATAATTTTGCAACGAATGAGTTTGATAAAAAAATCTGTGCACGATTTCGAACGTTAGACTATGAGCTTTGGAAGGAGTTTAGGCCCATTTGGGGCAGTTTCGAGAAGATGAATTATTTTAAGGCCTGGAAGTGAGAATATTTTACAGCGATTCGTGCAAATGAATCCATAGAAAAAGCAGAATCGATTGGAGCAGATTCGCTATATGCATCTCCACTTCTCCTTCTAGTGACAAAACTGTCCAGAATTACATAAAAAATTTTAATTGCTCATATAAATACCATAAAATACAAAATAGCCGAAGGTTAATTGTCGCAATGCAACAGGAATGATCCCAGAAAATCGAGTCAAATTCGCATTATTAAAGACTGTACGAGTTTAAAACTATCTCTCCAATTCAATACACGTACAATTCTTCTAGAAATAAAATCAAATCCAACTCGCTACCGAAGTTAGAAACTCGTGCTTATTTTTTCGAAAAAAAAATCCTTCACAATTTTTCAATCATCGTTGCTGAGTGAAATTTTTTTAAATAAAAAAAAATTGTTAAACTCACTTCATCTGGGTGGAGGGTTTGACGACGGTCGACGTTGCCGACGGTCCGCACAATAATTTGTACAGCTGAAATTTTCGTAGTTTCGTGAGAGGAATTGATCGTATCCATGTCTGAAGAGATTAAAAATCCGTTAATAAATTCTCACCTCGTAGCTGTGATGGAACGACGGCAAGCAAACCGCTTCGAGCAATGCATGAGCCTCCTGATGCGCTTGGTAGAGCGGCCTCGATGTTCTCAGATCTTGAATTTTAGACGCACCACCTTCCAAAACTACAAAAAAAAAAAAAAAAAAAAAAAAAATTATCACGAAACTTACGTGGTTTCAGCAATTTAACGCATATTTATCTATCGTGCTTGTTGATACGGCAAAACTTACTTTCTCGCATGCCTTGCGATATGTGCGGGGGCAGATGCAAATAGTCGCTGCCATTCGGATCCAGATACGTCGAATATATTGTCAATGCGTCGAGGAATAAAGTTTCTTCGATTTCCGTTGTCATTTCGGGATTCAACATGCGTTTGCTGAGATCGTCTGTTTGAGAATGGTTTTATTTAATTATTTATTCTTTATTTAACCCGACAGACACATCCTTATTTTTATTGTAATAATTATTTAATTTTATTAAACTTCATTCTATTTATTTTTGCTTCCTCGTGGAGGAAGCTATGTTGAGGAGAGATATTTTTTTTTTTTGAGACCTTTATGTCATTATGTTCGGAATGTGCGAAAACTTCGAGAAAACACATTTGGAGAAAATGTCTAGATATACATCTGGACATTTGTGTATGTGTTTAATAGACCCCCAAAATTCAAACGTGTATAACTCGGGAACGGTTTTAGCTACAGCCCCCAAATTTTGCAGACATGTGCAGCTTTATAATCTCTTTTTTTGGCTATAATTGTCGTCATGATTGAAGCTGCGGCTCGGATTTTGTGACGTTTTCAAATTACCATTAAAAAAAGACGTTTACACGATAGCGTTCGCAAATTTTGAGATATTCGTCTAAATAGTTCTTTACAAATAGGTTTGTACCCAAGGTTGGTTGATATTGCATTTGGGCCAAATCCATCCAGGGATTCAGATTTTATAGGATTTCGAATTTTTCAAAAAAATTAACGTTTCGTTCTAACTCACGACAGCTTTGACAGATCGAATCCGAACTCGCTGCAGGTATGAAACATTATTTGACTGTACTATGTATTAAATTTGGCGAAGATCGAATAGGGGAATCGGATTTTATAAGACTTCGAATTTTTCGAAAAAGTGACGTTTAGCTCGAACTCACGACAGCTTCGACCAATCAAACACGAACTCGCTACATGTATAGAACATCACTTAACCGTGAAACGTTGTATGGGGAACAAGCTGCAAGTTGGAACTTGCAAATTGTTTCCTCACAATTCAACAGAGCTGGAAGTTGAAATTTGCAAGCAGCTCCCCCAAAATTGACCATATTGCGAGGATCTTCCTCTATGAGGAAGCCAAAGTTGATATAAATAATTTCCTCGTGGACAAAAACCCTCGCAATATCTTCAATTCCGGAGGAGCCACTTGCAAATTTCAACTTCCAGCTTTCTTTAATTCCGAGGAAGCTATTTGCAACTTCCAACTTGCAGCTTGTTTCATTTTATTTTGATTTAAATTTTTTATTGAATTAAATATACTTACCGATATCCAAGCAAAATTGTAGCAAATTAACCGGACCAGTTTCCTTGATATGTTGCATAAATAAGTACAACAATTGAGGATCGTTGAGAACTTCATCCAGAGAAGGTTTCAAAGGATCTTGCGATCCTTGTACCGTCAAAATCGGTGTGACCCAGGCATAGAGTATTGGCACTTGAACGGCGTTCGCTTCTTGCGACAATTCGTGCTGATGATAAGTACAAAGTTCGATCAGGGTGTTTATAATGTCCGGATCGGCTAAAGCATCCAGAGCCGGCAATAAAACCCAATTGGCAAGAACTTCGCGGATTAAAACCTGAAAATCGATTAAATACCAATTGAAACTAGGAGGCCTATGGTTAGTAGTGTCCATTAGGGTGGATCTTAATAGGGGTGTTGACGAATTTCGACAAGTGCGACCCCCAGATAGATTCGAAATAAATTTAAAAAAAATATGTGCGAAACCCCAGCACTGTAGTCCAATGCGAAGACGTGCCTGTGAACTCGTTTTGTTTCCCATTTGAATAACATGGGATTTTCAGATTAATTCTGTCATTATTTTTTTGGAGTGCTTCTAAGCATTGAAAAAAAATATTATTCATATATAAATCTATTCTCAATTGGTATATTTACGTGTAAAATTTTTTACGAGGCGTTATCACAACCTTTAACCTTCCCACCCCTCTCTCTATTATACACGACGACAAATTGATACAGGCGAGGTCTTTTAAAAAATTTTACACGTAGATATACCAATTAAGAATAGATTTATATGAATAATATTTTTTTTTTCAATGCTTAGGAGCACTTCCAAAAAATAATGACTGAATTAGTCTGAAAATCCCATGTTATTCAAATGGGAAACGAAACGAGCTTACAGGCACGTCTTCGCATTGAACTACAGTGCTGGGGGTTTTGCACATATTTTTTTTTTTATTTATTTCGAACCTATCTGGAGGGTGCACTTATCGAAATTCGTCAACACCCCTATTAAGGTTTACCCTAGTGTACATGGATAGTTTTGCCCATGGTTAGCAGTGCCTATGGCTAGTAATCCTTAAAGCTATTTATTTCTATTTTGTGTGACTCTTTACGAGCCCCACAACTTCCCGATTTGCGAGCAAAATTTTTGAATCACGTTTTTTAAAAAAAATTGAAAAACTACTTTACCAAATTGGACCAAAAACTAATCATCTCTAAAGTACAGCAGAACACATCAATTAGCATCATCGATCAGTCTGATTGCGTTATAATTTTTTGAGAAAACGTTAACGAAAAGTTTTTTGAATCATGTTTTTTTTTTAACTAAAAAACTACTGTACCAAATTGGACCAAAATTCAATCAGCTCTAAGTTACAGCAGAACACATCAATTGCATCAATGATCAGTCTGTACGTACGTACGCACACACAAACATTTTGCTCAAAATAGGCTAAAATGATCCTAATGACCTTAAAACGTGAAGATCTGCAAAAAAATCGATTTTCCATTTTCGGGATCATTACAATAACTTCCCTATAAGATCGGGAAGTTAATTGAAATAAAACATCGTAATTAACGTATGTTGCGATTGCAATTATCGAAAAATCACCTTATTGTTAGTGGAATTGTAAGTACTGGGTAACAAACGTGGCAAAAGAGCGCTAACGGCGCCACGAAGATAATTCAATTCCGATTCGCGCGAATAAGAAGCCGGATGAGCTCTGTGACCCAAATAATCGGCTATGTAATCTTCGGGTTTTCCTCCCTTCGATTTTGCGAGTTTCACGAGTACTTTCCAGTCTTTGGCGTGTTGCAAAGCTATTGGAATTAAATTCGTGAATATTATTTCCGATGTATCGCTTCGCAAAAGTCTTCCGGCGATGTTTCGCACCGCCGTGCCTATCGCCATGCGAATTTGCTGGACGAACGCCGCGTTTCCGGAGAAATCGGAGTACCACGTGCACACGTAAGTCTCCAACAGTTTTTCCAGCAACTGTGAAAACGAAAATCGAACGATTAAAACCATGAAGTCAATAAATGTTATAAATAAAATGAATTAGAAGTCAATTATGGGTTGCGGAAAATTCGTCTAAAACAATTCGGCTAATAACAACTCGTCTAAAGCAATTAATGAAAAAAACAATTAATCTAATACAATTTGTCTAAAACAATTCGTCTAATAACAATTCGTCCAATAACAATTCGTCCAATAACAATTCGTCCAATAACAGTTCGTCCAATAACAATTCGTCCAATAACAATTCGTCCAATAACAATTCGTCTAATAACAATTCGTTATTTCTTAGAGTAAGAACGTTCCACTTTTGGCAAACCCTGGGGTTTTACATGGATTTTTAGCTTCTTCTTTAGGGTTATTTTCAGTTCTCCTTTTCTTTATTAGAAAACTATGGTTTTTTTCTCTGTTTCGTTTAAACGAATTTTTATGAGACGAATTGTTTCAGAGGAATTGTTCTAGATGAATTATCAGAGGAATTAGATGTTATTAGACGAATTGTTTTAGACAATTTGCTTCAGCCGAATTGTTATTAGACGAATTGTTTTAGACAAACTGTTTTAGACATGTTGTTTTTAGACCAATTGTTTTTTAGATGGATTGTTACTAGATGAACTGCTTTAGACGAGTTGTTTCTAGACAAATTTTCCGCAAATCATAATCATATCACGAAAAGTCTGATGAGATTCGTGGTATTTACATGTTGCAAAGCATTGTCGAAATCCTTAGGAACTTTGACCTGCGTGCTGTGCGCAGTGAGTCTGTGTCTGTTGCAAGAATTTCCGCTGCAGACCTTGCAAGCGTCGTCGTCGTTCGATTTGTCGGAGTTATTGGAACGTGCGAATTTGAAATAAACGTCGCCGTAATGCAGCAAACGCATGCCCCAGAGAACGCCCAGAATGTAGAGAACGCCGATGACGACGAACCATATCATACTTTTGGAAGAGAAAGAAATAAATTAAATTATCATTATTATCATCGAATCCGTGCATTGAATATCTGTTTGTGTGCATCTAAAAAATCATTTGAATTACGAAATTTGGTGCGATATATAAATTAATATTTCATGATGAATATATTGTATGGCATAAATCTTTTATGAATTTTTTTTAAATTATTTATTTTGATAAAGTAAATTGAGTAAAATCTCTCGTCATCTGAATTATAGTCATTTATATTTATTTCTGCAGTTAAATTTACTTGAATCAACAATTATTGCAACAATTATTAAAAGGAATGAATTTTATTTTTTTATTTTTTTTTTTAATTATAGTAAATTAAGATTTTTAATTGATTATTTGTAAATTGAAAAATAACCGAAATAGAACGAACTGTCTAGTTACGAAACTCGTATTTAATACTTAAACAATTACAAAACAGAAAGAACAAAAAGAAATTAACAACTCCAGAAGCGATTGGACGAAAGCATGGAACTCACCTGTCAAAAACAGCAACAATGAGAGCGAGAGTCGTTGCCGCCAATATCAACGTTAATTCTACATCCCGTATCATCGGGATTATCTTTTTTATTCTGTACATTTCGAAAACGTCAATGATTCAACGAAAATACCGATAGTTCACATTTTCTCAATAGTTTTTCCACTGCTCTTCGTTAATAAACAAGAATGACAACACCTGACATTTTCTCAAAAGTTTGTTCACGAGCGTATGCCCAAAGAAGAAAGATTGCATGGAACCGCACTTCCCATGTTAGATTTTGGACGATGCGATTAGCGTCGCTATTTTCTGGTAGATGGCATTACTGTCCTATCGGTGTGACAAACACATGGAAGACATATAAGCCCCGCCTCCAACGGCATCTTTCTTGCGCTCATGCTATCGTCCTGTAACGTTTGCTCTCTCCCACTAATTCGGCAGCTATCCCACCGCGAGACGTGCTACTCCCTTCGCTCATTGTGCTCGCACTCTCCAACTCACGCTCCGGGATAGGAATCTGACGCGAGTCAACGACTGATGCCACGCCCGTTGTCGGTCTCGCTTCTACTCACGCTCGGCGGCGATTAACCAGCTCACTCTTTGCTTTTCTCCACCGCTACGCTCATGCTGTTACTGTTCTGCTTGCGCTGTGGGATAAGGATTCGACGAGAGTCAACGACTGATGCCACGCCCGTTGTCGGTCTCGCTTCTACTCACGCTCGGCGGCGATTAACCAGCTCACTCTTTGCTTCCCTCTGCCGCTACGCTCTTGCTGTTTCTGTCCTACTTGCGCTGCGGAATAGAGATTCGACGCGAGCCAACGACGGACGATTCGCCCGACGTCATGCTCGCTTCTGCTCACGCTCGGCGGCAATTAACCATCTCACTCATTCATGTTGCGTCATCGCTACGGTCTCCCTGTTTGTTTCCTACTGGTTTGGAATAATAATAATAATAATGAAATAATAATAATAATGATAATAATAATAATAATAATAATAATAATAATAATAATAATAATAATAATAATAATAATAATAATAATAATAATAATAATAATAATAATAATAATAATAATAATAATAATAATAATAATAATAATAATAATAATAATAATAATAATAATAATAATAATAATAATAATAATAATAATAATAATAATAATAATAATAATAATAATAATAATAATAATAATAATAATATTAATAATAATAAATAATAATAGTAATAATAATTATTGTTATTCATGAAAATTGTAATCATAATTCGAAACGATGCAAACGCTGTTTTAATCAGCTGATAGCTGATAGCTTCTGTGTGCGACTCGAAGTAACACAGCCATAACGGAGTCGTACGGGGAAGAGTGCGCTGCCGCTGAATTTGAACCATCAACGTATATATATGAGGCATTCCACGTCAACTCAGACGGTCAAAACCCTGACCCCTGCCGATTTAGTTCGTAATTTTTTGTTGGCTTCCATTTCACCCCCAAAGTACCCCCGATTTTTTTCAGAATTTTCGTATCCCCGTACAACCCTTAAAAAAATTCAAAACCACCCCCAAATGAAGAAAGGCGTACTTGGACATAATTAATATCTTTGATTTTTTTTGTGTGATATCAGTAGGCCAAAAAATAAACTTTGCCGAAATTCCAGAGTGGGCTCTGTATTGCAACTATATTTTAGAAAAAAATAAATCGGACGGTCAAAACCTGAACTTTGCTGATTCAGTTCTCGATTTTTAGTTGAATTTAGTTTTACCCCAAAAGTACCCCTGATTTTTTTCAGAATTTAAAATTTCAACAAACTCTACTATTCAATGTACTGAAATCATTAAAAAAATTAAAATTTTTAATTGTGTCAAAGTACGTCTTTCCTTATTTGGGGGTAGTTTTTATTTTTTTAAAGGGTTGTAGGGGGATCCGAAAATTCAGTAAAAAATCAAGGGTACTTTTGGGGTGAAACTGAATTCAAAAAAAAATCGAGAGCTGAATCAGCAAAGATCAGGTTTTGACCGTCCGATTTATTTTTTTCTAAAATATAGTTGCAATACAGAGCCCACTCTGGAATTTTGGCAAAGTTTATTTTTTGATCTACCGATAACACACAAAAAAAAATCAAAGGTATTAATTATGTCCAAGTACGCCTTTCTTCATTTGGGGGCGGTGTTGAATTTTGTTAAGGGTCGTACAGGGATTCGAAAATTCTGAAAAAAATCGGGGGTACTTTGGGGGTTAAATGGAAGCCAACGAAAAATCAGGAACTAAATCGGCAGGGGTCAGGGTTTTCACCGTCTGAGTTGACGTGGAATGCCTCATATATATGTCGATGCTTCCAATACGAGTAGGGAAGAAACAGGGAGACCGTAGCGATGACGCAACATGAATGAGTGAGATGGTTAATTGCCGCCGAGCGTGAGCAAAAGCGAGCATGATGTCGGGCGAATCGTCCGTCGTTGGGTCGCGTCGAATCTCTATTCCGCAGCGCAAGTAGGACAGAAACAGCAAGAGCGTAGCGGTGGAGGGAAGCAAAGAGTGAGCTGGTTAATCGCCGCCGAGCGTTAGTAGAAGCGAGAGCAATGTTGGGCGGAGCGAAGCAATCGCGGAGTCGCGCGAGAAAGAGCGGGTTAGCAGATCCACTTCCAGCGCGAGTACGAGAGAGACAGTGTGAGCGTAGCAGTGACGCGCGGTTGAGAAGAGTGAGCTGGTTAATCGCCGCCGAGCGTGAGTCGAAGCGAGAGCAAAGTTGGGCGGCGCAGAGTCCGATTCCATTGTATGCGTGCACACGGACGAGCGGAGCAGCGCCTCTACTTCCTGCTTTCGGCGGCGCGAACTAATCTCGGCGGCTCCGAGGCCTACCAAATTCTCCCATAAGAAGTGCGGTTCCATGTAATCTTTCTTCTTTGGTATGCCAGATGGCCAGCAGAGAGCGTACGTCACGTAAATCCAGGAGCGAATATAGTCGTCTTACCACCCTCAGCTTCAACAAAATTGAGAAGGCGATTGCTGGATCTTCCCAAAGTGCTTTTCTCCATTACCATTCATTTGTTGGTAAGAAAAATAAGAACAGCTGACTGTAAAATAATAGGAAGCAGACAAACGTTCTCATTTTTCCCATAAAAAATCAATTATTCCCGAGAACAACGCTTTACAGTTTTTTTATAACGACCGAACAGTAACACATTATCATACCGCAATAGGAAAGAAATCAACTAGTAACGATCGTATTTCTTTTAGAACCTGCATTCACGTAAAAAATATTCGTAAAGTGGTTTTTTCCGTGACCATTTATTTTTCAATCAGAAAACGAGAACTGTTGACTGTAAAATTACAAGAACTAGTCAACCGTTCTCATCTTTTACATAAAGGATCAATTGCTACCGAAAACAACGCTTTACAGTCTTCGTTACCGACTGAGTGGTAGAACGGAATATTACAGTAATATTTCAAAAACGAACTAGTAACCATTATTTATGTATTCCTTATCAAATTTGCATTCTCACAGAGGCTACCAGATTCATTTATCATTTGCAAAATTAAATTTGATCGAAAGAATTAAGCGCAGTGATATATCCGCCCCTGCATACATCTGTCAACGATATGGCGAATCGCGGAAAACACCGCGATCACGTGACGCATTATCAGCTGTTCTTGGTACCCGTTGGTGCCGTATCTCCAGCCCCGCCAGTGGCTGCCAGTGCCAGCTACAAAACTACGGTCGAATTTCTCTTTTAAGTTTTCACAAACATCCCCGTTGTTTAGAAATGTCAAAAGCAATATCAATATACATATACTGCCAAGAATTTCAATGATTCAAAGATATCGCGTTGAAAATTTCATGATTACAATGACGATATAATTCACGGTAAGTACCACGAATATCGCTGCAAATAGTACAAACTATTGACTAACCACAGATTTTTTTCAATATTTTTTTTTTAACCAAGAAAAAGAATTTTTATGCACAAAATTGGGAAAAAATGTGATATCAATTTCAGGTTAGTTTCTCAGGGTGATAATAATTGGGCATGATAATTTTTCAAAATTATTAGAGCCGGGTGGGAAGATTCGGACGAATGGCATTGCAAGAAAGTCGCAGTTAGCAGAGTCGACGACCGCCGAACCTGCGACAAAAGCTTCAGGACATTGGCGATGACCAATGTTATCGTAGCGAGTAGCGATGCTTCCGTACCGCAGACCGTCGGAGGAAACACAAACAACGAGGGCGTTCTCCACGCGCCTCTGACTTCGTTCGTCGGTGCGTACAATTGTTTTCCACTTTTTCTTTGCGATTTAGCGTCGACCTGTCTGTGTTTTTTATCGTTTCTCAGAAATCGATTTACCTTGATTTACAGAAATGTGGTACCAGATATTCCTCTGGGCGCTCTTCTCCTCGGTGTTCGTTCATGTCATAGCCGCTGGAATATGTTTCGCGACTCTGCGCAAGCACAAATATGGAAAGTACGTAAAAAAGAAAATTTTTCTGCAATAACGATTTTATTTTTTAAATGAATGTCTCAGAAACTTTCGAAATTTTACTTCCAGATCTCTAATTTAATACAAATATAAACAATTCTTTTTCAAGCCGCGAAGCTTAAAATATATATATTTTTTCCTTGGTAAATTAAAAAGTTTTTTGTCGAAAAAGAGAAACAAATTCGTCTGCGATTACATTTCTATTCTTCATAAAAAATGTCTCAGAAACTTTTCGATTTTCTCTTTCGGTCCTCGAACAAAATACAAATATAAACAATTCTTTTCAAACCACCAAATAAATAAAATAAATAAAATAAAAAAATGAAATAAATAATATAATAAATATATTTTTTATTCTTCTTTGGTGAATCAAACCGTAAAAAAAAAAAACAAAAAAAATTCTCCCGCACCTTCATTTTCATTCGAACATAGAATATCTAAGAAATTTCAACATTCAACAAATCAAATACAAAATATAAACAATTATTTTCCAACCCAGAAAGATTAATAGCTATTTATTCCTTTCCTCGTAAATAAAGAATTTGATTTCGATTTCAGATTTTTTCCCATATTGATTCTCGTTATGGGAGTTCTACTGCCACTGACGTCGGGTGTGCTAAATTCAGCGACGATAGCGTTCGTCTATCACGGTTCGAATTATCAAATGTCGCCACTCTACGCTCTCCTATGGGGCACCGGACAAACCATCGTGGCAGCTTGCGTGGGTTTCACGAGAATCCTCGCGACGTTGTAAAATAAATGTATCCATAATTCCTACTCTGTAAATATCTATTCCTAAGATTCGAGCTGTTTTACACGAAACGTAGCAAAAACAAAAATTCGAAAGAAAAGAAGAAAAAACGATTGCGAGTAGATAAAGAAAAGAAAAAAAAAATAATAATCCAGTATTCCGAAAAATGCCCGACGATCGTAATTGAGATAGGACGAATGAATATAAAATGATGAATAAATTAAAAAAAGACGTATCTTAGGTTAACAACTCGGTCGGAATCGTCACCGAGCATTGTGGTATGAATAATTTGTTTTTTTTTTTTTTTTTTTTTTTGTTCTTTTGTAACGTTCAAGCTCTTCAACCGTATACTCTTTATTTTTTAATTATCGATTCTGTGATAAGCGCATAAATTCGAATCCACGAGAAACGAATGATTATGAACGGCTGTATTGTAATTCTGGATGAGGAGAATCGTCGAATATACACGTTTGTTGTACGCGTGGTGCGTTGAAATGTTGATATCTCGTTTGTAAGAAATTTACGTTTTATCATTCGATGTGAATATTTGAGAATAATTGATGAACGAATGGCGAAGAATATTGCGTTAAATAAATGCAAAATTATACAAATATTCGTGCATTGTCGTGTTATTTTTTGTAGACGTATACAGGGTGGTCCACGCAACGCGAGCACCGTTGTAACTTCCAAAGTATGCGTTGGACAAAAAGTGTTATGTACAACAAGTTGCATGGTTTAAAAGGGTGCAGTACGTAGTGCATCAATTTTTTTTATAGATCGAGGCGTTTCTTAGATTCGAGGGTTTTTTAACATAACTTTGTTTTTTTAAACAGATCACTATATTTTTTTATAGCAAAATATGGTAGAGAATCTAATTCTGAGTATCAAAGTATTGGTTTTCTCTAGCCCTAAGCTTTTACTTGCTACTAAATTATAAAATAAATAAATATATAAATATATAAATATAAATATATAAATATAAATATATAAATATAAATATATAAATATAAATATATAAATATATAAATATAAAAAAATTTTAAAAAACTAAAATTACTTGGAAATTTTCTTCACGCAATATCAAATTGAAGATTCAACCTTATCACAGATTTCCGCAGGATAGCGATGTTTACGTGACAGTGAGTGACTGGCTTATCGCAACTAACGTAAGTATCCTGCGGAAATCTGTGATAAGGTTGAATCTCCAATTTGATATTATGTGAAGAAAATTTTCAAGTAATGAAGTAAAATTACTCGTTAGCTATTAGGTTTAGGGCTTATAAAGATCAATACTTTTTTACTCAGAATTCAATGCTCTACCATATTTTGCTATAATAAATATAGTGATCTGTTTAAAGAAACGAAATTGTCCTTCAAATCTTCGAAACGCCTCGAACTATAAAAAAAATTGATGCACTACTTGCTGCACCCTTTTGAACTATGTAACTTTTGTATATAACATTTTTTTGTGCAACGCATACTTTGGAAGCCATAACGGTGCTCACGTTGCCCGGACCACCTTGTATAATAATGAAATTCTGCTCCAAATGAGTATTTTCGTTATTTTTAAATGTAAATAATGCCAAAAATTTCTTCGACTATTCCAGAATTAGGAGCAATTTTTTTTTCCAAAATATTGATAACTTTTTCAGATTTGAATATTTTGAAAAAAAATGTGAAGGACGTGGTGTTGAGATACTATACTTCGAGATAGGAATTGTTGCGATAGTGTCCGCTGCAAAAATAATATTTATTTAGAAGTATGAAGTTAAAAATTTGAGAGAAACAAAAAAATCAACTAAATCATTTTTAAAAACTTGAATTATTTTTATTATTTTTGCAAGCTTTATACAATTGAAAATGCAGGAACTTTGAGGGGTCCACTGGACCCCAAGTAACCGTGGGAAGATAAAAATATATATATATTGTTTTTCTGGTAAACTTGCTTCGCGATACAGTCGGACGCGGATTTCGGCAATTTGCACTACGCTTATGAGATACTCGACTGTACTCAAAGAAGTTTTCTATTTAAAAATAATATTGATTTGATTAATGAAAGATTATTTCTATCAGAGAAATATTCCAACAATAGAACAGTATAGAAAAAATTTCTATAACGTTGAAAAATTATTCGTATATAAGACAAATAGGAGATCGATAATAATTGCAAGGCAAGAATTATTTATAAAAATAGTTTTGGAAGAATTTTTGTTGCCCCCAAATTAGGACCCATGAAGCTTTTATTTAAACAATAAAATCCAAATGTAGGCCCAGATAGGCCTGTATTAAAATCTGCCACTTATCGGAAAAATCTGATAAGTGTGGGTTAAAAAAAAAAAAAATTGTCAACCGGCAATTGGCTCCTCACTCTTACGAGATTCTCGACTGTTGCCGGAAAAGACTCCAGCAGCCTTGCTTCAACTGCGATTCCGGAGCTTGCAAGCTGCACAGTCAGTGCTCACGCGCAAGCGTTGATCCCAGATCGTGGAAATTACGCGAGCCAGACTGTTATTCGATCACAAAAATGCCATCTTCGTCGAGAAAAACGAGCCGTCTATCGCGGCGACGAAAGAAAACCGTGAGATTGCAAACGTAATGACGAAAAATTTATCAATCCGCGTAATCGTGTCGTACAAGATGGATTTTTAAGTGCGTTTTAATCACACACGAGTACACCTTGCTTACCCCGCGTTATCGATCCCCCGCGAACGCCCGACGCCCCTTAAAAAGACACTACATTAAACAGACCCCTCTTCCTTAATTATTCGTTATTTTTCTCGAATTACCACCCTAATTATTCGAATATTAATCACTAATTAAAAAAATACAAAAATTAAGAAAAGAAATCAAGAATTTTATGTGTGAAAAAAAAATTACTTATCGGAACGAAATTTACGGAATATCACGGAATAAAAATTGGGAATCAAATGAAAATCAATTAAAAAAATTCTTCGACAAAACGGTGAGTGTTATCAAATTCCTGAGCTATTTAACAGCGTTACACAGTCGACGATGAATAATTGTACACGATAGAGCCATTTCAGAGTCGCCTATTAATAAAATTGAAATAAAAATAAAGAATGTTCAATTAATTATAATGTTAGTTCAACGACGAGGCGTTTTAGTCACTCACGGGTGATTAAAATTCATCGCCTCGCGTGCGAGTAACCACACGAAATCGTTACTCATCGTGCCTGACGACGCTTGTAAATAAATACAGCGTCCCCTTCCTCCTTTCTCCTCCCCTCCCGGCAGTCGTTGTATTACCCCTTAATCCAAAATAAAATTACGGTTCATATCTTTCGTACAATCGACTCTCAAGCGTTACGAGTAATTATTTATTTCAGTGTCAAATAATCCACAATCGTCCGGAGGCCGAAGAAACATCTCCGTAATTAAAATAATTCAAACTTCGAATTAACACATCGAAGAAAATATATATAAATATATTAATTCATATACATATATGTATAATGAAATCCCAAAAAGTCGATTCCTTAAATATGGAACTTCGCAAAACTTCGTGGACTAAAAGATTGACGATTATCGCATTTATTCTCGTTATTCTCGTGTGGCTGACATTGAGCGAGAATTATTGCATCTTCGGAAGTTTGACGAAAAAAATATCTCTTCAACGTATGAGACGATTCGGCGATTCGGCATCCGAAAATTCGTTGATTCGTCGGATATCGGAAGAAGTGAGAGTCGAGGTAATACCGTTGGACGACGTTGGACAATCGATTCGAAGAGTCACGAAGGTCCAAGTTGTGCCTCTGTGGACGAGCAATCGTACCGTCAAAGATCCGATCGACGTATCACCGAGATACAAACTTTTACGACAGCAAGGACTCATTCCAACGAGACAATTGCCGAGCGCGCTTATCATCGGGGTTAAAAAAGGTGGTACTCGAGCTTTGCTGGAATTTTTGAGATTGCATCCCGGCATACGGGCAGCTGGCTCGGAAGTACATTTTTTCGATCATCATTACGCCAAAGGATTTCATTGGTACAGGTGAGAAATTTGCGAAAGTTTCTAATTGGCGTATGAAAATATATTAATTGATTTCGATGGATTTTTTTTTGTTTTTTTTGAATCCTCATGAAGTAAGCTAGTGGGTTATTCCGATAAGAAGCCCATGGATTTACGGAAAATTCGTCTAGAAACAATTCGTCTAAAGCGATTCGTCTAAAACAATTCGTCTAACAACAATTCGTCTTATAACAATTCGTCTAGAACGATTGTTCTAAAACAATTCGTCTAACAACAATTCGTCTAATAACAATTCATCTAGAACAATTCGCCTAATAACAATTCGTCTGAACGAAACAGAGAAAAAAAACATAATTTTGTAATAAAGAAATGGAGAACTAAGAATAACCCTAAAGAAGAACATAAAAATCCATTTAAAACCCCAGGTTTCGCCAAAAATAAAACGTTCTTTCTCTGAGAAATAACGAATTGTTATTAGACGAATTGTTTGAGACGAATTGTTATTAGACGAATTGCTTTATTGTTAGATAAATTGTTGTTAGACAAATTGTCTTAGACGACTTGTTTATTAGACGAATTACTGGTAGACTAATTGGTTTTTAGACGAATTGTTTTAAAGGAATTTCCCGCAAACCCGGCCATGGGCTAGTGATGGGCGTTTCAGCATTTCCAGGTCCTTATTTTGTACCTAAATCAAACACGAATCGTAAAATAGTTTTTTTTAAATTCATTTCGTAAACGAATATTGCACATATAAAAGATGTCACGTTAAATTAATTATTTAATTATTTTGACTTGTAAAAAAAAAAAAAAAATAGGTCTTCAAAGAGGATTTTATAAATTACTTCAAATTCGAAGAAAACAGTTTGCAAGTTTCAATTTTTTTTACCCCTCGAAGATAAAACGCAACTAAAGTTTTTTCAAAATTCATTTTTCGAAATGTTGTACATATAAACCGTCGCATTCAATTTTCAAATTTAACTGTTCTTGTAAAAAAAATAGTTCCTTATAGTCGATTTTATGCATTAGGTACTTTAAATTCGGAGGAAGCATTTTCCAAATTTCAATTATTTTATCAGTGCAAGCCAAAACGCAATATAATTAGTTTCATTCAAAATTAATTCAAAAAGATAAATATCGTATATATGAAAATTAAGTACAAGTAAAAAACAAATATTGTACATATGAAAGTTACGCGCTAAATTTAGACGCGCTAAATTTCTAATTTATTTTTTCTGTTTACATGTTTTTTCTATTGATTGATCGATCGTTTGATTTCCCAGACGTAGAATGCCTCCGACTTTGGAGGGTCAGGTGACCATGGAAAAAACACCGTCGTACTTCGTAACAGCCGAAGCTCCGAGACGAGTTCAACACATGAATCCCGGTACGAAGCTTATCGTCGTGGCTCGTGATCCGGTTACTCGAGCGATTTCCGATTACACCCAAGTCAAGAGCAAACGTTCGGGAATTCCGAAATTCGAGGATCGAGCGTTCGTCAATGGGTCACAGATCGTCGACACGACTTGGGCACCGTTGAAAATCGGCGTCTACGCTCGTTATCTCGAACGTTGGCTACAATATTTTCCCCTGTCGCAATTTCTCTTCGTTTCCGGGGAACGACTTATCGCCGATCCTGTGGTCGAAATTACGAGGGTTCAAGATTTTTTGGGTCTCAAACGTGTTATTTGCGAAAAACATTTTTACTTCAACGCGACGAAGGGCTTTCCGTGTCTTCTCAAAACGGAACAGAGCGCCGCACCGCACTGTCTCGGTAAGAGTTTTTTTTTTTTTATTTGTTTATTCATTTTTACGAATGTAGGAAAAAATTTTTGATGGATTAGTTTTCATTATTTTTATTTTTTTTCCTTGCAAATTAATAGAATGATTTTATATGAATCAGTTTAATTTACTCATTTATCTATTTTTCAAATGATTTAAATCATTTTCTATTGATTACTTTTTTATTCATTAATTTATTTTCTGAATGAATAAAATTATTTTTAATGCAGTAATTTTATTCATTTATTTATTTATTTATTTTGATTAATAAATTGATTTATTTTCTTATTTCTTTTCATTATTCAAAGACGAGAAGCATATTTATTCATTTGCCAAATATTGTATAAATATAAATCATAGCGCCTAAATCCATACTAAATTTTTTTCAAATATAAATATGAATGAAAAATGTTGAACCGATTTATTAATTTTTTTCTTATTCATCTAAAATAAGACGCAATCTCAATGTTTTTTTTTAAATTTGGTAAATATTGTACGAATAGAAATTCTAGACCTGAGTTCGTACTATTCCAAAGAATAATACTTTTCATTTACGTCCAAATAAATTTCTTTTTGTAATTTTATTAAATGATTTTTTTTAATTCACTAATTTGTCCTTTTTTCTTTCCAAGGAAAAAATAAAGGCCGAAGTCATCCGCATATCGAACCCACAGCGATTCAGCGATTGAGGGATTTCTATCGTCCCTTTAATCAGCGCTTCTACCAATTGACGGGAATGAATTTCGGTTGGCCGTAAAAACGAGAAAGAAAAAACGAAAAGAGTAAAAAAAAAAAATAACTCACAAATCTGCGGACAAAACATAGACATATCGTTATTCAATAAATTAGTCATTAGATTATAGATTTATGGAATGGAAAGAAAAACAAAACAAAATGGTCAATTCAACGTGTATACGACGTTAAGCAGCGTCCATTGGTAGTCGTCCGATCCGAATTCGAGACTTTGATTGCGTAGCAACTTTTTCCCATCTTTTTATACGTAAAAAAAAAAAAATAAAAATGAAAAAGCTTCGATATCGCTCGAAGCTGTTTTGTAATTGATTTTTCGGGAATTCAGCATCGGGCTGAGACGTTTCGCGATGCAGAATTTTACCCTGTTTTTAATAATGTCTCGAATGCTGCGAAACAAAAAAGTAGCATATCACGAGGATGTACGAATTTTTCTTCTTTTTTTTTTTTCGTCGAATCGAAAAAACGAAAAAATGTCTCATTTATGGGTGATTTAGAATTTAAGCATTGCAAGCTTTTGCTCAAATTAAATTTTAAGAATGTTCAAAGGTGCACGCGAGAACTTGTACATATAGCGTAATAAATAATAGCTCAATCGATAATAATAAACAGTCGTTGATTCACAAATAATTGAATTTATCTAAAAAAAAAAAAAAAAAAAAAAAACAATAATCAGCGATATTTTTATTTATTGTCATGAATAATATCGCAACGATATAAAAACGATAAATTCTCAACGAAGCACATATCGTCCTGCTGTTCAATTAAATATTCAACGTTATTTCGTTTTCTTTTTATTTATTTATTTCGTAATTAAGAAAAGAATAGAATTTTTCGGCTACGTAATAATATTTTAATTTTCAACGATAAAAAGATAAAAATCACGAATCCAACCAATCAATTGCATACTCGGTGTGCAATTGAAACAAACGAGGGGGGGAAAAAAAAATGAATTTTAGAAAACGTAGTTTCAGCGGCGACTGAAATTGATCGAGCATGAAGCAATTTCGATGTTAAGAAAATTTTTCGTAATGTAGGAAAAAATTATTTTCACGCAACAAAAGTCATCACAACGAGACTGCGGATTACGTAATTCACGTACCAACGATATTAACGTATGACTTGTATAGAATTTAGTCGAATTTGTAACGGCCTTCGATTATCAACGAAGATTTTGTTAGTCCCGATAAACATCGGAAGAAAAAGAAATCAAAGAAATAAACCAAAAAAAAAAAGAAGGAAAAGGAAAAATAAATTATTCAACACACATTTCGATCGTTCATTTTCTTTTTTCATATTCCGAATATTCGGAATACGTTGTTTCAATTGTATTTTAACTATTCGCTCGAAACAACAACATTGCAATGACATTCGTCGTTAATTATTATTTACAATTATTCGGCTATTCACAATTCAGAACTTTACTCAGTTTTCTATGAAAATATAAAAAAAAAAAAAAAAAAAAAAAAATTATAATGATCGTTGACCCGAGTTCCGGAGATATTCGTTCAATCGATTGCAAAAGATTAACATTTTTTTAAATATCGCATTGCACGAAAAAAAAAAAAAAAATCAGTCTTCTCAAAACTATTTCGTTGCAGATATTAATTTATTCGTTTCCCAATTATTATTATTTTTTTCATCGAAAACAAAAACAAAAGCAATGAAATTGGCCGAGCGTAAAATTTGCGAGCCAGCAGTTTGTTCGAATGACTGAAATTCAATATCCGCAATGTTCGGTTAATTAATTTTTTTTTTGTATTCGTTAATCTTGGCACACATTGTCTAAAAAAAAAAAAATAGTAATAATTGTAAGTACGGCTGCCACATAGTGGCAAAAATATTCATCGAAATGCCATCGATGATTTTTTTTCGCGAATGGCATACGATCGTGTTATCGATGAAAAATCGTTTATCATCGACGAAGAAACGTACACGGAAAAGAGAAGAAGAAAAATATGAAAAAGACGCATAAGTAATTGGTAATTTTTGTGTTGGACGATCAGGCGAGGGGAATGTTTTGTTTGAATTGTTTGAGATAACCTCGTTCTTTAAGAAGCTCGTCCAGAGCCTCCTGCGTGTAATAAACGACGAAATCCGTGGGTGCTACACCCTCGAAAACCGCGTAAACCGAAGGTTTGAGATTGTAGAAGAACAAAGGTTGTCCGCGAACCGCAAAATCTTTCGTCAGGCTCTCGATAACCGTTGCTGCCGTGAAATCGGCTCCGTATATGTGAGAACAATCTATAACCACCGGGGTTGCAACGCTTTCCGTCGAACGACTGCATTTCGTTACCAAATTTCTCACGTAATCCACCGAAGGAAATATCAAACAACGATCGGGAGTCAACATCAGAAACTCGATGCCGCAACGACTCTGCAATTTGAATGAATAGATTGATTCGTTAATTTAAAAAAATACGAAAGTATAAAATTGTAGAATTATAAAATTACAGAAAAAAATTTAATTAAAAAATTCGAAAGTAAAGAATTTAGAATTTTTTAAGTTAACAATCTACAATACAGCGAAATTAGGAAATTAAAAAATTACGAAATTATTAAATCACAGAATAACAAAATTACAAAGTTCAAAAATGTTTAAAATTGAATAATTCACTGAACGATCGATAAAAAAGTTAAAAGTTAAAAATAATTTTAAACAGAAAGAGAGAGAGAGAGAGAGAGAGAGAGAGAGAGAGAAAGAAAATTACGAAATTATAAAAATTATGAAATTGAAAAATTATGAAATTACAGAAAAAAAAAATTAATTCAAAAATTACGAAATAACGTTAAAAATTTAGAAATTCAAAAATTCTGAATATTTCAAGTTAATCATCTACAACATTATAGAATTGCGAAATTTGAAAATTACGGAATTATTAAATTACAAAATCACAAAATTACAAAGTTGAAAAATGTTTAAAATTAAAAAAATCCACTAATCAATCAATAAAAAGTTAAAAGTCAAAAATAATTCAGGAGAGAAAGAGGGAGAGAGAGAGAGAGAGAGGGAAAGAGAGAAAATTACGAAATTAGAAAAATTATAAAATTGTAAAATTACAGAATTATAAAATTACAGAAAAAAATTTAATTTGAAAATTATGAAATCACGTTTAAAATTTAGATATTCAAAAATTAAAATTTTTTTAAGTTAATAATCTACAACTTTACAAAATTGCAAAATCAAGAAATTACCTGAGTGCAAAATCACAAAGTTACAAAATTATTAAATTACAAAGTTGAAAAATTAAAAAATTCAGTTATCGACAAGTAAAAAAATTAAAACTCAAAAAAAAATGCAATTAATTCAGAAATGCAAATTCATCATTCTCTACTCAAATTTCCAATTTAACGACAAACGTCCTTGAAACAGGATTTTTACGACCGTTCGCACATGCCGAACCGGAATTTCATGATCCACGACCAACACTGTTGCATCAGCTGCGTCGAATTAACAATTGATTACAGTCAACAAAGCAAAAAAAGAAGAACAAAAAAATCAAAACAGAACCACGCAACTCGAGCAAATATTGCGTATTCTTTTTATGCGGATCATCGTACAACGAGTGCTCGCGATTATCAACGTTCACATCGTAAATGACTGCGCTTCGTGGAAAATCATTATTCACACGTGGATTTTTTTTCTATCGCGTATGGTAATTGACTGGTCGCAATTTATTCTTACCATTAGTTTTTCCACCGATATCTTCGGCCTGGCTGCGTGATACAGAATGAAGAGTATATTGAGCCCGACACCGAAAAGAAGTCCAACTTCGAGTTGTAGCACCAGACAAGCAATGAAGGTACCTAATCCGGGCAGTAAATCGGATTCTGGAAACAAATAAATAATAATTATTACTTATTTTTCAATAACAATAAAAATAATAATAATAATAATAATAATAATAATAATAATAATAATAATAATAATAATAATAATAATAATAATAATAATAATAATAATAATAATAATAATAATAATAATAATAATAATAATAATAATAATAATAATAATAATAATAATAATAATAATATTAATAAAAATAAATAAATAAATATACGATAATACTAATGATAAATAAATAAATGATGATAGTATTAATAAATAAACAAATAATAAGAATAATGCTCCGTGATAAAAATATTCTTATTGATATTTTAGTGTCAGTAAATTGTGGGTCGATCGCAATCGACGATTTTGCATACGAGAGCGTATGTTAATCGTAAAACAGGATTTTTGTTACGATTGAATCGAATCTTTTCGTAATACGCATAACAATGTCGGACGTCGTATCGCCACGGAGCCACTTTCAAGGTGAGCCGGTTTTGCAATTTGTGCGTTTTCGTCCCGATGAATTATTAAATTTTTTTTATACGTATTTTTTTTTTTAATACGAATATTACACGATTACGAGATAATATGGGTGATAAAATATCGACTCGCGAGGTCATCCACCTCCGAATTTTATCTGAAGATTTGAATAACTTTTCGTAATTCGTTTGTGATTAAATATATGATAATTTTATTAGTTTTTTTATTTTTTACGGATGAATTATTGCGGGACGATCGCGATCGATGGATCGTTCGATGAAGAAACTCACACGTGACTTCCGTGAAAGATAATGATGATCGCGATGAAACAACAAGGGTCGTAAATAATGGTGCAAGCTCGTAAAACCGTTTGTTGGCATTTAAAAAGTCCTTCACTTACTTTTCGTTCTCCACATCGGCTTAATCACCTTCACCTCCACCATAAAGATAACGGCTGCTATAATGATTGCCGCGAGGCACGCTTTCGGTATGTAGAAGAAATACGGCGTGAGAAACAGCAGTGCCAGTATAACGAGTAATCCTGAAACAAAATTAAGAAAAAAAAATTCAAACAAAAAAATTTCACTTTTGTATAATAATTTTTTTTTCTTTTTAATCAATGGAGCTATAAATCTTTTTTGTTTTTTTTTTCGATCATCCAATAATTCTTTGATCTCTGTACGACCTAATTTCTCTGTTCACGTGGAGAGAAAGGAGGCGTGAGGGCTTGAAATTTGCTTATCAGTGAATGAATGGAGCTTATTTTCTCATTGATTTGATAATTTGTCGATGACGATTGTGGATAATAAATTGAATGTTTACCGGTATAAAGTCCACCCAGGGGCGTTCTCACTCCCGAAGCATTGTTCACGGCGCTTCGGCTGAGAGATCCCGTACCCGGAAACGATTGTACGAAGGAATTACCGAGATTTGCCATTCCCAGAGCAATGAGTTCTTGCGTCGCATCGACGGATCGTCCATTTGCTAAATTCAAAGAAAACGTAAAAACGAATGAAGAACATTTTCAAATAATCAAAAGTAATATTTGAGTAAAAAATAATTTTTTCATCGAAATTATTTTCGTCAAAACTTTGAAAATTGGTAGAAAAAATATAAAATATGATAATATATCGGAATATATTATAATATAATATAATTTTATTAATAATGTGTAATATTATAATTGTATTATATTATATTATACCATTAGCTCAATTTGAAGAAAATGTAAAATCAGAAAAAAAAACATGTTTTAATAATTTGAAATGATATTTGAGTAATAAAAATAAATTATTTCAAACAATTTATTTCATCGAAATTGTTTTCGGAAAAAATTTGAAAATTGGTAAAAATTATATAACATATAATAATATAATCGAATATATTATAATATAATATAATTTTTATAATAACATATGAGATTTTAATTATATTATATTATATTATATATTAGAACATGTTTCAATAATGTTATTAATAATGTGTAATATTATAATTGTATTATATTATATTATACCATTAGCTCAATTTGAAGAAAATGTAAAATCAGAAAAAAAAACATGTTTTAATAATTTGAAATGATATTTGAGTAATAAAAATAAATTTATTTCATCGAAATTGTTTTCGGAAAAAATTTGAAAATTGGTAAAAATTATATAACATATAATAATATAATCGAATATATTATAATATAATATAATTTTTATAATAACATATGATATTTTAATTATATTATATTATATTATAATAATAATATAATCGAATATATAATAAACATATAATAATATAATCGAATATATTATAATATAATATAATTTTTATAATAACATATGATATTTTAATTATATTATATTATATTATAATAATAATATAATCGAATATATAATAAACATATAATAATATAATCGAATATATTATAATATAATATAATTTTTATAATAACATATGATATTTTAATTATATTATATTATATTATATATTAGAACATGTTTCAATAATTTGAAATTATATTTGAGTAATAAAATTAATTAATTTCATGAAAATTGTTTTCGAAAAAAATTTGGAAATTGGTGAAAATTATATAACATATAATAATATAATCGAATATATTATAACATAATACAATTTTTATAATAACATGTAATATTATAATAATAGTATATTATGTTATATTATATGTAATATTATAATAATAGTATATTATGTAATATTATTTACTCTCAGAATATGTTAATTGGCTAACAATTGTTTTGCAACGAACGTACCGAAAGCTTTGCAGATAGCCACATCTTCCATCAAGGAAATGAGAGGTAATACCAGTAAACCGCTGCCCAGATTGCTACACATATCCATAAAGGAAACCGTTGTATTGTCTTCTCTGGTGTAGCTGAACGGCGGAAACTGTACATTTGGCATTCCACTGGGTAAATATCCTGATGAAAAAAAAAGAAATCGGATTGTGAACAATTTTTTTCTAACGATTACGAAAATATCGAACCGAAAAAACTTCTACATTTGTGAATAATTACCATTGGGAATAGATTAAATCACGGTTCTATGTAAATTTTACGGCTTATCAGCGTCGAATTTTAATGATCAAAATTTCTATTCTCCGTCGTTGAGTAACGGAAAATGTTTTTTTGAATATCTACATTTTTATTTTACTGGAAACACAATTTTACGCAATAAGCAAAGGTCAAATTATTCAAAAATTTGTTTGAGATATTTTACTACGCCATTATAAACGCAATTTATGGCAATATATTTGGTCAACCACACGGTTTAAGGCGATTGCTTCCAACGTTGTATGGATATTTAATGTTCATGCTTTTCGAGTTTTTATTACCAATTCGTATAAATCAAACCCATTTACGATTAAACTTGTGGGCGTGTCGGATTTCAAAAAAATCCGCAAGTTGATTAAGACGAATCATTTTCCGATTTCAATCTTCCAACGAATAGTGATCACTTACTGGTAAATTTGTTTTGACATCTTTCTAGATTTTTCTTTTTCAATTTTTCATGTTTTCAGAATGACAATTTATTATTTAGAAAATATTTATAAAATTAAAAATGAGACTTACCGATCAATTGAAATGGACTTTCGGTGGTGAAACTGTATCCCAAAATTCCACAAATAATTACGAGAATAGCGTTTCTGGATGTTCCAAAAAGCCAAATCATTTTATTTACAATTTTATGATTCTTCGTGCGAAGCTCTTCATCTTTGGGTCCAATGCTTACGGTCGCTATTATCTGTTGAGAGAGGAAAAAACGAAAAAAAAAACAACAACGTAAATACACGAAAATAAATAAACCTATGAATAAAAATTGTAATCATTTAATATCTTTTTGAAACCATTTTTTTTTCTAATTTTGGACCATGAATATATTTACCCTGAGTATGAGAAGAAATGCTATGCAGGAGACTCCGAGAGCAGCATCCCAGGGTGAAGTTCGATGAACTCCTTCGGCGATGCTTCGCCACAATTGAACAAACGTCGAACCTTTGGCTTTGATTCCCAATACGTCCTTGATTTGCGACGTTACGATTATCAAGGCTACCGCCGATGTGAAACCGGAACTCACGGGACCGGATACGAAGTCTATTATAAAACCTACGATACAACCAACAATCCAAAAAAATTAGGAAAAAAAATTGCAACGAATCAATCGAAAAAACGAAATGTATTGATTAATTATTCGACATTTGTTGTATCACAGAAATATGGAAATTATCGAAACTTCTCATTTTTTTTAGGTACCACGCGTGATTAAAAAATTATAAGATTCCACGAGATCTTCAGAATATATTTTAAAGGCGAAGTAATAGCTAATTTTCGACTGGAGGTTTTTTTCCAGTACTTATTAAACATTTATTAAACAAGTTGAAATTTTCAAATTGTTTCCTCAAAATTGAAGATATCGTACAAATATTTCTCTATGAAGAAATATTTCTATAAAATCTGGCTCTGGCTCTGCCAGTATCTTAAATTATGAGGAAACACTTTGCAAATTTCAACTTGCAGCCTCTCAAATTATGCGAAAGTAATTCGCAAGTTTTCAACTATGGGTACAAATTTATTCGTGAAGAAATGTTCAGACGAAAATCACAAAATTTACGATCGCGATTACGTAAACGTATTTTTTTTTCGTAATTTGAAAACAACATAAAATCCGAGCCGAAGCTTCAATCATGATCAAAATCATAGTCAATTAAGGGCATATAGAACTGCACGTGTTTGCAAAAGTTGGGGGCCGTAGCTGAAACTCATCTCGAGTTATACACGTTTCAATTTTGACAGACCATCACATACACACACACACAAACATCCTGATATTTTCTCCAATTCTCTCGACGTTTTAGCACATTCCAAACATGGTGACGTAAAGATCTCAAAAAAAAAATATTCTACGATAACATGTAGCTTTCTCTTTGAGGAAGCAAAATGAAGATAAATTGAAGGTGCCGGAATTTTATTGAAATCTGACACTATTCGATTCGACGATCGAGAAGAGACGATCGTGAGACTGTACTGGAAAAAAATAAAAATAATTACCGAGGCCAAATATGCCCATTAAGAGTTGTATTGCACCGCACATGAAGCACAAAAGTATTGCGTGGGCCACAGGAGCTTCCAGCTGGGCAACGGTCTGATAAGTGAGCAGAGAAACGATGGCGCTTGGTCCGAGCGGTATGTCTTTGCACGAGCCGAATAAAATGTAGATGAAACATCCCAGAAAACTTCCGTAAAGGCCGTACTGCAAATTTAAAGCAGAAATTCTTAAACCATTCAGTGCCGCTTTTTGCGGTCGCAGTACCATTCTCGCCATTTTATTTTCTTCTCTGACTTGCATGAAAAATAATTATCGTTTTTCCGTTATCTTAATTACCGCTTCGGGGAAATTATTTTGTCTCCTGGCTTCGAACTTTTGTTATTTTTTACTGTGTATGCTGACATATTTATTTCTTCAACCGAAATGAAGTTTTAGTTTTTGATAGGGATGGAATATTTTGTTTTTTGCTTTGGCAGATATTTTTTCTCTTCATGTTAATTGGATAATTTTTTGAAAATCATTGCAGAAATGAATTAAAAAATTGGAAGAGGATTCTTATTGTGACAGACCTGTTGATAGAACCGATGCAATAGTTCGTGATTTTCTCTGTCAATTTTTTTTTCCAGTTCATGCTTATGATTTTTTTTCTTTCTAAATTATTGCAAAAATGAATTAAGAATTTGACGAAGACGATTATTATTATTATTATTGTGACAGACCTGCAGAGAAAAGTGAAAGAATATTTGTTGGTTTGCTTCGTCGAATTTTTTTCTTACGGTTCATGCTTATTATCATTTTTTTTCTTTACAAATTATTGTAACAAAGAATAAAAAAAATTGAACGAGGAAAAATATTATTATTGCGACAGACCTGTAAATAGAACTGATGAAATATTTTGTGATTTGCTTTGTTCAATTTTTTTTCTTCCCATGATTATTTTTATTTTTTTTCCTTTTCTTCATTCTTTTCTCTATTATTGTAACAATGAATAAAAAAACTGCACGAGAACAAATATTATTATTGTGACAGACCTGTAAATAGAACTGATAGAATATTTTGTGATTTGTTTTGTTCAATTTTTTTTCTCCCCATGATTATTTTTATTTTTTTCCTTTTCTTCATTCTTTTCTCTATTATTGTAACAATGAATAAAAAAAATGCAGGAGAACAAATATCATTATCGTGACAGGCCCGTAGATAGAACTGACGAAATATTTTGTGCTTTGCTTTGTTAAATTTTTTTTCTCACCCTGCGTCATTATAATAATTGTTTTCCGTACAAATTATTGCAAAACTAATCCAAAGAAATTTTGGACAAGAAGAAATATTATTATCGCAACGAACCTGAGGCGGCAGACCGGCTACACTGGCGTATGCCAACGATTGTGGAATGACGGTGAGTCCGACGGTAACGCCAGCGACGATATCACCGACCGCATCCTCGCCGTTGTATTTCGGCAACCATCGAAGAATCGGCAATCTTCGATAAAACGTTTTTTTCGTGCAAACAGATCTGACTCGCAGCTTTGCATGCCGAACGGCCGATACGAAGCCGCTCTCCTTGTGCTTGACTTCGTCGTCACCCGGTTCTTCGACCACTGATAATCAAAACAATAATTGAAAAAAAAAAAAAAAAAAAAAAAAAAAAACAAATTAAAATCTTCATAATTACGTAAAAAAAATCGATCGAGTTCGTTTTTGTATCAATTATCCGCGTGCATGTAGAATTAGCTCGATCAATTAACATCGCAATTAGCATTGGCACGTGCTCAGTCAAACGCCATTGACGAGATCCCGTCATTGGCCAATGACACAATTATTGGCACTCTTATCTCCAATTTTTTTTTAGTTTTTCTTTTTTTTTCTTTTCGTTTTTTATCACGCGTGATCGTCAATCTATTCGTGGTGGCCAATCACTGCGTCGTCATCGTGCTTGCGAGTCAAACGACTTTGCTGCACGACAAGAAGTTTCGAATCACGTGCCTGCAGCTCTACCTCTGTTATCTGCGGAATATATATAGCACAGCAACGCATTCCTCGCGGAAGGTGAACGAGTTTTGCTTCGAGTGTCAATTATTATCCGGCCGCCAACACATTTTAGGTCGACAATAATTGTGCTACGGACGTTTATCGTATCAAATCGCGGACGATGAGCGAAGAAATGGATCGACCGGTTGTGACGTTTCTTCAAGGATGGAATTTGAATAAGAACGAAAAACGGAGTCCACGAAATTTTATGATGCGAAAATGTTGCCTATTTATGCGTGTATTCGCTTATCTTACATCCTCGTTACATATGAATTGAACGATACGTTATCTATGAGAGTTAGACAACATTAACCGTCGAAACTTTCATTTTTTCTAGTGTCTAACTAATTTTTTTTTATTCTGAAATTCGAGTTTTGACTATTTTTAAACGTTACTTGCATTCTATAAGAGAAGAACTCTTAATGTTACATAAAAAATAATAAAAGGTTCTTGACATTTATTGTATTCTAACCGTCGTGAATTTATTTAATTTGAAATCTATTCAAATTATTAAATCATATTTGAACCAAATAGATTTATTGAATTTATTAAGTTATATTTAAATTAAATAAATCTATTGAATTTATTGAATTATGTTTAAATTAAATAAATTCATTCGATCGACTAAATTCTATTTGAAGCAAATGAATCTATAAAATTCATTCAATTATATTAAAAATAAAAGATAATATAATATAAATAATAATAATAATAAATATAAATATAAATAATAAATAATATAGTAAACATATAAATAAATAAGTATATTAAATCCATTAAATCAAATTATAAAAATTGAATATATAAATCAAATACCCCCATCAAATTCATAAAATTAAGTTTGAATCTAATAAATCTACAAAACTTATCTTTCAAACTTAACGCATTAAATTTGAATGAAATTAATCCATCAAAGCTATTAAATTATATTTAAATTAACCATCTCATTCAATTCATTCGTTATCAAAAAAATTCTTCAACCATGAAATAAACCACAAATTCAACCGTTCACAGTGTCTACACCCCGCTATAAAAATCCCAAACGACTTACAGATGAAATCCGAAGATCCTCGCGACTCGTGACCGTGTGAGTTGTGAAGATGCGATCCGTTCGGATGGCCAATGTCCAAACTGTTGCCGGACACGCTCAGCCCATGATTGACGTAAGCTTTGACCGGGCTTCCGTTGGCTTCGTACTCCTTCGGTTCCTTACCGTCATCCCTCTTCATTTTGCGAGCACGGACGTTCCAGGTCTCGAGTCTTTTTACGTGCCGTGGCTGGTTGGATTAGCTCTGCAACACGGCCGGAAAAAAAACCGTTCATCGTTAGAATGATTCATTTTACACGTCTATGTATATTAGACCAAAAAAAAAACAATCAAATCGATATAAATCGAGACACGCGTTGTATTAAGATCCGACGAAGGATGTGTGGATCAATATTTGGGATTGTCGAGTGAGACGGAACGAGCGATTTGTCATAAAATATTTATAAGTTACGATTAAACAACATTGTTTGAGTCGAAGACCCAATGGATTGTTTAATATGTTTAATATAGATGATACACCAACGTGTACAGTGGTTTACGACGAATCATGGACGGTCATTGGCCATCCCGCGATCGAAAATCAACGGGCAAGTGCAGCGCGCTAAATTTAATCCGTTTACTACATCGTGGGGTCGATTTTACCCAGGCAAAAATTATAAAGTTCTCGCAATTTCCCGCAGCATATTTGTTAATTGTTATTTTTATAATGAATAAATTCCGGAAACTTTGTATTTGACAATTTTTATCGTAAAGTAGAAACCGTGAGCTTCATTCATGAATTTTTCCATATTTTGAGGATGACATTTTGTAAGTTGTTAAACATTGGGTCGATTCGACCCCACGATGGACTTCAGGGATGCGAAAAATAACTTTTTGGCTACAAGTTTTGACCGCAGCGTCTAGTAAAACATAATTTTATACGAAGCTGTAGGTTAAAAACTTTTTACAGAGCTTGTATGCTCTATATATCCTACACAATCATATCCCACAAAAGTACTCTTTACGCATATATGACGGCGCTACAATCGGGGCAACAAAAAAGTGCGAAAAAGTGAACTCGAGTGTGACATGAGGTTCGGTTTACGAAAATAAATCGTCATAAAGAAGTAAAAGATTCTGCTGAAATGTGGAAGAAAAAAAAAAGCTGCCAAACGTGATAGAACCTCAACGATCAGCAGCAACATTTTTTATATTTATTGCACGTCCGACAGTTCGCCGCAGCGAACACTATTATCATTTCGTCGCAGCTGATTGTTTCTCCGTTCAGTTTCGAATGAAATTATGTTTTTTTGTGAATCGATGTCACCGAAAGTAAGTGCTCGAAAATTGCCATTTTTCTTTTAAACTAATCCTACAATAATACTGCATACAAGAGTTGTTTTATCTAAATGTGGAAAATTCCGTTAAGGGTCTATAATGGAAAATGTGAATAAAGTCCTATCCGTTCTCGTGTTGGATATAAGCATTCCGTAGAAAAAAAAATCGATTCTTCATTGCATTATCACTCAAACTAAGTTTAAAATATAAAAAATAATTAAAATGAGTTAAAAAATCGAATTAAAAAATTCGGATTCGTTTCATGAAGCTCGTGTCTGCACCATACTCAAATTTCAGGCCACTGTCGAGATTTTCAATGAATTCCAGGGCTACCTCAATTAGAATTAAACACGAGAAACTCGTGCCAATATCGATGCAGCTTCGATCGTCGCTTGGGTGGCCAATAATTGTACCGCGCGTGCGTAGGATTGAGTTATACGAGAATTCATTGGCGTGTGTTCGAACGAGCCGGGTATTTAATCGTCTTGACGATGACTTGGCCGCGGATCGAGTTTCACCATGAGTTCTGTAACGAATGTCAAGGCGAAGTTGGCTCGTGGACAAACCCATGTATAAATCGCTCTCATCGGTGTCACATTCACGTGGCCGAAGTTGTTCGTCGCTCGGCGAGCCTCAACGAGAGCGGTCATTCCTTCCTCGATGATAACCGAGTTGTGGAGACGCGAGATAACGACAGATTCGATCGTGAGATTGAGATTGTTGCCACGTGATTTTTTTTTCTTCTTGTTTTTCAATTTACTATTATTATTTATTTTTTATTCTTTCAAATTTATTTCGAGAATGGGAATTGAGATAAAGGTTATTAAGGAAATGTTAGTATTGTTATTTGAAACATTTTTATGGGGCTTGTGTTGGTGATTTTTTTTTTTTTTTTAAATTTATAATGTTTTTAATATTTTTCTTTTACGAGGTGTTACGGGAATTCAGGGAAAGGTTATTGAACAAATGTTGGTATTGTTGTTAAAAAAATGGTTGTGAGGCTTGGGCTGGTGGAATATTTGTTGTTGTTTTTTTTTTTAAATCCAGCCATTGTTCATTCTATTTTATACTGACAAATTTAAAGCACAAATTGTAAAGGACGAAAGACAGAGAAATAACGAAAATCGAGTGAAAAACGAATTAAATTTATTTTTCAAGCAACCTTAACATTTTATCAAAAATGTTTAATTAATTTTTTCAATTTTCGAAATATTGCTTCGGTGCTGCGATCCACTCGTTACGAAAATTCGTTTCCCAACGCGCGTTTCCCAAACTCGATGTTTTGGAATTTCGAACTTGGGTTTGTAAATTACGTTTGCGAAATTGCGAGCATGCAAGTCATCGGATGTGGCAATTAAATGCAAAAACGTAAAGGAAAGATAAATATGCTGATGCACGCGGATAGATGGAATGTAACTTTTGACATGAATCGATCAAGATCATTTTGTTATTTTAATCCGTTAAGATCGACCATGGATAAAGTTAATCAATAATTGAATTTTGCGTTGCAATTAGTGAGTCGAAATTATTCTGGAAGTTACGAGAGTGGAAGGGGTAATAAAGTGAAGTAAAATAAAAAAAAGATTCCTCATTGGCCGGCATTTGTGCTCGATCGTATCGAGTATTATCGCTGAGCCTATTTACGGCCGATTATGCTGTCATAATTCATCAAACTAAAATGATTTGTCGATATCGATTCCATTGAACGTTTAGAAATGAAAGATCGATCGTTTCTCTTCGTGCTCGTTATTATTGTACTTGCATATTACATAACTTTTTTTTGGTCTCCACGAATTCGATAAAATTAAAAAAAATAATAATAATAATAACACCAATGCAACAATATATGGTATTTCAGGAACCTGATACGTTGATTCGGAAGAAAAAACGGTTTTATCGTTGGTTTAGTCAGGATTTCGGTTATGCTTCAATCTACTACATTGATTCTTTATTCTCAGAATTTCGTGTTTACGAGAATGCATTCGTGTTTCTGAAAACGCGATGTTTGCTTACTTGTAAATAACAATTATGACGTAAGCCAGAAAGACGAAAAAACGATAAACATGTTGACCAGAATCTGGAAACCATTGAAGTTATGAATTATTATTAAATTAATCATAAATTTTCAAACAGAAAATTAAAAGATTCAATTAAAGAAATACAATGAAATAAATGAATTAAATAAATTCTTATCATTAGTATTATTTATTTATTTTTTTTTTTGTTAGTTTCTGTATGAAGTGATTTGATTAGGAATCTCGACGAGCACTACGCCTACCTCTGTCCCAATTTCCAATACAGGTTCAGAACTAATTCAACTGTCACTTATAAAGAAAATCGATATCTCATAACGCGAGAGATCATTACACCGGTGCTACGCAATCACGTGAGTGTTTAAACGACTGTCGCACACTCGTGACCACGAAGCACGTGGTGATGACTGTTTTAATTTGTCGTTTCGTTTCCACTCGACACGTCCAATAATAATTACGATACCGGTTCATACCGCTTTCCGCGATATCCGAATATTACCATTTTTACGCTTCAATGGTTGTATTATTGTCTTTCTTTTTTGTGATCAATTTTTTTTTAATCGGTGGATGATAGATGTTCGAAATAAATTACGGTTGTAGATAATTTTAGCCCAGCTAACGCTATTGAATCATCGAAATATTTATCTTCGTCTCTGCAATTAAATAAACTAAATAAATTCAACGAGTTAGTATTATTATTATTATTATTATTAATAATAATAATAATAATAATAGTAATAGTAATAATAATAATAATTATTATTATTATTATTTATAATAATAATAATAATAATAATAATAATAATAATGATAATAGTAATAATAATAATAATAATAATTATTATTATTATTATTATTATTATAAATAATAATAATTATTATTATTACTATTATTATTATTATTATTATTATTATTTATAATAATAATAATAATTATTATTATTATTTGTAATTATTATTATTATTATTATTGATTTATTTACAGTTGCAGATAATTTTGGCTTAGCTAAGGCTATTTCATCTCAGAAATATTCTCGTTTCTGCAATATTGGCAAAGAATTAAAAATACCTACCGATCTCAATCAACAAAATTCTAATCACGTCAATAACTTAATTACAAAACGTACCGATATTCTACATACAAACTATTAATTACATAAATTACTGGTTTGTGAGACCTAAGCAATTTTGTTTGCCAATCGTTTGTGAATTTTTATTCACGAATTCGCGATACGTGTATTAAAAGAGAGTAATAACGATGAATCAAAGGTTAGTTCGTGTTCAATAGCTCTACAATGTTATATTTAATTGGAGAAAAAAAAATCTACGCCGAAATGACGTCGATCACATTTGTCATCGTTGTACATTGATTTGTGACGTGAAAAATCGTTGATCAGTGGCACGAGGAATCGTGATTTTATTGTCCTTGCGTGGAGATAATGTCGAACGTATCGCGAGACGATTTCGATCGTCAACGATCGAAATATCCGTCAGTTGGTCTTCGTACGAACACGTGTGAGTTTTATTGAAAAATTTGAAATTCTAAGATGAAAAACTTTTGTCCTGTTCGTCGCGTACGTGGATCAGGTATATATTACGTGAATATTGGAATACACACACACACACACACACACATATATACATATATATTTGGTGGTACCGACGTTTTATGTAAGACAAGGGCGGTTTCATAACTTTTACAATTTTATTCATGGATCCCCTCCGACCTCCCCCGAATTCGATCAATACCCGAGAATGTAGCGATTACACTGAAAGCAAATTTTTCAATTGTCTTTGCACTAAAAAGATAAATTTTTCGTCAATTTACAGCACCTGAATAGTTGTTTTTTTATGTTTATATATTTTTTTAATATTTTGACTTCATTGGCTTTGGTAATTAATGAATCGTTATTGGCAATTATTGTTGAATGTGTTTTTGTTTTTTGAAATCATTTAGCATCGGGGGAAGGATCAATAGAACAATCAATGGGAATCAAGATGTTTTTTTTAATCAAATCCACTTGTACCAATCGCCTAGTCGGGTTATATACAGTATCGCGAGCTCGTCGAAGAGATCAAAATACAAAGATCGAACCAGTCTCAACGTCGTTTATGATATTCACGACACGACAGACAGTGAAGTACTATATCTATGTTTATAATATTTTTTCGAATTACTTGTTGGGTCATTTTTCTTTGATTGAACATTTTCTCGAGGTGATTTGATTGAATATTTTTTATCTTTTTTATTCATATTTATTAATAAGAATTGTTTGTTAGTGGAATTAATTTTATCGATAAATAAAGCTTTTCTATCCGTTTCTTAACATAAGTTTGGACGAAAGCTGAAGGTGTAGCTTTTTTTTTGTCCGAATCTATGGAGATGCAACATTTTTCTCATTTTGAATAAACGACTTTTTTTCTTGTCTGTAATGCAAAACAAAATCCTGACTTGAATGAATCTACAAATTTAACAAAGCATTTACGGAAAGTAACGAATACATTTTATTCGTCGTGAGCAATTATCACATAATTGCTTATCGTGGCAAAAAAAAATAGTCGTACTAATACATAAAAAAATTCGCCAGTAGAACAATCATTTACTAGTCAGACGTAACTGCTTGGAACAGAATATGTATTTTGATAAATTCATTAGGTCGTCAAGATTTTCGAATATGTCTCAGTTCGATGAATCTCGATAATAATCAGTAAAATCTAGTTTCATGACTTTTTAAACAGCTGTTCAAACGCGTAATTACTTTGTAAATACGTAAAAAAATATTTTTCTATCTGAGATCAAAAACAGAAAAAAAGTAATTAACGAAACTATTTTTTCCACAGAGTTACGTGCGTTCAAAAAAAAACGCATACCTCGTTCTCATCAGACGTTGGCTAATTACAATTAAATTGTTACAATGATTTTCCTACGCTTCAAACTTGGCCAGCGAAAAAAATAAAATGAAATAAAATAAAATAAAATAAAATAAAATAAAATAAAATAAAATAAAATAAAATAAAATAAAATAAAATAAAATAAAATAAAATAAAATAAAATAAAATAAAATAAAATAAAATAAAATAAAATAAAATAAAATAAAATAAAATAAAATAAAATAAAATAAAATAAAATAAAATAAAATAAAATAAAATAAAATAAAATAAAATAAAATAAAATAAAATAAAATAAAATAAAATAAAATAAAATAAAATAAAATAAAATAAAATAAAATAAAATAAAATAAAATAAAATAAAATAAAATAAAATAAAATAAAATAAAATAAAATAAAATAAAATAAAATAAAATAAAATAAAATAAAATAAAATAAAATAAAATAAAATAAAATAAAATAAAATAAAATAAAATAAAATAAAATAAAATAAAATAAAATAAAATAAAATAAAATAAAATAAAATAAAATAAAATAAAATAAAATAAAATAAAATAAAATAAAATAAAATAAAATAAAATAAAATAAAATAAAATAAAATAAAATAAAATAAAATAAAATAAAATAAAATAAAATAAAATAAAATAAAATAAAATAAAATAAAATAAAATAAAATAAAATAAAATAAAATAAAATAAAATAAAATAAAATAAAATAAAATAAAATAAAATAAAATAAAAGGTCGTTGAATCACGTAAATAAATCTTCGTTTCACGACTAGATGATTATTTGCCGTCTTGATGAGATTTTGTTTAATGGGTTTATAAAGACCGACCGTTTTTGCGAGTCGAAATCGCGATGGAATGGCACATTATTGCTCGTCCCTATCGAGATCTTGCGGGTCGTAATTCTCACTGTGTCTTGTGGCGACTTCTCAAGTGTGCGTGAATCATAGAGATTGGTGACATGAAATATTTACGACCAGCTGAAGGATGGCTATCTAAGCTATTATTGATAATTAAGAATCCTCGATTCTGACTAACGATGATGAGAGCTATCACCGTAAACTTTCGTTATTATTATTATTATTATTTCTTTTAAATTATTATTATTATTATTATTTTTATTATTATTATGATAACAATAATAAAAATAATAATAATACAATTATTATTGTTATTATTATTATTATTTATCATCATCATCAGTATTATATGTCGTTTATACATTAATAATTCTAAAGCAATCAATCATTTCTGATTGGAAATTCATAAAACGGGTTGAAAAGTTGATAAAACAGGAAAAAAAATCAGATTTTGGCATAGATTTTCCTTATAAACGCAATTACGTCTTGTATCTAATGGTAAATTTGCGAGATAAGCGAGTGGACAATAGTAGTCAACCAACTTTCAATAGAGACGTTATTAGGATAGCTAAAGAAAATATAATTTCGTAAAAATATTATCATTAAAAATGAAATAAACGAAAAAATTACCAAAAATCGAGTAACACCTTTATCACTGGCACTTCGAATTTCAATCACGTTCTCCACTTTCTCGTCATAGTTGCCCGAATGATCAAGAAATGCATCAATGTTACATTTAATACAAATAACAAAATAACGCCCGTGATGAGAAGGGCGAGAAAAATGTTCGTAAAAAAATGTGCCGCCCGCGCGCGCGTTTCCACAATTTTTTTTCCTTCTCTTTATTCTTACGGTCACCGTTCGCTCATTGACAGCTTAAGGGAATCGACGAAAATCGAGAAAACTGAATTTTAACGCGAGAAATTTGAAAACCGTCTTACGCGCGATGTACTAACGGCTCAGAAAGGTTAGTCGATTTTTTAATTTTTTTTTTCTTTTGGGTTTGTTTTAGTCGTCCGACACTGTTGCGTTTCCGGTGCCGATTGAAAACTGAGTTTACGCGGGTGCTCGTCCTGCCATATAAATGCCCGGGAGCGGATTGCCGAGCTCGTGTGCTTCCCCTGTATCACGAGGTCGGGAAGCCCCCCTTCCCCTCCCTCTGCCCCCCCCCCCCATCTGACGTTCGTCGGTGACATCGCTCGCTCTACCAAACCAATCGGAATCGTCGGCTTCGACACTTATTTACATACCCGATCCGGGAGCTTCTTGACAGCCGATCTTCGACGAACGACAATCGATTAATTGCCGTTTGTCAAATTGTCCAAATTTCTTTTTTTTTCTCTCTCTTTCACTCTCGAATAATCGCAAACGATTATTAAAGTAAATTTTGGAAGTAAATTGGCAAGTGAAAATGATTTTTTATTTCGAGAAAAGGAATTTAAAGTTGCTCCAACGAATTTAGGAGATCCAATTTTTTACTTTCTTTTTGAGGTTGGAAATAATAAGTAGAAAAAAAATAGTTGATATTTTTCCGGACATTTGAATAATTTTTCGGGCTATTCGTGTTTGATTCTCTTTAGATTGGTATAGAGTTCTTGATTCTAGGATAAAATAGTAGGACAAAAAAATACGTAGCCCATATTTTTCCATCCGATAATCGTAAATCATTAAAATCAAAAGTAATTACGACCAGAAACGAACGGAGCAATTAAACGTCGATATAATTCTCAAAGAAAAAAATAATTATCGGAATTTACAATCACCAAAAACAAAAAGAAATTTCAATGCCACTAATGTAGTCGTTAGACCCACACGAATCTTTGGTAATCACCGTTAAACCAGTCGTAAAATTCGACCGATGATGAAGAAAGAAAAAAACTTCAATCAATAGCGAATGATTCCGTCCACGCTCGGAAATCCCTGGAATGAGCTCGTAAGAATCGTTAACAGATTTCTCGAACGAGCCTCATCTCCTCTCGAACATATCGAAATTTAACGCAACGAGTCATCATCAACGACAACTGATAACCACTAACGCTATAAAAGTATTCACTAATTCTAATTAATAATCTCTATTTATTTATTTACTCGTTCATTATAATTTTTGTTTGTTTATAAATTCGATTGTTAGGATAATAATTTGTAATAATATATGTGTATTAACTATGTGGATAATTTTGTTTATATTGTTTAAAAATTTCATCGATAACATGTATATAATCGAACGAACAAGTGTTTGCCCCGCGCAATCACTGAAAATAAATAAAATAATACTTGTGGCGATGCATCTCGCGACACAGAACGACCGATACAATCGCTCGGGAGGGTTACCGCGGTGGCTCGAGACGGAGAAGGGCAAGGACGAGGCCGGTGGAAAAACAAAATTCCTCAAGACCTTTCGGTTATCTCGGAAATTTTCAGTTTCGAATGAATCGTATAAATCAGAATGATCGTAAAAATTTACCAGTACGACACACTGGATGCGCCTAATCGTTCAACCATCGAGCTCCAGCGTTTCGAGAGAAGAAAACAGTCTGGCCTGACGTCGATTTCCACGATTTTGTGCAACGTGGATTCGAATTCGAGAAAGTGCAGTGAAAATCGTTCGATGCGCAATACTCGTGAATGTCTCATAATACTTCGTAATTTCCTTATTATAACGCGTCGATGCAAATGACACTAGATATTAAGTTCCAAGCAATATCGTCTTGTCAATTCTGATATGAAATTTATTTGGAAAATTAACGAAACGAGAAAAATTGTCGATTCGTAATTTTTTCGGCATTTAATTAATCAATTAATTCGTACGTTGAATACGAAATATAAAGTAAATTGTTTATTACAATCATTAGTGGCTTTATTCAATGGATCTGAAGCCTTGTTTGAGTCTGAACGACGAAATATATTATTATTGTTATTATTTGTTTTTTTTCTTCAATTATTTTCATTAGACCGAAAATTAAAGCGGAATATTACGTAACAAGTTGAACGTAAAATTTTTATTGAAATCAATCGTTACTCACAATTTGCATAGTTCCAATGTTGTCAACGACATTATTGTTGGAATACGTCTATACGTTATTTAAATATTTTTTAAATACAAAATAAGGAAAATGTGTCAAGTACGAATAAAGCAATGATCATGAATAAATTAATCGAAAAGGGTGAATGTTGCTCGTTTTATGTAAGCTCGGATGAAAAAGAAGCGCATCGCTCGGCATAAACACAGTCACGTGCTGTCGGAGATTTTATCCCGGTTGAAAATCCCACTTGACAGCCTCTGTGACAGGTTTTTTCATTTATTTTTTAGTTTTTTTTTTTTTAACCTTTTGGTCAATTTGTACCAAGTGACCGATCTTCGAGGCTGCGATTCTAAACGAGTTTACGTGTCCTGCGAAACGGAGTGCTCACGTATCGTGCATCCGGGGTTCAAGATCATCGTACAAAAATATCACGATTATGCGGCATTTTATTGTCGCTGCCAATGTTGAATGTTACCCGGAAATTACGATTGCCTTATTCGCCGACTCATCATTTTGACAATTCAAGATAAATTCGTAATAAGCCACATTGTTTTTCAATTTCTCTGAGTGTAATACATACACGAAGTTATCTATATATTTTTGCAATATATTTTAATTAAATTCGTAGTACGAATGACTTCTTCATTTTTATGAGTGGCTGAGAAAGATTCAAATATTTATATATGTAAATGAATAATATATAAATATAGAAATAATTTTTCCATCTAGGTACTGGAAAAGCAGCAAATTTATATATAATATATATAGATATTACATCTACGTATAATACAGCTCAAAAACAAGAAAGAAATTTTCATTACAAATGTAATTTACATAAATTGCTGCAATACCCGTATATATATGTGACACATATAAGCATTGTAGCAATTCATTCTTACAAAAAATCATTGTAGTAATTTCTTCTCACTAAATTTGTAGTAAAAATAATTTTTCCATTTTCATGTTGGAAAAGCTTCAAATCTATATATAATACACCATAAAAATAAACAAAAAAATGTCATTACAAATCTAATTAAAATAAATTGCTAAAAGCCATACGTATCCATATATTATTTCCGTTATAATTGATTCAAATTTCATGATTATATAATTTATTTCAATTAGATTCGTAATAAAAATTATTTTTTACTTCATATAGGTATATTCATATGTAACATGTTCATGTGTATGTGTGTCGGGGACGCGGGGTAGTGCAGACCGTTGGAATCACGAGGGCTGTTAAACCGGTTTTTCGCCGGTCTGTCAACCGCGGTCGTAAAGCCAGTTGTAAAAATTACGTCGAATGATGAATCGGACAACTTCTTCTCGGAAGTGAAATGAGTCTGTCTGACGAAACGCTTGGTACACTACTTGTCGCGTAAAATATATCTGGTTATGGTAATAGATAAATAAAATAAAATGAACCGAACCGGCAACGGCAATGGCGGCGGGTCGGGGGGAGGAAGAGGGGGGGGCGGTGACAGTTGACGCGGTGACAGGAGCTAATTGTTATTTCCAAAAGCCTTGGAATAGTCACGATAACGGCATCAGTTTTAACTGTGCGCTATCTAATCTTTGAACCTGCTCCAGAAAACATTTATATACATTTTTTTTCTCAATTTTTTTTTTTTTTTTTAATTTTTTTTTTCGAGACTGTAGCTGTTTTTGTTTATAACGCAACCTTTTGTGGAATTGGGAGTCCATGGAGTCTGGATTGATTGGCTTACTCGATGATTCGTTGAATCAAAATTGTCGTATTTATCGTCGAGTTGACGAAAATTAATTCAACGATGCGAGCGATTTATCGTTTCTGGAAATATCGATCCCGTATTCTTTGCAAAATTGAATTACAAACTTCCTGCTGTGCTGGAGTTTCAAAGTAATTAATGCTGATTGATTATCCACATTTTTACGTTAACATGAGGAAAAAAAGCGATAAACTTTTGACATAATTTCGAAATTTAATTTATTGATTAATATTAAAACAAAACAAAAAATAATTTTACATCGAATGGAAAAATGGACTTCTACATAACCTGCATTGCCCCCGAACCCTTTTGTGATTTAATTTCTCAAGCAGTCTATGATAATGTAGAAAAAAAAAGAAATAAATAAATTCCTCACGTATTTCAACGTTACCGAAACAAATGGACGACATCCGAATCAGCTCCGTCTTTCACAAAAAAAAAAAAGAAACAAAAACTGAGCTGTCCCGCGTGTTGGCTCTTCACGACTGTCGAGACGATTCACGAAGCCACAAATTCGTACGACGGGTCGTTAAAAAAATATTCAAAAATAAAAAAAGTATCAACCCAAAGCTTATTTCTCGTTGGAAAAACACGAGCGAGGCTCTTGCTCTCTTCCAAAAGAGAGAAAGAACAAACACCTATCAGACACATTAGACGTCGACGCGACAAATGCGTATCACGAAGTACTAATCATGTTTAATCGTTGATAATTCGATTTATCGGAGATTGATACATAAATTTCAGTAATTAGTTTTTTTCGGTAATTAGTTAACCAATTATTCGTCGTGGCCATTAATTACTTAGTAAATTTTTTCGGTATTGTTTGATCGATGAATTATTTTTGTTAATTATCGGCATTATTGATGAGAATGTTTATTTGTAATAATTTTTAATTAGTTGCATTAATCGTCATTAATGGTAATTATTGGACATTGATATGATTATTATTGCTGATTAGAATCATTCATGATTAGTAGACGGGATTCGAAGGCGGACGTGCTGCTGGTCAGACGACAATGATTAGTATGATGACGATATGAGCAATTCGTCGTAATTTCAGCGTTTAAGGCGGCTTCGTTGTACGATATTTGTTCACGAGAGTTCCACGCAATAAAGACGCCGCAATTATTCCCATTTTTGTTCATTGCATTCAAAACAAAGTCATCTCATCCTAGATAGTGACCCCATAATAATAATAAATAATACAGAAAATTAAAAAAATAATAATTAGTATAGTAAAAAATAAGTTTAAAAAAAATAGTTTTTATAGTATAATTCAAAAGTTGGACAGTATCTCCTGATAATATCTCAAATTCGGATAGTATAAGTATACTAAGTATAGTTTTCATAATATATTTAAAAATTTGGAAAAAAATACAAGTTTAGAAAAAAAAATCAACCACAATTGATGTTTAATCGAAATTAAATCTCATCTATTCAATCATTTCCCATTGCTGCAATTTCCTTCCAGCTCGTGATAATTAATTTAGGCAATTTCTCTGTTTATCCATTGATAATTAATTTAACAAGGTGTCGAAGTAACGTTAAGGGACGAATACAGATAATAAAATAACCTACGATAAAAATTCAAGTGTAACATCCATTGTCTGACCAATAATTACTATTTCCACTTGCGTGAAAAAACAAAGAAAAAAAATTGCGTGCGACGCTAGAAACGATGCAAATGCTTCGATAACACTTCGCGACATGGAAAAAAGTGTTCTACGAGCCTGTTGTATCTATGAACAAAGTATTATTACGGGATGGTAATCGGAGCTTGATAATTAATTGAACGACGTTCGAACATTGTTTGTGACATTGAAGCAAAACGCGGCGTACGAGTCGGGCGAGTGCGACCGACGTTTAAATTCGATAAACGCGACGGAGTGGAAATATCGCGCTCGTGATTACGCGAAGGGGAACACCGAGTGTTTTGAGTGTCTTCGTCGATTATTAGCGGCACGTGCCGGTGATGCCTCCCCAATAAAAAATGAGGGCAATAATTTGATACTAATGCAAATAATAATAATTTAACAATTGAATACTTTTATTACTAAATTATTATGGATTATGATCTTTCTCGAATATTATTATTTATCCTCTAACAATAATTGGGAGCATTAATTAAATAGTAATCCTAATAATGATAATTTAATAATTGAATACTTTTATTACTAAATTATTATGGATCATAATTTTATTTGAATATTATAATTTATTGTTAAACAATAATTTGGGGTATTAATTGAATACTAATACAAATAATAATAATTGATAAGTTTAATAATTTTGGTACTAAATTATCATCGTTGATAATTTTTCTTGAATATTATAATTTATTCTAGACTCATAATTGGGGGCATTAATTGAATGCTGTTTCTGACGATAATAATTGATATATAATAATAAATATATCATATTAAATACTTATATAATAAAATTATACATATAATTAAATATATAATACTTATATGATAAATTATATTATATTATTATTATTATATAATTAGTATTATATATAAACTTATATAATCAAATTATCATCCATCATAATTTCTATTGAATATTATAATTAATCCTACAACAATAATTAATATAAAGTATCCATGATTATTGCAGAAATGGAAAACTTTCGATTACTCCACGATAATAAATGGTTTAATTTTATTTATCAATTTATAAAAATATATTATTTATTTTTTCATCGTCTCCTCAACCGAACGAGTGTCTCGATAACCGGCGCAGATATTTATTCTCCATATCGCGAAGACCGGGAAGACCTCGGACTCGTAATGACGACGACGTCGAAGCGAGAAGCCAAAAACCTTCGTCGTAGGTTATTATTCTGAGGATCTTAATCAAACTGTTGATTCCCGAAGCCACAGTCTCGTGCGGATTCCAACGCGCACTTGCCGATCGTCGTTCGACGATAAACGTAAGAAAAAAAAAAGAAAAAAGAAGAAGAAATTGAAACACGCCGTGCGACCTACCTCAAGTAAACTCAGACGCGGAGCCAAGTCGATCGCACCAGACCTACTGACGCATCACCATTTTGTTTTTTTTTTTTTTTTTCAAATTTCTTTCGTATTTTTCATTCGACCGCGCCTAATTGGAATGACACATTTTTTTCGATAATGTTTCGGACAGTTTGATTTTTTATTGTAAACTGATTACATTTATTTATGGATTATGTGTATTTAAAGAAAAAGGTAAATTTAAAGAAATGGGTCACGGAAAATTTTATTGATACAAGAATTTATCAAAATTTCTTCAAACACACTAATTATGGTTTTCATTATTTTTTCCACTCATTAAATTTACTCTCGGATAAATGATTAACATAATTAAAATAATTTACGTAAATATCGTTTAATATTGACATTTATTCGCTGTGATATTGAAGAACTATTCGAATTTTTTGTCGTGTTTTTTATCATTTTCATTTAATTTATGTTTCAAATTGTTTTTGTTTTAATTTCAATAATTTTTTTTTTTTAATTCAACGACGATTGCGCGTTGATCGATGACGTCGATGAAAATATTTTTCGGAGCGTTTGCGGTCCCGGGACCGGCGAAGCTCGTTGGCTCTGATGGAGCACGACTGAATTATTCCTCATCAACAGTTGACGGGCGAGAAGATTTACAAAATTTACATGTGACGTTTGAGGATTTATGAAAATGTTTTTGCCACGCTTAACGGTATTTGTATTGAACGAAACTGTCGTGCTCGGTCAGCGGAAACAGGATTACAGGTGATAATCGCCTGCGGCTTCGAAGCAGTCGAGTCGGAGCCGTAGAAAGAGAGAAAAAAAGAGAGAGAGAGAGAAAAGAAGACACGCAAAGATTTTATATACTAAGTGGAAAAAATTTACGTATCTCATAACTAAATTTTCCAAGAAAATATATTATTTGTCACGAACGGCATAACTTATCAAAGGGAAATAATATTAATAATAATAATAATAAGAAATAATATTGATTTCTCGTATTTTTCACTCGAGCAAAAAAATAACAAGTTTACGACGAAAGCGCTAAGTAATAGCTTCGTTTGACTTACGCTAAGGTTTGACGACCGCAAACCACTAATCGTCATAATTTTACGATCCAACAATTTTTCGGCGCAGTACATTTTTTACGTTGTACAGGAAAAAAACAACAATTATGTACAAAAAAAATGTGATTTTCTCATTCGTTTCCTTCAACGTGGGAGAATTAATTTTATTATCGTTCATTTATTAGTATAAATTAAGGAATTAAATCAATAATTCATCGATTATTATCTGCCACGGGAAAAAGGATAAATAATGAATTTATTAAAGTATTGGGATTCCCTCATTCTATTTTTTTGTTTTTTTTTCACATCGAGTCGAAGAAAATTGTTGAAAAGTGCATAAGCATTGTGTTATTTTTTTATTCTTCAAACACTTGAATTACTCTTCGTTTTCTTTATTTTTTTTTACTTATTACATTTTTTTTTTGTATAGTTTGTTTTCTCAACATAATTTACATAAATTTCGTTTGATATTCACATTTATTTCTCGGTTATAGTAACGAGCTATTCGAATTTTCAGCCGTGTTTGTTGTCATTTCCATTTGAAACTCTATCATTCTATAATAACAATTATTATTGTTATTATTATTATTATTATAGAATTATTATAGACAAAGAAATTCAGAATTAACATAATAATGCTCATACAATGTGAACTATTTTTTCGGCTCAAAGTGAAAATAATAATAATAATAATGATGATTTCTCTCAGAAATTCTCACAGAAAAAATAATGATAATATGTAATAATAATAACAATTATTATTATTATTATTATTTCCGTATTATTATTATTAATAATAATAATTCTACCAATAATAATAGTTATTATTATTGTTATCATTATTATTATTATTATATTGTAATTATTACTTCCACATCGAGCCAAAGAAAATAATCGAAAATTGTATGAGCATTATATCAATTCTAATGTTCCTCCCTCCGCGTACCCAAAGAAAATCGGGTTGCAGATCGTTACCGATATCCCAAGAAAACGATTTATCGTTAAATCGCGTCCGCGATCCCGACGATTTCCGAAGCAATCTCCTAATCTCCAAGGGCCACCCATGAAAAATCCACAAAATTTCCGTCCTACGATCACGCGGGCGATCGTTCTTCCGTACACAAATTCGTCGTAGCCGTACGATCGGCGATAAGATTCGTGAAAGACGTTGAGATCGTCGCAAAAGCATTCGAGGAACGATGATGATTATCGCGGGTTGTGACGTCAACGGCCGGTGGTCTCAATTAAATCGTCACATGACCGTCGCCGAAGGGAGTGGCCGGTGGCCGCCAGTCACGAGGAAAGTATTACCGATCCCGGATAAATTCTGTAACGACGTGAATCTCCGCCGGCTGGCAACGATTCAATTAAACGAAGACGAAGATGAAGAAAATGAAATACATAAATGGAAGAAGAAAAACTCCGCGTGTCTCATCGTCACGTGAGGCTCGTGACCGTGGTCTTGAGAGGGGCGGGGAGACGGTCTTCCACACCGATTTGTCGAGGCCGGTCGAATTTGAAAGTAAAAAAAAAAAAATAGCTCGGAACCTTGACAATGGCGGGGTACACGACCGATCGAGGTCTCGGAGAGAATCTCGTGATGACCGCACGGTGTTGACGATTTCGCGGCAATTTTCGAACCGATCGGCGCGTGGTCGAGGATCAACAGGAAGCGGGGAAAATCGGCCAAAAACGTGTCGGGCACGCGAATGACAGGGTTCCGTAGTCATTATGTATTATAGTCATCGTTGGTATTTTCTTTAATTTTTTGTAATACGTATCAAGAGCAGTTTTACCTTGGAAAATTTGCTTCATTGCGAGAAAGAGATATAGATGTTTTGCTTCCTCATAGAGGATCAGCTTTGTTTTGGTGACATTTTTTTTTTTCGAGATGTTCATGAAAAAGTGTTCAAAATTTTCCAAAACGTCGAAAAATCACATTCAGAAAAAATGTCCGGATGTATGTGTGTGTGTGTGTGTGTATGTATGTGACATTGGTTGAACGTTCACAACTGGAGAACGGCTTGAGATATCAAGCTGAAATTTGTCACACATGTAAAGGGTTCAAGGTACACAGCATGATTAAATTTTTAGAAAAATCCATGTAGTTCTTTCGTTTTTACGCGATTTTGGAAAAATTCAAAAATTTATTTTCGGTCTCTAGTTCCCGCAATTTCAGAGATATCGAGCTTAAATTCAGTAGAATGTTTTACAACTACGGGGAGATGGTTGTTACTGAACTTGAAAAAAATCCATGCAGTGCTTTTGTATTAAAGAATTTTGAAAGGTGTCAAAAATCGCTGTGCGCTCTCTGGCTCGCGCAATTATCGAGATATCGGACTAAAATTTGGCACAAAGTTGCACTATTATCAAAAGATGTTTCGTATTGAATTTGGGCAAAATCCATGAAGCCATTAATATTTTATGTCGTTTTGAAATTTTTCAAAAGTAGACGTGCGCGCTCTAGCTTTCACAATTTTCGAAATATCGGACTAAAATTTGGTACAAAGTCGCACTATTATCGAAAGATGTTTCGTATTGAATTTGGACAAAATCCATCTAGGCGTTCAGATTTAATGCGCCTTTCGATTTTTTAAGATTTGACATGGAATTCACCATATATTTATTCCGTACTAGATAGATTTACGAACGAATTTTATATGAAAACAAGGGTGCAAAGCCAAAATTGATCGACACATAGTTCTTCATAGCGGAAACTCTGGCACATGTGAAAAATTATGAGGAAGAAATGTGCAAGGTTCGACTTTTTTTTTTGGAAACTGTTTTCGCTGCGGTGTTTGTTATAGTTTTCGCTGGAAGTACTGGTTGGAAGGTACGGTCTGGGATTTTTACGGATTTTTAGCGTGGATAGTTTTTGAATTAAAAGGGAGGGGGCACCGTCTGATAACGACTTCGGAAGCGGATATGTGACTGAAGGGTTGAAATAAAAAAGTTCTTGAATATTTTTTGTTGCATTTTGGAAAACCTATTTAAAGACCTATTCCATGGGGTAAGTCGAGAAAAATGGAGATGGTTTTAGTCTGCCTCGCCACAATTTGATTCGGCACAGTTTGACCCGGTACAGTTGGACTCTGCGAGTTTGACAGATGAAAGTCACTCTCTCTCTTTGACATTCTACACTCTCTCTGAGTTTGACAGAGAAAGAGTGACTCTCATCTGTTAAATTCGCGGAGTCAAACTGTGGCGAGGCAGACTGAAACCATCCCAAAAAATGTGGAGTACAACTTTCTGGTCTATGATAGAGTGGTCCAGAAAAAAATATATTTTTTTTAAATCTCATTATTTGTTTTTGGACCATTGATCTACGCCCGTATACCAAATTTCATTCGAATCGGTATGTAAATGAGAGAATAGGAAAGCTGTCAGTACGGACAGACAGACTGAAGCCAGAAAGTTTTCCAGTTGATTAAGGAAACCTAAAAATGCGAAAAACTGCATTTTCTATTATCTAAAATGTCTCAATGCGCTTCTTGACGTATTCTTTCCAACTGACTTGGTACAATGTGTCGCAGAAAAAGTTATTAATTATCCCCTGAGTCAAATAAATATAAAATAATTTGTGATCTATCTATTATAAATTCCATGAAATATGAAAAAGTTAAAGTGATATTTTCGTTTTTGTTTTATTTATGTTTATTTATTATTTTATCGCAACATACATTTACTACCCACCACATTTTTGTGAATGGTTTGGGTACCGTTGACACAAATTCAGTCTTTAGGAATCATAAGTAATTCGTTTGTTGGAACTCTTTAGAGGGTCCAGTATCTTCTTTCGACGTGCGCTATGTACATTTTCCACGCCATTGTACCGATGATAACGATGCAAATGGTCAGCAAAGATCCACCTGAAAATAGAATGAAACAAAATAAAATAAAATAAAATAAAATAAAATAAAATAAAATAAAATAAAATAAAATAAAATAAAATAAAATAAAATAAAATAAAATAAAATAAAATAAAATATAGAATCGGTATAAAAGATTATTCGTTTAACTATTTGGGCAGGGATTCGAAGCGATTAGTTCACGGTTAGACGGTTATTTAGCAATATTCTGCCGGTAAAATCGATTTTTTTAAATAGCTCGCTCGTTCTTCAGTCCTGGAATTTCTCATAAATTGGCGTCGAACGGGAAGTAAAAGAAACATTCAATAATAACCACTGTTGTTACGTGACTAATTATTACGTTCGCTTCGAAGGATTTAAAAAATAATTATTTGGTCACGAACGTAATTTTTAAAATCTCGGAAATTACATTTTTCGGAAAAATCGACATTGTTACAAAAACCGGAATTTCGCTAAACCCTTCGCTCATGAATTGCGTTTAATATTATACTAAGGAAATATTTTTGATTTTTTCATTTCAAATCAGCCATTCCAGAAATATCATGCTCGACGCAAGTAATCTTCAAAAAAAAAAGGGGGGGGGTTTGTGGGAACAACGGCAATAGTTCCCACAAAATAGAGATTTTTTTTCATGAAAAAATTCACATAAGTGCCTCAATATATTTTATAATTTATACCGTGTAATGTATTCCAATAAAATTATCTTAACATGCCGCAAAAAAAAGTCATAATGATCCCTTAATTTCCTGGCGAACAACTAGATATAACTCCTCAAGAAGCCGATGGGTTCCTATTCAGGTACAAGATGAGAACCCCAAAAATACAAAAACGAATTTCAAACCCATAGACTCCTCATCGAGAAGAAACCCAGTCGTTGGCTACAGAACCATAAAAACGAATATCCCAAAAATTTTGATTGCCTCGCACGAGACACACCGGTCAAAAATAAAATAAGATAGAATTGCCCTAGCGTAATATAAACTGATACAGTCAAAAAAGACTTATTTTCGCGAATTACCCATAAAGCTGAGCGCGTCGAATCGATGGTAATTGGCAACATGTTCCACAAAAGGAGGCGCGGCGGTTGTTGTTTCTGAATTACGTCGATCGGTTTGGTCTTGAGATCCGGTGACAGCGGGAATAGCCGACGATGTGGAAGGTGTCGTCGCTTTTATCGAATCGCTCGTCTTGGCTTGTACAATCGCTTTGGTCGTTTGACGGCTATCGTCCGTCGAAACCACCAACGATTTTATCGTAGTAGTTTCGCTCGGAGTGTGCCCAGCGGTGGTAGAAGTGGATAGGTTCATTAAGGGAACCGCTGTGGTGGTTCCGTTTATAGCAGCAGCGACTAGAAAATTATTCAACAGGGATTAACATTATTTAATTATTTTTTCTTTGGGAAAATGTGCAAACAGAACCGATGTCACAAGCGACGGAGAAACATTCTAGATATAAATGTTGCTCAATTTTATGATACTTGTGCTAAAATTATATTTACGATACTAATTTTTACAGATTTCGTTTCATTTGTGTAATCATTTTTAAAAAATTTTAATAACATTGTCGAGTAATTAGTTTGCAAAATATTCCGTAAAATGATGAATCGAATCGTTAATATCGCTTAGAATGGGTATTTGCCGACTTTCTGTACAAACTGCTCTCATCGCTCTATCCAAGCGGAGTAAACAATTGATTTCTCTGATAGATGTTTGTTTTTGATTTATTTTCATCAGCATGATAATTCATCTCTCGTATTACATCCTTGATAAATTAGTTTGTAAAATATGAGTCGGAATAATAAATTGATTCGTTAATATTGCTAACGACCGGTAATTCGACTGGTCGAGGTCTATGAGTACAAATTTTTCTCAGCCCTGTTTCCAAGCTGAATAAAGAAGTATCTGGACCAATGTCAATGCGCGCTACACGTTTTCTTTTAACGCCACGACAGCTGATATATTTTTTTTCCATACATCTCCATTTATATATCATACTCTTGATTTGCTTGCTCGCACGATCTCAACACAAAGCTTTTCAAGAAACGGTACAATTTTCGTAAAGTTGCCTCAGCATAAGTTATTCATCTTCTGTTATCATTGATAAACTCAAACAACCCTGGAAAAGACTATTTTTTTTTTCGCCAAATTTCATAATTATATTATTATATGCTTACAAAAAGAAAATCATCAAACACACGATTTTCATTCGTTATTTTTCAAACACCTGCATAACGTTTTCGAAAAAATGATTTTCTTTTGTCCTCTTTTTTTGACTCACCGTGTATATCTCCGAATAATTGGGTACCGTATAGCAGAGCTATCAAGAAACATTGGGTAAACCGCATCATTTTTACACAGTTATTTTATTATGTTTGTTTATACACAAAGCTTTTTGTTTTTTCTTTTCTCCAAGCTTATAATTCACGTTGGCCACAGATTTTCATCTCCATGCGTCGCTGAGATTCGGCCGGCGTCGTTGTGAGTCCCTTAGAACGGGGTGGGGGAAGGAACGGGGGAGGGTGGCGCCAATTTTAGCCCCCGCGGCCCAAACCGCCATCAAGTTGGCCGACAAATGCGGTTTTGAAAATTTATTTTTTGATTATATCGCTCGATTGTCGGTCGTTTCTCTATCATTGTGCGCAAAAGTTTCCAACGTTTGTCCCTTGATAGTTTTTTGATGAAATATTCGATACAAATTTTTGGGTCAAGTTAGATGAATTATTTCATTATTTAACTTCTTTTCGTATCAGGGGTTGAGGTCGTTATTCTGGGTTATAAAGATCGCTTGACTATTTCCCCACATGATACCACCTCTTGAACGCTAATCACCGAATTACTTTCTGTTAAATGAGATCAATAAAGTCTAACTATTAAACAGTTTTTATTTGAAGATTATTGTATATTTCTAAATTTGAAAAAAAAATTATCCTGGCACTCACAGATAAGTTCCCCGTATTCGTGACGCTCGATTTTCACGCGGACTGTGTTATCGACCGAGTGGTCCATGAATCGTCGGGATGTCGGAAGTTGGCCCTTGTGTTTGGGCCTCGTGTCTGTTTGCCTCGACGTCATACCGGCGGCGAGGCAAACTGACACGGGGCCAACTTCGGGATGGTCCGAACTTCCACTCGCCAAACTTCCACCCGTCCGAACTTCCACTGTCAGAACTTTCTCGTGTCAGATCTTCCACCCGGTGATTGGCGCGCCATTTACCCCGACCGTACCGACTCAGCTCTACTAGGTACCCACTGTAGGTAACCAGCGAAAGCTCTGCACGCGACCGATCAGTGGGTCCCAACCTTTGGCTCTTAATCCGAGTTTTTAATCCATAATGAAGAGCCCAGAGCTTACATGATTTCGAAAGCGTTAAGAAAGTCTCCAGTTTTTAAGATCATATCAGAGCCCAGTGCTTTCAAAAACATGTAAGCTCTTCATCGTGTATTAAAAACTCGGATTAGGAGCCAAAGGTTGAGACCCACTGATCGGTCGCGTGCAAAGCTCTCCCCGGCTACCTACAGCGGGTACCTAGTAGAGCTGAGTCAGTAAGGTCGGACTTAATGGCTCGCGAGTCACCGGGTGGAAGATTGGGCGAGAGGAAGCTTGGATCATCCCGCCAACTTCCACCATCCCGAAGATTAATGTGGATTAATGGACCACTCGGTCGATAACACAGCCCGGGATGGTGGATGATGGCCCTTGTGCAAGCTTGCCCCTCTGTACAATGGCCCCGTGTCAGTTTGCCTCGCCACTGGTATGACGTCACTCGATCCTCCTTCCCTATTCCCGAGGGGATGGGGACTGTATGCCTCGGGGCAGGTTGACTCGGCGCAGTCTGACTCGGCGCAGTCTGCCTCGGGGCAGTCTGACTCGGCATTGTTAGGCAGACTGGAGCAATGTCAGACCAGTCCATCTAACAATACCGAGTCAAACTGCCCGAGGCAGACTGCGCCGTCACACTGCCCCGAGTCAAACTGCGCCGAGTCAGACTGCCCCGAGGCACACTGTCCCGGGATGGTCAGAACCTCCTCTCGCCCAAACTTCCACTCGTCCAAACCTCCACCGTCAGTTCTTCCTCCCGTCGGATCTTCCTCCCGTGACTGTGGCGCCATCTAGTCCGACGTTACCGTCTCAGCTCTACTAGGTCCCCACTGTAGGTGAACGGGCAGAGCTCTGCACGCGACCGATCAGTGGGTCTCAACCATTGGCTGCCAATCCACTTCGTATGACAGCATTGAAATATTCCTACGAGCAACGGCAGCCGACCAGACTTTATTTTAGACAATTAGAAATGTTCATTGAATCCGAAAAAAAAATTCGCTGATCCGCCACTTTTTGGGATATCGATTTTTTCACGTGGCGATGTAAGCCTAAATGTTTCTAAATTTAGATTTTTTTAAGGAAGCCAAAATTGATGGACACATAGTTCCTCATAGAGGAATCCTTGATTCTACTGTACATCTTAATAATTTACAAACGGTACAAAATTATGAGGAAGCAATGTGCAAGGGTCTACTTTTTTCATTAATTCTCGTCATAAATACATATATTGAGAAAAGTACATAAAAAATTATTCGTTCTGTTTGCGGTATACGCCCTCTCCGTCGACGACGATTGAGCCATACGGTTCATGTGAAAATTTTTAAAAAATCTATATTTAGAAACATTTAGGTTTACATTGCCACGTAGAAAAAAAATCGATATCCCAAAAAGTGGCGGATCAGCGAATTTTTTTTTCGGATTCAATGAACATTTCTAATTGTCTAAAATAAAGTCTGGTCGGCTGCCGTTGCTCGTAGGAATATTTCAATGCTGTCATACGAAGTGGATTGGCAGCCAATGGTTGAGACCCACTGATCGGTCGCGTGCAGAGCTCTGCCCGTTCACCTACAGTGGGGACCTAGTAGAGCTTAGACGGTAACGTCGGACTAGATGGCGCCACAGTCACGGGAGGAAGATCCGACGGGAGGAAGAACTGACGGTGGAGGTTTGGACGAGTGGAAGTTTGGGCGAGAGGAGGTTCTGACCATCCCCACTGTCCCCATCCCCATACCGGCGGAGAGGCAAACTGACACGGGGTCATCGTACACAGGGGACAACTTATACAAGGAAAATCATCCACCATCCCCACAGCCCGCGTGAAAGTCGAGCGCCTCGAGAAAATTTTCTCGGAGAAAATTTATCTGTGAGTGCCGGGATAATTTTTTTTTTTTCAAGGCAAAGTGACACGGAGCCACCTTACACATGGACCAACTTCCACCATCCCGAATCGTGCAGCTTGTTGAGAAGCTGGGACGAAATGTTAAATCATTCGCCGGAAAAGCGGAGCCCTTTCCTAGTTTAGCACTTTTGTCACTACGAGTTAGCGCCATTAATTCTCATCCCTCGCCCTCAAAAGCCGGCTATCGGGAAAAAAAACGCCGGTATTTCACTTCTAACGCCAGCTGTAAGATGTTCGGAAAATTATTTTCCTACCAGAAATGAGAAGAAAGATTGCCGATAAGACCTATTTTCTTGGCTTACAACAATTCCCACTCATTGAGGCAAAACCAGAGATGAGAAGATCTCATCTCCGTTTCTGCAATCTACCGCAATTTCTTTATCGACAGTCGGTCAATCTAGATAACCTCAAAAGAATCGACGACAATGCGTAAGCGTGTTTACAATACTTCAATAGGTCATGTATACAATAAAATTCGCAGTAGCCTGTCGATGCGCAAATAATAAGCACAAATAAGTTCAAGAATTATCGTCATGTCCGAGAAAAAACGTGTCCTCGTCATTTGTTTAGGTTATTATCATTATTATTATTATTCCAATCATCACTATTAATTAACGGTTAATACGTTAATCACTGCGAATGAATTTTGATAGAAATAATGTGATATTATAATATTGCAGGAAACATTTGTCGTTCTCCGATAGGAGAAGCTGTATTTCAAGATTACATAGAAAAAAAAGGTCTGGAAGATAAATGGGAAGTTCAGAGCGCGGCTTTGATAGGTTATCACACTGGAAAATCTCCGGATCGCAGGGCCATGGCCACTCTCCGGGATAAGGGTCTGACCAGTTACACTCACAAAGCTAGACCCGTAAGCCCATGAACCACGAAATATTTTTCGTTCAACCAATCGTCGCGATACTGAAAATAAATTATCCATCGAATCGACGGTTTTAACAGATAACGCAGGAAGACTTTGAAAAGTTCGACTGGATCTTCGGAATGGACAACGATAATATTTCGCAATTGAATCGAAGCAAACCTCCGGGGAGCAAAGCAAAGATTGAACTGTTGGGAAAATACGATCCGGAGGGAGAAATAATAATCAGAGATCCTTATTACGTGGGTATCGTTGATTCGTCGTCATTCGTCGCTACTTTCGACGGTCCCAGTGATAGATTTTTTGTCACCACTGTTTTAGGACGACGGCAGCGAGGGTTTTGTGAAAGCTTACGAGCAATGCCTGCGAAGCGTAGCGTCATTCATGGAGAAGCATGCCGAGGATCAATGATAGTAAAATCTTTATTTTTTTTAAATTGATCGAATCGTTGGAAAAAAAATAATTCGCGTTGTACAATTTTGATAAATTCAATCATGGAGGTTTTATTTGACTCGACGACCAGCGACGTAGACGTTGACGATATTTCTGTCATCTCCGGAGTTTATGAGCCTCTGGAGTTTATTCTCCAACGTGTATTGGACCAAGTTGTCCAGCGGACCCGGCGAAACGTTCAGATCTATCACCAAAGCGTCAAATTGCTTGCCCGGTGAGAAATTTCCGACTTGATCGTCGATTGCAAGGGCTGAGAGATCGTAAATAATATATATAGATTCATATAATAAAGAAAACATGGACATAAATCGAACAGGAAAAAAAATATCATTTAAAAACTGGCTAATCGACTAACTTACGTATTATTATGATTTGTACTTATTATATAAATATGAAAACTTCGAAATATTTCGCTAGGAAAATACACATACGCATATGTTAGGGTGGTCCTTAATATGGTCATTTTGGATTTTGAAGGCTCTGATTTTCTTGAACGATTGAATATATGTATACCAAAACTGGACCAAATCGTAGAACTCTGCTACATCATCAGCTCGTACTACCAAGCAACGATTACTCACCGAGTTTCGACTATTTCATTCATTTTTCAATATAAAATAGAGAAATACAACTGTTTGTTACGCAAACTAAATCCCCACGTTTTCTGTTAGTGAGGTGTAATAATTACAAACCGAAAAACACTTTCAAAATAAAATTAAATTGAAATATCAAAAGGCAAATTTCAATTACTCGGTGGCAAGGGTGAATGATATAATAAAAGTCTGCAATTTCGCCGAGATTTTTGCTTCCTCATAGAGGAAGCTATGTTACAGTAAACATTTTTTTTTTCAAGATCTTTGTTATTATGTTCGGAATGTGCAAAAACTTCGAGAAAACACATTTGGAGAAAATGTCCAGATTTACATCTGGACATTTGTGTATGTGTTTAATAGACTCCCAAAATTCAAACGTGTATAACTCGGGAACGGTTTTAGCTACAGTCCCCAAATTTTGCAGACATATGCCGCTCTATAATCTCTTCTTTGGCTATGATTGTCGTCATGATTAAAGCTGCGGCTCGGATTTTATGTCGTTTTCAAATTACCAAAAAAAAAAGGACGTTTACACGATAGCGATCGCAAATTTTGAGATATTTGTCTAAATGGTTATTTACAAATAGGTTTGTACCCAAGGTTGGTTGATATTGCATTTGGGCCAAATCCATCCAGGGCTTCAGATTTTATAGGATTACGAATTTTTCGAAAAATTAACGTTTCGTTCTAACTCACGACAGCTTTGACAGATTGAGTCCGAACTCGCCACAGGTATGAAACATTATTTGACTGCACTATGTATAAAATTTGGCGAAGATCGAATAGGGGAATCGGATTTTATAAGACTTCGAATTTTTCGAAAAAGTCACGTTTCCCTCGAACTCACGACAGCTTCGACCAATCAAACACGAACTCGCTACATGTATAGAACATCACTTAACCGTGAAACGTTATATGGGGAACAAGCTGCAAGTTGGAACTTGCAAATTGTTTCCTCACAATTCAACAGAGCTGGAAGTCGAAATTTGCAAGCAGCTCCCCCAAAATTGAACATATTGTGAGGATCTTCCTCTATAAGGAAGCCAAAGTTGATATAAAATAATTTTCTCATGGACAAAAACCCTCACAATATCTTCAATTCTGGAGGAGCCACTTGCAAATTTCAACTCTCAGCTTTTTTTAATTGTGAAGAAGCAATTTGCAAGTTCCAACTTACAGCTTCTTTAAAAAATACATACTGCAGCGTTCCAAAGGACGAGACCATTTAAAATCCAGAACGAGCATATTAAAGGACATCCTGATATTTCCATTTAAATAAAATACTTCAAGTTTCTCAACTCGTTGGACATAAAATAACAAATTGGCTTACATTTGGCACCACCGAGAGTCGCCAAGTGAAATACGTCGGTATATTTGAGCGGTTCGTAGTCGAGTTTCGTCATCGCGAAAGTATTGGAAACGTCTAGAGCCGATCTCATCGCGTCCAGTATGCTCGCGCTTCTGCCACCGGAAACGTCTGAAAATTCCACGATTCGTGTTTCAACGATGCAACGGCACGAAAAAACGATAGAACGAAGGAATAAAAAAAAAAAGAGAAAAATACGAAGAAAAAAAACGTTTTACGTGCCTGTGCCAAGGCCAATTTTTATCCCTGCAGCCATGAGCCTTTTCACATCGCACAATCCGCTTCTCAAACAAGTATTGGACGATGGACAGTGAATTATCGCGGTTTCTTTATCCTTCAAAATTTTTAATTCGCTGTCTTGCAAATGAACACCGTGCGCGAGAATCGTTTTGTTCGTAAGAAGCCCGGCAGCTTCGTAAACTTCGGTGTAAGTCGATATTCCGACGAATATTTTCTTCACAGCTTCTATCTCGTCCAAATTTTCCGACACGTGAGTCTGGGCGTCGAATATTTACTTCGATTAAAATTAATAACGTTATTTTTAATTTAAAAAAAAAAATTCACGAGGCGAATTATTTACCTGAACGTGAATGTCGAATTCTCGTGCTAATTTTCCCAATTTCGTTAGAAGATCCAAATCACAACTGAGAGCGAATCTCGGAGTTATCACGGGTTTCACCAATGAACTCTGAAATTTATTTTTTACATTTTTTTATCGCATAAATGAAAAAAATGCGAGGGAAACATTAGAAAAAAGACTTACTCCGATATCGGCAATGTCTTTGAGAAATTGTTCGGTATTCGCGATCGATTCCTCGGTCGTCTCGTAATAACCGTCTTCGCGAACATTATTCATATTCAATTTTCCAACGAAAGCACGTTGTCCGAGATTCGCAGCTTTTTTTCCAAGTATCAGAGATGCTTTCGAGTACAACGAACCGAAGTAACACGCGGTCGTCGTGCCCATTGTCAGCGTTCGTTTCTGTTTAAATTTTTGTTTTTATTTTATTTTTGAATTCACATTTTTGTTTCATCAAGATGAAAATCAATAACAAAAATTTTAATTTGAAAAAAAAAATAATCTTAATAATAATAATAATTATTATTATTATTTAACCTAACCCAATAATCATAATAATTATTATTATTATCATCATTATTATTAAAAAATAATCTTAATAATAATAATAATTATTATTATTATTTAAAAATAATCTTAATAGTAATAATAATAATTATTATTTTTATTTAAAAATAATCGTAATAGTAATAATAATAATAATAATGATAATTATTATTATTATTATATAGAATATATCATATTATATTATATTATATTATATATTATTATTTAATAATTATTGTTATTATTACTATTATTATTATTATTATTCAATTTCAATTTAAAGAAAAAAATTATGTTAATAACCATAATTATAATAATAATAATTATTATTATTATTATTATTATTATCTTAATAATAATAATAATCATTATTATTATTATTATTATTAAGATTATTTTTTTCTTCAAATTGAAATTTTAATTAAATAATAATAATAACAATTATTATTATATTGATTATATTATCATTATACGTGATATTAAAAAATACTGTGAAAAGAATTTTTTCAAGGCGATCGAACTCACGACGACAGCATCGAATACTCGTTCGGCAAATTTCTCGTCGGAATACATCTTCTCGATTGGAAATGTGTATGTTTCGAGCCAATCGAGAAGTCCACGTTCGTAACCGACACCGAGGTTCGGAAGTTGAGGAGCGTGAATGTGACAATCAATCAAACCGGGAATGAAAAATTGTTCGGCGCTCAGAATAGTCACGCAATCAGCCTCGACGTCCGAAGCTTTCGGATTTTCCGTCACGCTGACGATCTACGATCGTAAATAAAAAATAAATAAATCAATACAAAATGGGAAACAATATTTACTGAAACAAAGAAAAAATAAAAAATACGTGATAAATAAGTCTCCAGCGTTATTTTCAGCACCATTACCCCTTAAGCATGAGTAATTCGCGCCTAGCGCTTCGAAAACTGCTCCAAAGTGTTCTAAAAAATGTCTAAAAAAATTCCCGACTCTTCATCAACAATCCTACAACAAGAATCAATCATCCCACGGTTGCAATAATCATTTGTTCACCCAATATAATCATCGGAGCAAAGAAAAACCTGAAGAACGCTGCATTTTAGCAAGGCACGAGTGACCCAAGTTAGTTACGAACTAATCGTTATGATTTAAAAAAAAAAAAAAAAAAAAACAACTCATTTAGTTTCGGCTCTGGTTATCACCGTAACGCAACGAAACACCACGCTTGGCTCCGGTTATCGTTAGCGATAATAGTTTTTCAAACCCTCGACGGACTATTGTTCGTTCGCCGAATGGCCATCGAGTCTGCAATGCCATCAACGTCGTTGCAGCAAAACCGTTCGATCATCGACGAGTGCATTCGCGTAGATTAATTAAATTATTACCTACCTTTCCATCCTCCACCAGAATCCCGGCGCGTTTAATGATCTCCAATTGACCGTTCGATCTCGTGTGAATCACCGGACCGACGAACAGATGCCGGGTCATCTTCGAATCTTGGCTCGAAGTCGATAAATAATTTTCTAAAAAAAATTTCGGACGAACAAATGAATAAATAAATAAATTTGATTCGACGTTTGATTATTAAATTTTCGGTATCTCGAGCAATAATAAAATTTTTTAATTATCGTGAGATTATTGAATCTTCAGTTGATGACCTTCGACGAGGTTCCGCTGATTATTAAACGTGATATCGATAGTTCCGCGTATTATCGGCGTCGTTATATTCGTATATATGCGGAGCGCTCCAAAGATAGAAAGAGAGAGAGGGAGAGAACGAGAAATAGTATCAACGATTATTATTCGTTGTAATAATGTCAATAACGATATATAATATACAATGACTCGATGAACGAATCAATTAAATGATTGTTAAAAATATGGATATTCCCAATAAAATAGGTGTGCATATAAATATAATATGATAGAGGTGTGTGTATAATAAAAAGAGAAAGAGAGAAAGAGAGACAAACAACATGCACGTGTATACTTTACTGGATTTTCTGCACGTCGTGTTGATGCAAGATACAACTCTCAATAACATATCGCTCGTTCCAGCAACTTTTCCAAACCCGTCTTCGATCAAAATACAAATTTCAAAAGAACGAAAAGAAAAAAAATACTAACAATAAAAACAAAAAAAAAATATCATGCAAATACGAGAATTATTTTTTCGCCCTCGGCTCTCGGTATAATTACCGAATATTATGAGCAAACAATTGCTCGGTTAATGTTGTTGATTATTATTTCTACAATATTGTTTTCTACGATAATTCGCGACGTAAATTCGAACTAATTACGGTTCGGAATTTGATGAATTATTGGGAGAAACGCGTGGAGCGTGTTGGCGCAAAATAATTTTCTGACGTTGGTTGAAGCACGCCTCAAGCCTGAACACGTCGAACATTCACGTTAGAGCGAACGCTCCGGACTAAGTGTCGTACATAAATGTTCGTTCTTGCATTTGAAGCCTCGGCTTGTAGTCGCTCGTGCATCGCAAATCCATCCCCTCCACAACATCGGGTTGTTAACGTTTACGCGGGCCCACGAACGATTTATCCTCCCCTCCTGGCTCGGTTTCGAAGTCGTGGATCACTCGTTCCTCGACGGAGCTTGCGTTATCGCCGCGGAATAAGCTTGATCGTTCGAAACCAGGAGAAACGTGGAGTTGTCGTCGAATTGCCTGGCAACGACGTCGAAACGACTGCGATTGAAAGACGAAACCGTCGTTTTCGAATGAATTCCGTCTTCGTCGTTGGTTTGATTTGTTTATTCGAGGGTGATCAACGAAGGTGGGAATGATGGGCGATGGACACGAGGATACGGCGATGGTCAGGAAGATGAAAAAAATGGAAAAGTCGAAAAATGTTGATAATCGAGAATATCTCGATATGGACACGGATGAGGAAGAATTTGGAGTACAGGGCACGAAATAATTTTTTTACATCTCGTATCATTGAAAGATCTTGATTAAACATTTTTTATTTTATTTATTTTATTTATTTTATTTATTTTATTTATTTTATTTATTTTATTTATTTTATTTATTTTATTTATTTTATTTATTTTATTTATTTTATTTATTTTATTTATTTTATTTATTTTATTTATTTTATTTATTTTATTTATTTTATTTATTTTATTTATTTTATTTATTTTATTTATTTTATTTATTTTATTTATTTTATTTATTTTATTTATTTTATTTATTTTATTTATTTTATTTATTTTATTTATTTTATTTATTTTATTTATTTTATTTATTTTATTTATTTTATTTATTTTATTTATTTTATTTATTTTATTTATTTTATTTATTTTATTTATTTTATTTATTTTATTTATTTTATTTATTTTATTTATTTTATTTATTTTATTTATTTTATTTATTTTATTTATTTTATTTATTTTATTTATTTTATTTATTTTATTTATTTTATTTATTTTATTTATTTTATTTATTTTATTTATTTTATTTATTTTATTTATTTTATTTATTTTATTTATTTTATTTATTTTATTTATTTTATTTATTTTATTTATTTTATTTATTTTATTTATTTTATTTATTTTATTTATTTTATTTATTTTATTTATTTTATTTATTTTATTTATTTTATTTATTTTATTTATTTTATTTATTTCATTTTATTTGCTTTATTAATTTTATTGATTTTTGCAGAAACTCCGGAGCCGGAGGAAGAATTGGAGGTCGAGCCAGAAAAACCGATCTTCACCCCCGAACAAATAAATGCTCTCGTAAGGAATCGACGATTATTATAATTAATTCAAACTCCTTAAATTCATTCGAAAAATCAATTTAAAAGAAAGCGGTAAATAGAATATTCAATCAGGTTCTAGGAATCAAAGATCTGACGACACTGCCGAGCCTGACCGATGCCGATTGGTCCCGAGAGGTCGTCGAAATTGTCGAAGAATATTTTCGAAATCCGGCAATCACGGTACTCGCGATTTTTTGGGAATCAAAAACCTTGAAAGCACTTCTGGAATTTCCCAATATTATCGTCGGCGGATTGTCGTATTTTTTACGAGTTCCGTGGCAAGTTTACACACCGGAAAATTTTTTGTCCAACGTTGTATTTGGCAGCGTAGGGGATGGAATTGACAATTCGATCTTGAGCTTCATGGAAAATATGTACGCACCTGTCGCATTCCACAGCGACGAGTGGCCGGCTGGTATCCTTGAGAATACTCATTTTATTTTATTTTATTTTATTTTATTTTATTTTATTTTATTTTATTTTATTTTATTTTATTTTATTTTATTTTATTTTATTTTATTTTATTTTATTTTATTTTATTTTATTTTATTTTATTTTATTTTATTTTATTTTATTTTATTTTATTTTATTTTATTTTATTTTATTTTATCTTATTTTATTTTATTTTATTTTATTTTATTTTATTTTATTTTATTTTATTTTATTTTATTTTATTTTATTTTATTTTATTTTATTTTATTTTATTTTATTTTATTTTATTTCATTTTATTTTATTTTATTTTATTTTATTTTATTTTATTGCAATTATTATTATTTTTTATGGAATAATAAAACCCTGCATCTATTTTATTTTATTTTATTTTATTTTATTTTATCGTGCCCTCGTAGAGGAAGCTTTGTTTTCGTGGACAATTTTTTTTTTCCAAATTTTCATGTAGACGTGTTCAGAATATCCCAAAATGCCGAGAAATCACATTTAGAAAGAATGCCAGCATGTATGTGTGTGTGTGTGTGTGGAACATTTGTTTAACGTTCACAGCTTGAGGACGGCTTGAGATATCGAGCTAAAATTTCTCACGCATGTAAAAGGTTCAAGGTGCCTTGCTTGATTAAATTTTCCGAAAAATCCATGCAGTTCTTTTTTTTTTTACGCGATTTTGAAATTTTTCAAAAATCGTCGTGAGCTCTCTAGCTCGGTCAAATTTCGAGATATCGAGCTCAAATTCAGTAGAATGTTGCAGCATTACAGGAAGATGCTTGGTACTGAATTTGAGCAAAATCCATGCAGTGCTTTTGTTTTTAGAAAATTTTGAAATTTTTCAAAAATCGTCGTGTGCCCTCTAGCTCGCGCAATTTTTGAGGGATCGGACTAAAATTTGGTACAAAGTTGCACTATTATCAAAACATGTTTCGTATTGAATTTGGGCAAAATCCATCCAGACGTTCAGATTTAATGCGATTTTCAATTTTTTCGATTTAACATGGAATTCGCCATATATTTATTCCGGACTAGATAGATTTACGAGCGGATTTTATATGAAAACAAGGGTGCAAAGTCGAAACTCGCACATTGCTTCCTCATAATTTTACGAATTTGCCGAAGCTTCCTCTATAAGGAAGTCAAAATTAATCGACACATAGTTCACCATAGAAAAAGCTATAGAAGCTGTGTAAAATTATGAGGAAGCAATGTGCAGGGTTCGCCCTTGCACCCATATTTTATTTCATGTCATGCATTTTATTTAGAACCAAATTTTCTCAAAAAATTAAAAAAAAAATTAAATTAAATTAATTAAAATTAATTAATTAATTCATTTTAATTCCTTTTTTTTTCAATTTTTTTTTTCTTTGATTTTTTTTAATAATCCATAAAAATAAGAATTGAAAAACCTCCTTAATTCGATATAGTTGTGAGAAACGAGCTTTTTTCGAGCTTCCACGAGTTCTTAATGTGCTTAACTGACGTTACGTACGATCCGATGGGTCTGACGATGCTCTACGTGCCCAGAGAAGGTTTAAAATCCTTCGTCAAGCCGTTGTCCATCGAGAACGAGCGAGAATCGTCGAAGACCGTTGAAACATGTACGGGCGAGCATCGCAAAGAGGACGAGGAAGCTTTGCTCGAGAGATTGGAACGCGTGGCCCGCTGTTGGATCAAACAAATCAGGGCAGCGATCAAAGGAACGTTCACGTGCGGTCCTTCGTCCTCTTGGAAAACCATCGTCGACGAGATTCGTTACTGGCACTACAGATGTCTGTGACACTTATTTTTTCTTCTTTCTTGCTTTCGTTTTTAAATAGAATTTTATTTTCGAAATATTATTTTCGTTAGGTATGATTTTTATTATCAATATAATTAATTATAAAAATTAAATCCTTCTTTCTTTCTTTTTTCCTTTTTCAAATAGAAATATATATTTTTTTTTTGGAGATATTCTTTGTTTTTAATGTAATTATTTGTGAAAATATAGTTCTTCTTTCTTTCTTTCTTTTCAAATACAATTCTTTCGAGATATTCTTTTACCTACGTATAATAATTATTTCATAGAATTATTTGTAAAAATATAATTCGTTTTTTTACTCACTTTTTCGAATAAAATTTTTTTTCCGAGATATTCTTTTTCTTGAAGATAATTTTCATTGCTTGGTATAATTATTTGTAAACATATAATTCTTCTTCCCGTCTTCCTTTTTTGAATGGAATTTATTTTTTGCAAGATATTTTTTTTAAAAATGATTATTTCTCTTGCTTAGTATAATTATTTGTAAACATATAATTCTTCTTCCTGTCTTCCTCTTTTGAATAGCATTTATTTTTTGCGAGATATTTTTTTTTAAATACAATTTTTATCATTGAATATAATTCATATAATAAATATATTCATGAATAATATAATTCTTTTTTCAAAATAATAATTTCTCCAACAGCTAAATAAACGTTTCCCAATTAACAGACGAAAATCTCAATTGCCTCTATCGACAACTATCGAGCGACAGCTCATCCGTGATTGTCGAAAAATTGACATCCGTCCGTTCAGCCAGCGTCGAGCATTACAATCGTCTGCACGCGGAAGTACGAGAAAAACTCAACGAAGCCGCATCAAACATAAATTATCTGAATCTGTTGGAAAAATTCGTCATGAATTTCGATATCCCCGACGGAGTCGAGAATTACACCATACAATTGTTGTTGATAATTAAATTCGTCACTGCCGAATCGCCTTTCTACAACGGTTACGAAAAAATTTTAATTCTCTGTCGTGCTTTTTGCGTTCAAACCGTCGAACATTTTTGCAAATTCATTGATTTCAATGTAATTCTCGACGGCGATGCGCAAACCGGAAAAACGATTCTCGTCAAATGCATCGAAGGTTGCAACGTTTTGAGCAAAACTTACGACAGATTGATCGATATGGATCGATCTGGATCTTCGCCCACGATTTCACTCGTTGAAAAATCCAAAGTTTTCAATTACGTCGATACTTTTGTCAATCGTTGCAACGATCTCATGACAATCGTCGACGCGAGAATAGCTTTTGAAAAGTAATCTTTCGTTGACAACAAAATTAAGTTTATAATTATTGCCATTGGCAAGTCGAAATTGATCGTTGAAATATTTTTGTTTTCTTTTGCAGATCCACCGAATCGATTGAAATTATCGGTCCGAAAGGATTTGAACTTGGTTTGCGTTATCGCAACATCGAAAAAAGCTTCGAATCGTTGATGAGGGAAATAAAAAATGTTCGGGATATTATATTGGATATTGTGTCGGATTCGTGGCTCGATCGAGTCGTGGAATTTAAAAAACGACTCGAAGACATTGACAATATGATGAAAAATTGGATAGAAGATTTGTTCGACGATGTGGTAAATGTTGAAGATGGCGTCGAAGCTCTTCATGGAATTGCGAAATTTTCTCGGCGTTCGTACCTTCGGGAAACTTTGAATATGAAATGGATTCAGGTATCGAATATTCGAAGACCTTATAAATTTAAATTTTGTCAAAGTGGTTTTTCGATGCTGGAGACGAGTTTTTTGATAAAATACGAGAACGGTTGACTGCAGAATTTCAAGGCCAAGCCAATCGTTCTCGCATTCTATTCAAAAGATCCATCATAACCGAGAAAAATGCTTTACAGTTTTTATTATCGACGATTTCAAAGTGGATTTAATTTTTTTTTGTATCTTTTATTTTTGACGCTAGTGTCGAGCTGTCCAATAAAATATGAGAACGGTTGACTGCAGAATCTCAAGATTAAGTCAATCGTTCTCGCATTTTATCCGAAAGATCAATCGTAACCGAGAAAAATGCTTTACAGTTTTTATTATCGACGATTTCAAGGTGGATTTAATTTTTTTTTGTATCTTTCATTTTTTGACGCTAGTGTCGAGCTGTCCAATAAAATATGAGAACGGTTGACTGCAGAATCTCAAGATTAAGTCAATCGCTCTCGCATTTGATCCAAACGATCAATCGTAACCGAGAAAAATGCTTTACAATTTTTTCTACCGACGATTTCAAACTCGAGTGATTTAATTAATTAATTGATTTCAATCTCTCGGACAGATCTGGAAAATTTTTGCTAACGAATTGGACATTCGTTCCACGGAAACGAAGGAAAATTCAATGTCCCATTACCCATCGTTGTCGGGTTTTTGCGGACGAGCCAATATTCTTCGTGGCAACGCGATTTATCTGAAAAAACAGTACGAAATGTTGATAGACGCTTCGGATTGGTTCGGCGATTGCGATGTTCAGCCGTAAGCGCGATCAACATATTCATCAACGTTGATTATCGATGTTAACTCGCGATAATTGTGTAATTTTTCAGTACAGTTACGCAAAAGTACAAACGCGTTTTGGCTGCAATAAACGAAAAAGAAAATGCATTATTTTTGGAGTGGCAAAAAGAAATTGCGTATGAGAAAATAAAAAATATATCTGTTCCGTCGAACGAATCGATTGTAAAATACGACGATAACGCAAAAATTCGTACAATATCCGTTAACACGACGACGTTTCACGTAAATCGTCTCAGAGAAATCGGCGAGTGAGTTCAATTGACTCTAATAATTTTTTCAATAAACCCAATCATTCGTTTTGCAAATGGAAACATTTTTTTGCAGATGGAATTTGTTGGATTACGAGGCGAAAAATATTTTTTCGAAAGATTGTCCCAAGTGGAATGAGATGCAACTGCGTTACAACAAAATCGATTATTTGTGCAAATTTTACAACAATGTCGTCGCTGAATCGAATCGTCTTGAGAGTTTCGTGTTTTCGTCGATTTTTAACGAACTCGAGGAAGCTTTGAATTCTGGATTTGACAAAACAAATTGTTTCAATGATTTGTTCGAAATATATTTCAAAAGATGTCTGGAAATTATTGTCAGAGTAAGATTATTCGACGATTAATTATTTTATAACGATTTTTTTCTTTTGATTAAACAAAATAATTCGTCATCAATTGACAGATACGAGAATCATTTGATTCGTACAGAAGCATTGATTCGAAAATCGATTATTTGATCGAAAAAATAGGTTCTACGAATCTTTCGAGTACCGATCTTAACTCGCTATTGATGTTGGAAAATTGCGATAATAATTCGGAGCACGAAAGGTATTCAATCATATTAATTTCAAATATTTAAGATAGTCTCAAAGGCTGCGGAATTAATTATTATTTTTTTTTCGTCCTAGGTGTCACGGCGTGGAATTGTTGGAAAAGAATTTGAAATTGATTTTCAAACACTTGCTGGAACTTAAGAACATAATTAATCGAGATGACGAACAAGTATGTCCTTTGTTGGATTTATTAATTTACGCTCAATTGGAATCTCTAATTTTGATATTTTAAATTCATTTGGAATTACAACATTCTGTTGTGTTGAAGATTAAAAAATTCCATTAGAATAAAAAGAATCTTTTGTGAAATAGAAATTACTAAGTTTTATAATAAGTTTTCGCGTTTTTTGTATTTAATTTCATTCTCGCAATTTTAAATTTGTTAGGTAAAGTATATATATGCATTCGCAAATTCTTTTCTTGCTCTACAAACTAGGATGATGAGGAAAACATGAAAGTTTTTGAAATAGAAGTTCCGGAACGGAAAAAAGTTGATTCTCGACATCAGTTCTGTTTCCTCTTTCGTCGCGGTCAAAAGTTACGGAAGCAACTCGCGACATTCGTAATGTTTATGGAGTAGATGCTATATATGCCCCGAGAACCGCTCAAGATTGCTCGGCCAAGTTCAAATTTCAAATGAATTACCTCCTCGAACTTCCATTTCAAAAACCTCAAAATTAATTAATTACACTACCAGCAAGAATTATCAGGCCACTAACGAAACCCGCTCGGAAAAATCACTTCTGCTTTTGAACGTCGATAACTTCGCGACAAATAAAGCTAGTAACTTTTTGTAAGCACCATTGAAAAGCTCATGAATATTTTAAGCCATTGATATTTTTTAAATAATATTTCCATCACTAGGCACTGAGATAGCGTGTAAAATAGATTTGAAAAAAAAAAACGTATTTTTCCGAAACTTTCTATCTTGACTTCAACTTATGGTCAAGGTGAGGTAATTTTTTTCAAAAATTTTAAATTTCTTACGCCTAATGTTTGAAACTTTAACTTCAATTTGAGCCCGAGAACTATGGATAATCTTTACTGGTTCTTGAGGTTATCATAAAAATTGTGCAGACGTCCGTGAATCAAGCGCAGGCCATCAATGGCACGAGTCGACGTTCTCGCTTGCTTGTTCTCTCGCGAAGGCAGGGCTGCAGTGGGTTATGCGCAGGGCCAACACTCGCATGGTGTGCTCTTCGCTTCACGCGTGGCCTAATGCAGATTTGTAAAAAATTCGTCTAGAAACGATTCGTCTAAAAAACAATTCGTCTAATAACACTTCTCCTAAAGCAATTTGTCTTCAACAATTCGTCTGATAACGATTCGTCTAATAACAATTCATCTGGAACAGTTCATCTAGAACTTCTAGAGAAATTCCTCTAATGGGAATTCGTCTAAAACGATTCATCTGAACGAAACAAAGAAAAAAAAACATAATTTTGTAATAAATAAAAGGAGAACTAAAAATAACCCCAAAGAAGAACATAAAAATGGATATAAACCCCAGGTTTCGCTAAAAATGGAACGTTCTTTCTCTGAGAAATAACAAATTATTATTAGACGAATTGCTATGAGTCGAATTGTTATTAGACGAACCGTTTTGAACGATTTGTTTAAGACGAATTTTTATTAGACGAATTTTTTTAAGACGAATTGTTATCAGAAGAATTGTTATTAGCCAAATTGGTGGACTAGCGGGTTTTTGGACTTTAGGACATATATAGTTCACCTAACAACTCGCGAAATTGCGGGGACAAAATAAAATACAAAAAACGCCGGAATTTATAACCCAATCTAATATATTCGACATTGTTCAGACATCGAAGCACTGGATCGAATATATCAAAGAAATACAGGAAAAATTGAAGAATGGTTTTATCAATTCCATACGTTTGTCTCTGCGTTGCATCTTGAACCGCATTTGCGACGGTGAATCGTCGATGCAAATTCGTGCAACTCCTCTAAACTTGGAAAAAGCAAAGAAATCTTTCGCTCGAATAAACGCGACGATTTTCGAACGAGCTTTGACGTCGATCGAAGGCTTCGATAAATTATTCGAAACAGGATCGAATGATGGAAGAAAAATTCTTCTCCTAGCCGTCGATCAGGATTCACGATCGAACGACATAAGAAAGTGTATAAACGAGGCTCTTGAAATTACCGAATGAAAATACAACGATTTTTCAATTATATCTGACAATTCTTTATTTATTATCCAATAATATTGCAATTAGTGAGAATCGTGGCAACCGGAAAATATCACTGAGAAGTCATGGAATTACCAAAGCATAAAATTATAGCACGTTGTTTAAATGTAAATTGTTCGTACCAATGAATCACATTAACGTGGAAGACGTAATTATATTTCGTAACGTCGCGTTACTTCAAAATATATTTTTTTTTTCGTTCGTAGAAAATATATTACGCACAAGATCAAACGATTATCGAATTAAAAATTAGTGAGCACACGACAGTCGATAGAGAGCGATATAACGTCGGTTATTTTAATTATTCGTAACATTACGATAATAATAATAATAATAATAATGATAATAAATGCAGTTATCAAGTTGTCAACAAGTTGGACAAAAAAAATAATCCTTTGGCTCTCGCTGTTTTTCTCTCAAACTTGTAACGTCTAAAATTCCAATAGCATCGAATTTAAAAAATCAGTCTCTATTAAGCACAAAAAAACAATCGTCTTCAGGACGGTTAACACCGCAAATTGTACATATTTCGTGTACGAATGGTTAAGGTGAAACGATACATCGCTGACGGTAAGTAGATCAACCAAAAATTACGTGTAAATTGTCAAATATTTCGCAGTACTTCATGCCTGAACGGCTGAACGGAATTCGATTAAATTTGGTGGATCTATGTAGAATAGGGTGGTTGTTATTTGAGTCATTTTTTAAATGTGATTGGAGATTGGTGTCAATCAATAGTAAAAAAAAAAAAAAAAATGTTTGAGCCTAGTTTGAACCTCTTAGTCCAACTCCTTTACTGCCCGAGAAGCAGGTGAAGTTTGACGTTTAAAATACACGCAATTTTTCTCCATCCCGGTAATTATATTAGTGGGAGGACTAATTATTCTTGAAAAAATCCAATACTATATGGAATTCACGGGTATAAACCCTACTTTCAGGAAAAAAATATGACACACGGGTCATTTCATGCCACATTTGCACGCACCTTCGCACCGGTCCCTGACGATCGTCCTGCAATTTATTGAGATAATTCTGAAATAAATAGAATATTTGAGAGTTACGGGACCCTACATTGATTGTGATCGTTCGGGAAGGTTGAGTTGAATGTTTTACGTCAATTTTGTCCCACTTGGCTCAGGTTTTATGCAGATTCATCAATTTTTAATTTAAAAAAGAGTGAAAAATATAAAAATGATCCATACATGTGTTATATTTTTTTTCCTGAAAGTAGGGTTTATACCCGTGAATTCCATATAGTATTAGATTTTTTCAAGAATAATTAGTCTTCCCACCATTATACTTACCGGGATGGAGAAAAATTGCCTGTATTTTAAACAGGAAACTTCACCTTCTTCTCGGACGGTGAAGGAGTTGGACCAAGAGGTTCAAACTAGGCTCAATTTTTTTTTTCTGCCACTGATTGACACCACTCCCCAATCGCATTTCAAAAATAACCCAAATAAGAACCACCCTAATGTAGAATCGATCAAGGACCAACCTATATCTCATGTTTTTCTCAAAATCGCAAAAAAATTTCGCGGATTTCTTTACAATGAAACAAAATCTTCATCTGAATTTTTTTTGGGAAAAACATGAGATATAGGTTGGTCCTTGATTGATTCTACACAGATCCACCAAATTTCATCGAATTCCGTTGAACCGTTCAGGCGTAAAGTACTGCGGAATATTTGACAGTTTACACGTAATTCTTGGTAAATCCATTTACCAAAGGCGATCTATCTCTTTACCTTAAAATTAGTCGAGTGGAAATTTTCCACTGCGAAGCACCTTGATGAGAACCGCAATAACGAGTCATAGCGTTCAACAATTTTTCTATCTAAGCTAGATCAAGGCTACGTATTTACAACATATATCGTAATTTATGAGAGCGACGAATAACGCTCGCGTATTTTTTTTTTTTCTTCTTCTGTTTTTTTTTTTTTTTTTTCGTTCAACGGTAGATCAATCGGAAGTCGTCGTCGGTACGCTTAGCCCGGTGGTATTTGTACAGCTTTGAAGCTCGCGTAGACACGCAGCAATCGTCAATATCTCATGTTTTATTTTTTTTTTCTTTTTGCTTCGACCGTATTTCATTTCCTTATGGTTTTTTTAGTGTCGTCCATCGCCAACGCTAAAAAACCCATTCGTCAATATGGCTATATATTTTTTATTCATTGCCGCGAGAGAAGAACAGACATCGCGATCTATTTTGAAGAGAGCAAGCCACTGTAAAATTTTGAAAGGATCGATTTTTTTTTTTTACGTATTTTAAAAGATACGAAATAGATTGGAAATATTTTTTAAATGTTTTGTAGAGAAATGTATGGAATTGGATGAATTAAATTGTGTCGTAGGCATTTTAAGGGCTCGAATCGTTGAATTTTACGTGAAATTCTGCAAGATTTTTAAGTTTTTTCGTTCTTTTACGATGAGAAAAATTCATTATCTATCTGCAGAATTCGAATTGTTATTACGGTACAAAGTCAGACGTAAATTGTCCATTTCCGCTTCATCCATGTAGTCCGAGCGCTTCTAAAGCTTTCTTCTCAAAATTAAATTTATTATTCTGGTTGACAATAGATCAAAAAATTTATGCATTAAAGAATTATGCAGAAAACCCTTCGCTATAGCGTCACGTAAAATTTCGTTTTTTTAACGCTTCCTCCGGTTCTTATCGACAGTTAAAGGCCTCAAAAGACGTTCAAATTAGTAACAAAAAATTGAAAGGTCTGTTATTTCGTTATTTCTTCATCAAAAAAATTCCTTTACGTCCTTCTATGGACAATTACATAAATATTATAAATCTTCCTTATTATCCTTCCTCATAAAGAAAGCTTTGTGACAATCCAACATTTTTTTTCGAGATTTTGATGTTAACAAAATATCCCAAAATATCGAGAAATTACATTTGTAAAAAATCTTCGGATGTATGTGGGTGTGTCTGTGTATGTAACGACCCTGATTCTCAAGCAGGTGAGCTTTTTCTGAAAGAAATTGTTATTAACAAATCGTCTCATCTTGTACTCATATCATCAAACTGTCGCAAACACTTCAGAAAGATCCGATAATATTTCCTTTCGCAAAAATAAATAAGAAAAAATCTCTTCACTTTTCAACTTTTCACAATAGCTCGCTCCCTTTTAATCAACTATCGCGATTATCGATTGAAAAATGCATATTTGTTCGAGAACGAGATCGTAGAACGCCAATAATATGTAACAAAATTACAACTAGAGAACACTTGTGTGTACTTCAACGAGGCTGAGTCTTTCTTGACTCATTTTCACCAATATTTACCTCCTTCTTCGTTTTTTTTTTTTTTTGGCACACGGAATTTCATGGATAATAGTCACACGCAAAGAAGAAAAATAATCTAAAGTCAGTCGTAGATATGGAATTGATGACGATTTTTGGTACCCTGGTGTCATTTAAAAATTGCACGAGCGAGAAACGTTTTGCGGAATAAAGATGATTCAGCTGACTCCGATCGGGAGATATTCGTCGCTCGAAACTATCGTGAAAACCGGACTGCCCGGCACGTCTTTGTAATCGATCAATTCGCTGTCCGAACCACTGCCGGAAATGCTGTTCGATGGAATGAGAGGCGTCGATTGAACAGGCGGCAAGAGAAACACCAACGACAAAGCTATCAGCATGTGCCAAACGCTGTGGATGTACTGTTAAACAAAATCAAACGACAACGTCAACAATTTACGCAATTTCATCGCCCGAGGAAAGTTTCGTGGGCTTGGTTAAGGTGTTAGGCCACTCTAGAATTTTCGAAATATCGATTTTTTTTTTTAATGGTCCTTTAGGACTTTAAAAATGAGGTCTCGAAAGATTATGGCCGGAAAAAATCTCTGAGTACTCGGTTTTCGAATTTTAGTACGAGGCCGTTTAGTCCGCAGCGACCACAGCTTAAAACTTCGAACGCGTTTATGTCAAAACTGTATTTTTCAAGTTGGCCGGAAACATAACTCAGACTATTTTCAACCGATTCACTTGAAATTTCGAATATATCTTTAAAAATACATTGTCTATGGAAGTGCGTAGGATTTTTTTTTAATATTGCATAGTTCATTTGTTATTAACAATTTTGTGACGATTTTTTAGGCAAATTTTTCACTTTTTACTTTAGAAGTGCGCCAGTTGGCCAAAAACCAATGTATCGAGAAAATCTTACGCACTTCTATAGCTGTTGTTATATATGATCGAAAATAATTCATTGGGTCAATATGATTTAAAAATTACGGAAGCTGTTTATCCGGCCGTGGACCCTGGAAAAACGGAAACGTCATCGCAAAAACGCTGCACAGCTGCCATTTTGAAATTAATCGATTCAAAACAATTATTGTATACAGTCACTGATATGTATGATAAACACCTTTTTTTATAATCTCGATTTATTTTGTAGTTGCTCTGAAAAAAAATCCCCAAAAAAACCTATTTTTTCGCGGCCTCTAAAGTGGTCTAACCCCGTAAGGCAGTTTTCTCATGTGTTTTGCGAAAAGAAAACATTTTTTTTTCGGATTCTCGTAGTTTGGGGTCTTAAGAATGTGTCTTGAAAATTTTGAAGTAATTTTAGTAAGAATAGCCGAACTACGAAGCGGATGCGACTCCATAGAGCGCGTGGACCGGTAGAGATACTTTAACCGCGTTTTTTTTCAAAATGACATTTTTCCAATCGGCCGTGGATTTCTTTCGGAAATTACTGGGCCGATCGACTTGCAATTTTGCACACATTCAGAGAACATGTCAGGCTATCGTTCAACCATCCATTTTTTTATTGCTTCATAATTATATATAATTATTACTTTTACGGGCCACGAGAAGTGAACATTTTATCGTGAAAATCAGAGTACTGTTTTTGTAGCGCCGTCATTTTGTAAATTACTTCTTATAATTTTTCATTACAGGTCCGAACGATAACCACATTCGCAAAGAATAGAATGAGAAAAAAAATGTTTGGTCTAGATGACCAAGACGGCCGCAATGTATTATCTTGTAAAATTTCGAATAAAATGCTATGAAAAGATTCACGATGTTGTTTCGAAAATGTATAAACGTAACTGTGAAATACCAACACCGTACATTTAACAGTTTTTCTAGATTTAATTCCCACAAAATCACCTCGAAAATGGCGAATTATACCCACGAGACGACCGCCTTAAGCCTTCGCCGTCACACTGGGTGGAATCCACCCATCGATCGACCGACCGTCGATTTTTGTTCACGTTTTCATCTCTTTATGAATTTTTTTTCAACACGTTGCCATTGTATTCTTTATAAATAAACTTTTCGTACATCATCGAAAATGTTCGAAGCATGTTCGGTAATTTAATTCAACCACTTCGGACGGATCGATTGCTCACAATCGGTTTTTGAAAACTTATTAGGTGGAATCTACACGGTGTGACGGCCGTGATATTATTTGGTAGCGTGACGGTAAAGGATTGGGATTGACTTACATCGTAATTGGATTCGGTTTCGACGGAAACGAAGAGAACGAGCCCCGAGCCTGCGAGTCCGAGACCCGTCAATAATTTTCGCAGATCCGCTGGCCATTTCCATTTTCGCAATTTGTAATAACGATACGTGCAGGCTCCGATCTGAGAAATTTACAAATTCATGTTATATTAATTGTGAATTATATATATTAGGGTGGTTGCTGTTTCGTTAATATTTTAATTTCGATTTTGGCGGGGTTCCACCCGATGCCAAAAATGAAAAAAAAATTTTAAAAAATAAAAAAAACTAATATTCTAAGCTTACTTTGAAACTTCTTGTCGAGTTCTAAATTATCACCACTAACCGGGTGACGTTTTTCGTTCAAAACACAGAAAATTTTCTTATTTTTCGGTAATTATATTCGCGAGACGACTAATTATTCCTGAAAGAATCCAGGACTATATATAAATTAATTAAGGTGAAGTGATACATCGCCGTTGATGAGTAGATTTACCAAGAATTACGTGTAGATTGGCAAATATTCCGCAGTACTTCACGCCTGAACGGCTCAAATTTTTCTCAAAATCGCAAAAAAATTTTGCGGATTTCTTTACAATAAAACAAAATCTTTATCTGAAATTTTTTTGGGATAAACATGAGATATAGGTTGGTCCTTGATCGATTCTACATAGATCCACCAAATTTCATCGAATTCCGTTGAGCCGTTTAGGCGTGAAGTATGGCGGAATGTTTGCCAATTTACACGTAATTTTTGGTAAATCTAGTTACCGAAGGCAATGTATCACTTCACCTTAAAGCCATGAACTCCCCTTTAACGAAAAATAATATGTACGTTCCATCTCATGCCACCTTTACACCGTTCTTTCGACGATGATCATGAAATTTATTAACGGTGGAAATGTGGCACGATACATGTATATATTTTTATTCGTGAAAGAGAAGTTCGTACCCCTTAATTCCATATAGTATCCAATTTTTTTCCGAAATAATTATTCGTCTCGCTAACATAATTACGGAAACATAGAAAAATTGCATATATTTCGAACGAAATACTTTACCCAATTAAGGGCGATGGTTAGAATTTCACTAGAAGGTTTAAAGCAGAGTTCAAAATTTGTTTTCTTTCGTGCAAGTCGATTGGACCCCCGAAAAAATCAAAATTTGAACATCGGGCGAATAACAACCACCTTGATATATACATCGGCATTATTTTAATTATTTTTTAAGTAAAGGGACGAAGAGGGACAACTCACGGGGATGGTAACGCCGACGGCCAGAGGCACGAGAATGCTGGGCAGTCCGGTTCGATCGGATTCCACAGCGAAAGAAATCACGAGAACGCCGAACATGTGGCAAATGGATACCAATTGTATGGGTAATTGTGCCATCGCCACGAGGGTCACCCACACAGCGAGAATGCTCGAAAAAAAATCGCTGTACTGCAAAACCTGTCGCGATAAAACGAAAAAATTTTTTTTTTAAATGGGATAAAAAAGAAATGAAAATTTGCGTTGTTTCTTTTTTTTTGTGAATAATTTCTCCGGTTTTGTGAACCGGAGAAATTAATCAAACTTACCTCGTATTTGGCGATGCAATAGGTCATGGATTGTTGATCGCAAGCGTGGTAGAGAGACGAGAATAACATGGTGGCTAGGTAAACGAGACCCTCGGTGTAGAGCCTGCGTTTTCCAGCTATGTAAATGGCCGGCAGGAAAAAAGCGTTGCTGCAGGTAAGCGCGAAGGAAGACAGAAAGAGGGAGACTCGTGGATTGGCACCCGCGGCGTCGGTGCATCCCCATCCTCTGTAGCCTGTAAACAGAAGCGTTTTATTTATTTATTTATTTATCTATTGATTTATTCATTCATTTATCTATTGATTTAGTTATTTATTTATTTATTTATTTATTTATCTATTGATTGATTGATTTATTTAATTTTTTATTTATTTATTTATCTATTGATTGATTGATTTATTCATTTATTCATTTATTCATTTATTCATTTATTCATTTATTCATTTATTCATTTATTCATTTATTCATTTATTCATTTATTCATTTATTCATTTATTCATTTATTCATTTATTCATTTATTCATTTATTCATTTATTCATTTATTCATTTATTCATTTATTCATTTATTCATTTATTCATTTATTCATTTATTCATTTATTCATTTATTCATTTATTCATTTATTCATTTATTCATTTATTCATTTATTCATTTATTCATTTATTCATTTATTCATTTATTCATTTATTCATTTATTCATTTATTCATTTATTCATTTATTCATTTATTCATTTATTCATTTATTCATTTATTCATTTATTCATTTATTCATTTATTCATTTATTCATTTATTCATTTATTCATTTATTCATTTATTCATTTATTCATTTATTCATTTATTCATTTATTCATTTATTCATTTATTCATTTATTCATTTATTCATTTATTCATTTATTCATTTATTCATTTATTCATTTATTCATTTATTCATTTATTCATTTATTCATTTATTCATTTATTCATTTATTCATTTATTCATTTATTCATTTATTCATTTATTCATTTATTCATTTATTCATTTATTCATTTATTCATTTATTCATTTATTCATTTATTCATTTATTCATTTATTCATTTATTCATTTATTCATTTATTCATTTATTCATTTATTCATTTATTCATTTATTCATTTATTCATTTATTCATTTATTCATTTATTCATTTATTCATTTATTCATTTATTCATTTATTCATTTATTCATTTATTCATTTATTCATTTATTCATTTATTCATTTATTCATTTATTCATTTATTCATTTATTCATTTATTCATTTATTCATTTATTCATTTATTCATTTATTCATTTATTCATTTATTCATTTATTCATTTATTCATTTATTCATTTATTCATTTATTCATTTATTCATTTATTCATTTATTCATTTATTCATTTATTCATTTATTCATTTATTCATTTATTCATTTATTCATTTATTCATTTATTCATTTATTCATTCATTCATTTATTCATTTATTTATGTTCAAATTTTCAAGATTTTTTCACTTCACTACATTTTCAATCATTTTACTTCGAGGCAATTTGATTTTGCAGAGAAACAAATATAATTTCGCTTTGGCGACGTGCTTCATGTCGTCTGTTTATCGCAGATTGATTGCCATAAGTGCGAGAAGAATAGCTGAACTTTCCCAATGTATCATTCTCCGCCATTGTTGATCTCTCGAACGAATAACGAAAACGGTCGATTGAAAAAAATAAAAAAAATTATTCTCCAAACACACACGATCGTTTTCGTCTTTTATCCGGAGAGATCAATCGCGAAATCAACTAGCGAGATCAAGTGCGGGGTTTCCGGTTTTTCCGAACGATCGAGCAGTAGCACATCGTCTTGATTCGACGTTTCATCGAATACTCACCGCCGAAACAGTTGCAAGTTGTGTAATGCAAATGGCCTTTGTGAATTTCTTGACACAATCCGTGATGGCCGCACGAATGAGGTCCGGGAAAAACGCATTGCCTGGTGTGCACATCCAGGGATATCAGGATCTCCGTCGTGTCGCAATTAACTGGAATTCTGGTAGGAAAAAAAATACATATCGATTAGGGTTAATTGAGCAATAATTTGTTGCAGCTCTTAGATTTGAAGTATAAAATATCAGACAACATCTGGCGAAATCCGAACCCAATTGGACTATTTTAAGAGGTTGTGCAGAGAGTATAGATTTTTTATTTAATTAACACGTGAATAAAATTGTTTGAACTGATTGAAATTTATCTTTATCAAATCAATGTAATGTGAATACCACCCTAATTACCCTGTTAGCGTATTCGTTACTTTTGTTACTAATCTACTCGCATTGAATCCAATTGAAAATTATTAATTTATTACGTTATCGTTCTTGCGAGTTGAAAACATCTTTCTTAGTTTCTAATAATTGTTGTTGATAAAAAAATGTCATTGTGGAATCCACAATTTCCTATCTAAACCGAGCATAATATCGTGTATTGCACTCAGTTTCAATCCCGGAATATCAATATTTACCAAAAAAATCAATTTCAACTGGTCCAAGAATTTTTTTTTCCATGTTAATCAAATACAAAATTGATGCGCAACCTCTTAAAATAGCCCGATTGGGCTGAGCGTTAGCCAAATGTCTAATATTATATATTTTTGATCTGAGATCGGCGAAAAAAAAATAATTATCCGTGAAACACCCTAATATATCTGAAGCATTCTTTTTCAACCGAGCCACGTTTTTTTCAACCTCCAATTTTTTTGCTAAATCTGTCAGCTTGATATATTTGTCAAAACGAATTTCTGTGATTTTTTTAAAGATTTTTTTAGTCGTCCGTTCAGGGTTTTCAATTTTTCATTACGAACACTGTGTCTCAAAAAATATTCATCGAACGAAAAAAACATTGGAATAAAAACTTATTCATCGTAACCATTGCAGGTACCATTCTGAAAAAATTTTCGCACACACTTTACCCAATGACAGACATCCTGTAAAATTTGTACTAAAATCGAAAGTGTGTTATTGGGTTAAAAAAAACTTTATTCTCATTTTTTTCTCAAATTTCAATTTTTTCAATGTCGAAAAATTACGATTTTGATTTTTTTTCGATAGAGCTGAAAAAATAAAAAAGTTTTTATTCCAATGTTTTTTTTTGTTCGATGAATATTTTTTGAGATACGGTATTCGTAATAAAAAAAATTTTTAATCCTGAACGGACGCCTAAAAAATTCTAAAAGAATCTAAAAAGAATCACAGACCTTCCTTTTGACTAATATTTCGAACTGGCAGATTTTGAAAAAAAATGGAGCTCGAAAAAAAAAAAAACTGGCCCAATTGAAAACATCAATTAACTTCATGCATCGATTAACGTCGACATCGCGTTCTCCGAAATCCGAACAAAATTGGAGATCTTACCCGTCGACGGAACAGTTGGCTTGCAACGCGATAAACCACGTATCGGGCTGCGGATAAGGAATCAACAGACTCGACGATCTATTATCGTTGGACGACAGATTCAATTCCATATTCTCGTCGGGACAAATTATTTCGTTCTTCATTCTGTCGGGTACGCGAGCTCGGCGAACGCAAACTTTTGTTGTTACCAATTGTTTAGTCAGTAGCTGAAAAATTCATTGAAAAAATTCATTGTTACGGTGCAATCGATATAATCGAGAAAGAACGATTGTGAAGGGTGAAAAATATTTAAGTTACACGTACTTTATCGGTTTCCAAACGAATTGTAATGTCCAAAGTTCCGCCAACGTCGATGAGAGGCAGAACGTCGAATTGAACGATCACAGGCGACGAATCGATCAACATAATCCACGGAGTCAACCACTCTCTGCCCTGGAATAATATTAGAGGTGGGAAAAAAATTATTTCATTGAAAAAAAAAATATTCACTAACTTTTAAGAGGTTAAACCACCGTTAGAATTTTCGAAAAATCGATTTTTTTTTGCTTTCTTGTAAAGGAAGCTTTGTGACGGTCAAAAAAATTTTCTTTCGGGATTTTGTAGTCAATACGTTCAAAATGTCCTAAAACATCCAGAAATGACGTTTGGGAAAAATGTCTGGATGTATGTGCGTGGATGTATGTGCGTGTGTGTGTAACGGCCTCCCAAATTTCGAACGTCTATAACTCAATAACGGTTTCAGCTACAGCGCTCAAACTTTGCACACATATGCAGTTTCATAATGTCTATGTCATCCGTAATTCTCGCGATAATTGGCGAAGCTGCTGGGATTTGACAGCGTTTTGAAATTTCGGAAAAATGTCTGTGTCCATTCTATCGTCCGAAATTTTTGAGTTATCGGTCTAATTAGTTCTTTGCGAAGACAATGATGCTCGAGGAAGTTTGGTATTCAATTTGAGCCGAAACCATCGGGGAGTTTAGATTTTTTAAGATTCTGAATTGTTTGAAGAATTTACGTTTCGTTTCAACTCACGTCAGCTTCGAACGATCGAAGCTATCTAATTTTATTTCTTGTTTCAGGTTATACGCAGTTTCGAAAAAAATTCAAAAAGTAATGAAGTTTTCACAGTTTCTTCATGAAGGTCGAAACTATTATACATATATATATATGGTCAAAAAATGCAGTAAATAAATCGGTACTGTTTTCAATAATATCATTTCTGTGTTATTCATTTGGGTTATTAATTTATTCATTTGTTTATTTATTTATGTCAAATTTATACGCGTACAGACCAGCGCGTTTCGAAAAACTATTAAAAAAAATGCAAAGACATACCTGAAACAAATAAACCCCGGAAAAGGTTTGAAGCTGTTTAACTCGTACGAGTTGAAATCTACGGAAGCAATTATCCGCCGCCGTCGCGATGCCGTCGTTGTCGGACAAATCAAAGAGAGATTTTTGCACGTCCAAACTGTCGTTTGTCCGGGAAGTGGCATTGCCGATAGCGGAAAATGGTCTCAAAACCGTTCCCGCCGTGATTTTTATCGGACATTCTGGAAAATTCGTAAATTAGTTTACGAAAAAAGAATAAGTAAAAAAAGAATATCCTTCGAAAGCGTGCATAATTCGTGAACGTACCAAAAGTCGTGACTTTAACGTTGAAACTCAACACGGAATCGGACACGATAAGCAAATAATAATAACTGTCTTCGTACGGCGAAAATTCCGTAAACGTGTATTCACCGCCGGTTGAAAGATTGGCCATCGTACTCGTGTGGGTGTGATTGAAAATAGGCAAAACTCTTCCTCGCAGTGTCAGGCCTCGCATACAGGGTGCCGCGGTGTCGTTCCTCGAACGATAATGAGGATTGCAGTCGGAAACGGTAACGCTAAATTGCCACGTTCCCGATGGTATGAATATTCTGAAAATTTTAATAAAATTTATTACGTGAAATAAGTAGAAGTTTATTGATTTATTGATTTATTGATTTATTGATTTATTGATTTATTGATTTATTGATTTATTGATTTATTGATTTATTGATTTATTGATTTATTGATTTATTGATTTATTGATTTATTGATTTATTGATTTATTGATTTATTGATTTATTGATTTATTGATTTATTGATTTATTGATTTATTGATTTATTGATTTATTGATTTATTGATTTATTGATTTATTGATTTATTGATTTATTGATTTATTGATTTATTGATTTATTGATTTATTGATTTATTGATTTATTGATTTATTGATTTATTGATTTATTGATTTATTGATTTATTGATTTATTGATTTATTGATTTATTGATTTATTGATTTATTGATTTATTGATTTATTGATTTATTGATTTATTGATTTATTGATTTATTGATTTATTGATTTATTGATTTATTGATTTATTGATTTATTGATTTATTGATTTATTGATTTATTGATTTATTGATTTATTGATTTATTGATTTATTGATTTATTGATTTATTGATTTATTGATTTATTGATTTATTGATTTATTGATTTATTGATTTATTGATTTATTGATTTATTTATTTATTTATTGGTTTATTGATTTATTGGTTTATTGATTTATTGATTTATTGATTTATTTATTTATTTATTTATTTATTTATTTATTTATTTATTGATTTATTGATTTATTGATTTATTGATTTATTGATTTATTAATCTATTGATTGATTGATTGATTGATTGATTTATTTATTTATTTTTTTACTTATTTATTTTCGTATTTTTATGCTCTTCTATTCCATTTGTGAGAATTTAATTAAGATTTTTAAAAATCCACTGCAGCTAGTCAAATTTTTTTGGAGTAAAAAAAAAATGAAGCACATGTGTACGCACTTGAAGTAAGTAGGCGATTCGATGGTCCTCATGGTCTTTTGGTAACCTATGGGAATAGTCTGAATTCCATTGGTTTGCAACCAAATGGCCACCGATCCGATGCTGTAACGACATTTGTGACCGAGTCCCTAGAAAAATTCTATTCCAACTGTCCGCTTCTTTAAATCCATGCAATAGAAAACAAAACGAAACGAAAAGCCGGTCAATTGCCAGTTCGACTCGCGCGCAGAGGGTTCCGTACCATATATTCAATAATTGATTTCTAGAAATTCGGAAGGCCCAGGACTTTCGTTATAATTTTCCTGTAAACTTCAATTAAGGCGTTACATTCTCTGATTTTCCAAAAAGCTTGGAGTGGACGGATTAAAAAAAAAGAATCCTCTATTTTCGCATATTTTTCGAAATAACTTTTGAAATATGCCATTTAACATAATGAAAAAAATATTTTTGTAGTACCCAAAACGAGCCCTTCTAAATGATAGCCCACATGATACATAAAATTGCAAAAGAAAATTTTTGAGTACCCAATCTTTGCCCCCTTGTTGATTTTTATATAAATATTTTCAAGTGCAAAATATCTGACAATATTAGCTGTGACCGAACCAAAAGTGATCTTAGAATGATTCGTTTTGAGGTACGGAACCCCAAAAACGTTGTCGGCTGAATCTGTTCAACGATTTTTCACCTGCTGCTGAACTTTTTCGTCCCAATGAGACAAGTAAGCTCCGACAAACCAGTCGCCAGGCTCGGGGCTGTTGACGGGAACCACCGCAGTGGTTTTGGCGTCGTAAGTAGTCATGGTCGACAGTCTGAGGGTATTGCGACTCTCCGAATGCATGTGGGGCGGAAGGGTCGCGTTGTTGGCAGATATTACGGGATAACTGCCCCATTGTAAGTATCTACGAATTGAAAAAACAATATTTCGCGTCCGGATTTCAGAGATATGGGTTTTCTCATTAGTTATGGAGTCGATACGCACATGTGCACTTTTCTCGGGATGCAGTTTTTACCGTCCATGAAGGCGGCAAACTGCCAGGTGGCTCTAAGTACTTCCTTAGGAACTGTATAATGAAACGTAGTAACGTCGCTGTAGCTTTTGAAGGGATGCAGCGATCCCTCTTGGCTAGCTTCAGGGAGGATACCGTTCGACCCTGTTTGTTGCGCATATTCAAATGAATGAATGAATAAATGAATAAGTTTATGCATATATATTAGAATGTGTCATACGAAAAAAAAATCTTGGCCGCTCTTATATTAAAAATATATAATATTGGAAGATCTCTGGACAAATTTGCGTCCAATCGGACGGTTTTGAAAAGGTTTCGCAGTCATTATGTCCATTTCGCATTGAATCGACACATGAAGAAAATTGTTTGACTACTTGAAATTAATTTTTTTGGTAAATATATATACTCGGGGATTAAAACTGAGTGCAATACATGATATTACGCTCTATTGAAATAAAGAATCATGGGTCCCACGATGAAACTTTATTTATAAATAACAATTATCAAAAACTCACAAAAATGTTTCCAACTCAAGAGCACGATCGCGTAATGAATTGATAATTTTTCATTAGGTTCAATGTAAGGAGACGACTAGAAAAAGTGATAAATATGTGAATAGGGTGATATTTATATTTACGGGGAAAATCGATTTTGACTGGCCTAACAATTTTTTTTGTGATAATAAAATGAAAAGTCAATATATATAAGGACTGCGGAACCTCTCAAAATACTCCGGTTGGACTCAAATTTGGCCAGATGTTTATCGATAGTGTATGCCTTAAATCTAAGAGCTGCCGAAAAATGTTTATTTCCCATGAGACACCCCAATATATACAGATAAAAATTTTTTACTCAATCGATATCCCAAAATACATTTAAATTAAAAAATCTACGACCAACAAAATTGTTCATTGTTAGCTATCCACTCACCATGCAACTGCAGCAGCAGCAGCAAAAATAGGCCCATTGAATGATAAAAAAAAGAAAATCTGCGACTTCCATTTTGCATGGAATAAGTATACACGACCGTTTTCGCGTTGATCATACTGAAATTAATTAATCCCTATCGCTTGACCATTTATAATGACATCATTGATTTTTTTAAGGTTATGGGATACATGTTGTCCGTTCGTCTCCCTCACGCTCTTTTTTTCTCTCTCTTCTAGTCTGTCAGTCTCTCATTCCCAATAAGTGCAAGAGTGATAACCGAATCTACGCGATTAAAATTTCACAACATTCAGCGCCGTATTAAGAAAATATAAGTTGAAAAAAAAAATTAGAAAAAACAACTACAAGCGGCTGTAGAATCGTGCGATGTGCATCAATGTGCATCTACAGCGCTGATAAAGCGATAAGACGTTGCGTTATATGGGTTACATTGTCTTGACATTGCGACCCAAGCGCCATCTTCCTCTGGTTCCATTTCCATTGTCACCAAATACACGAACATACACAAATCTCACAACGTTCGGAATTAAAGATGGAGAGAGAAGTATTGCAACCATCGAAAAATGCATATGGACCGATGAGGCTGCGAGAAAAAGTGTAATTGCGATAGAAAGAGAGAAGACTAGGGATAATTCTTAACCTCTCTCTTTCCAGTTAAAGCTGATTGGTCGAAATCATCGAGATATAGGTAATTTCGACCAATCAGTTTAGAGTAGAAAGAGAAAGAGGCTCAGACTTTACTTTTTTCTCGCAGCATCATCGGTCCATATGGATATGTCGATGGCCGACCGTGGGCACACTTGCGACCTCTGGGAATCCATCGCCGCGAAACTTAAAGTGGAGGTCATTCGAATTGACCGAACTATCCGAGAACCGAATTCATGAAATCTTATCAACTATTCTAGTTTAAGAATCGATTATTATATTGCTGCAATATTCATTTGTTCGAACAATATAATCGTATAAGCAAATAAGAACGCGAAGAACACAGCGTCGCAGCGAGGCACCAGTGACCCATTATTACAGATTAAGGGTTGATAAGATGCATAACTGTGCTAAAATTCAACTTTCTGTCACATGGTTTCTGAGAAAATCGGCTGAGAAAGAATCTACCGAAAGAATCTTGCAAAGGGAAAATGAAAGTCAGTTATTGAGAAAATGTCGAAACCGTTTATTCATGACAATATAAGTATTCTTGTCCATTGAAAGAAAAATCCATGAAAAATTACTAAGTTGGCACTGGAATCCTGATCTATGCTGCTTTTTCTGTGCATTTTTATTATGAAAAGACGAAAAATGATACAGAACGTCGGTCTAATTAATTTATTACGTTCAAAAAAATGTAACGACTACTCCTTACTCCGCAACAGGGGTCACGGGTGAACCCGCCGAAAACTTGCGTTCTTTACATTTCCATTTGTTTAAACGATTATATTGTTTAAACGATTATATTGTTTGAAAGAATGATGTCTTCAGCAATATAACGATTGATTCTTGATCTAGGATAGTTTTGAGATTTCATGAATTTTTTAGAGCACTGTGGAGTACTTATTAAGGCGTTAAGTCATGGTAATATGACCCCTTTTGCGGCGTAAAGGTGCTAAAAACACGTTGCGAACTAAGGTTTAAGCTGTTGCACAGTAATTTCTGCAGACAATGTCAAATCAAACGAAAATTCATACAAAGCACTGGATCACGCGTAAAATTTATTTGACTGTTGTCGAAAAATGCACTGCATTGCAATATTGTTGCATACAATAACGAAAATCGTCGTGACAACAATCCAATCGCATGGGCGACGATTCGATAGATTTCCTTACGTGCGATACCCTTCCGGATGGGATCATACCGATTATTTCGGTATATTTTTCGGATGGTATAGTATCATTAAGATTCAGGATATCATTCGGTAATTATACTAAAAGTCAACCGTGTATTTGTGAATTTTTTGTACAAAAAATATACAAACATTATGCCGTACTTTTTTACAGTACAATTTGCGTGTTTTTCGTAAATTCACCAGGAATATACTCATTCTATACCAAAATTATCCAGTCGAATTTGCGTATGTTTCTCGTTGATTTACCAAATATACGTATACTTATCCCATACTGTAATTTTACAATATAGTTTACGTACGTTTTTCGTAAATTTACGAGAAATATATCAATAACGAATTTATACCGAAACATAACTCTAAACCCGATTAGTGTATCGTTATTTTTCGCACCCTCAAAGTGTATCCGTGGAGTCGAACGGATCCAAGGCTTAAAAAAAAATGGATAATTCCATCTCGATAATCTACAAAAATTTACGAATTAAGCTCTCAAAGTTTCTACATTACGATGAAATTTATAAATAGAACGTTTTTGCGACTTATTCATGATTAAAATAACAATAAACAAATGAACCGCGGAAAAATTCGGGAAAAAATCGGATTAATAATAGTTGAATTTCATCATAATTCCGGTAATATTTCCGCACTTGCGGTATTTTTTCGGTACGAAAAATGCACATCTACTCCATCATGTTTCAGTACAGATTGAGTATTTCCGAAACCACCCGTGTAAAAACCCCAAAACAATCTAAACTTGTATGTCATCCTCGGGAACAGGTAGAACAACCATACTCGTCGTTATCGGTCTGACCCTGTTCCTTTTGCACAAAAGTATCTGCACCCTTCCCGACACTTTGCTCCTCGGAACGGCTTTCACCGTAACCGGTATCGGAATACCACCCGGCAAAAGTGGCAAATCCACAACTCGCGGTCTAACATCCGTATCGTTATCACGAAAAATAAGAAACAATCCCGATTCCGAAGGATCGTCCGAAACATTCGTAACAACCGTACGAACGTAATAAATCGGTCCCAAACCCAAAACACTGGTTTCCAACGTCACAGCATCCAATCCCAAATCATTTCCCGTCGATACAATTTCTCTGGCTTTCTTGCTAACTTCCAATCTCAACCTTAAAAAAGCTTGTTGAAAGGTATTGTGTATTTTCGTAGCCTCGCCACGTTCGCGAATCGTTTGTTCGACGAACAAACGTGTTTTTTTCGGTATCGCGAAACGGGTTTGAGCCACGTCATTGGTCGTACATTCGTTGCAACGACGAGATGCAAAACTTGCCGTACGTTTTAATATATTTACGCTCAAACTACCGCCGATTGTGATCATCGCCATTGCTCGATCTTCCTGGCCCATACGTCCGTATTTAATGGCGGACACGGGTTCGAGCATGTTTATGGAATCAACGTTGTTACGACCGTCGTAAATGATTATACCGTTTCTGGGCACGCTCACGGCTAGTAAAGATAATTCGTTTTGCGGTACCGGCAAACACGTGAGATCGAGCGCCGCGCCGGGTAATTTAATTCGCCACAAACGTAAACCGCGTTTGGAAAAACCCACGAGAGATCCATCGGTTAGAGCAGCCGCGGCACCGTCGCCATTTAAAATTGTTATCGCCACGGCTGGTGACCAAAGTTTTTCCCAATTTTTTAAGGCTGGCGAACCTTTTCTCACGGTTCCCAATTTTCCATCACGGCCTATGGCGAAAATTTGTCCATCACCCGACCACATTCCCGTGGTTGCGAGAGCGACCGGTGTCCAACCCACGTGATGCTTCTCGATCAGGGAAAATGATCGGGGATCGAGAATCAATAATTCACCGGATTCCGTGCCGATGACGAGACAAGAGCACGCGGGATCGTTGAGAGAATCTCGGCGAATGGTTGCGATTGTTGTGACGGCGTTTGGTTTTACGAGAGGTAGTCTGCGATATTGTTCGGTAAATTCGGATCGAACGTTTTCATCCATTGATAAGAATTTAAGAGTCCTTGGACTGATGAACGCGGCACCGAGCTCCTTCAGCAGGAGACTCAGATCGTCGCGGAGGGTGAGGACGTTGAGATCTTCTTCCAATCCAGCTTTGTGCCAAATCTTCATTGTTTATGATAGAAGTAATTAATTAATTTGATTCATTTGATTAAATTGATTTGTTCAATTCGTTTGATTCGTTTGATTCGTTTGATTTGTTTAATTCGTTTGATTCATACGCTTAGTTGAATTGATTTTATTCGTTTAATTTATTCAATATATTTGATTAATTTAATTAATTTCATTTATTTATCAATTCAATTTAATTTCTATGCTTTCGCCGATTGCAATGTTACGAAAAGTATGAAACATTTTTATTTCAGTAGTTTACTCACTTCCCGTTCCTTAGGATGAGCATCGAGATGCGGTAAACAGTACTTGAAGTGCGGCTTCATATTCTTGTAAATAAATACGCTGGATCCAGCACCGACAGCCAGAGCGGATGACCTCGGTTCTCCATTTTCGCTATAAAAACCGACCAAACCGCACGGCGGTTCCACCATAATGTGCTCGGAAATTTTCTCACCGACCTTGAACACCCTTATCTAAAAATGGAAAAAAGAAAATTGTAAATAAAATAACCTAAATAAATACAAAAATGATAAAAAAATTGAGAGAAATTTGGAAAAAAATGAAAAAGTATGAAAGAAAAAAATATAAATAAATGTTGATAATTTGTAATTGCGATAATAAATATTCCGGCAGTGAATAGACGTGAATAATTGAGTTAATTAATTAGAGCGTTGACCCTGGGGGATTCGTTGGTTCCGATTCCGAGATCCGCGGATATTAATTTTGCCTCGCCATCGCCGGACACGTCCAGCATCTCCAGACCTCCGGGTAACGCGTGAATTCGCGCACCAGGTTCCCAAACAGCCTCCAGCCATCTGTTCGTACCGAGTCTACCGCTTACGGTACGATCCATCGCTGTGAAAAAATAAATAAATGAACAACCGACGATAAACCGAAACGACACGGTCGAGCGATGAACGTTTTAAAGAACAATCGCTCGACAATTCGGATCACGCTAATCGCATGGTTCGGCCGGGGAAAAGGTTTCGACGAGCTCGTTCGAACGAGGTTTGTTTGGTTTTTCCGTATCCATGGAATCCCACGTGTACTTGAGCGAGTCATGCGCGTTTCGATGAGACATTGGAAGCAACCGACGTTCTATGGTTCGAACGCAGCTGGTGGCAATTCTTCACGTCGACTGTAGCTGTTTGTATTCGTATACAAATGGACATACGTTAATGAATAATAATAACTGCTAAATAACTTAATGATAATAATATCAATATTTCCCACAAATATTTTAGTTATTATTGAATGAAATTTCATTGTCGTTTTTATGGTATATATAATATGTATAAAAATATGATATTGATAATGAATGGAGTACATTTAATAATAAATGAAATACTTGTGGTCAATATTGGTATTATTATTATTATGTTGTTTAGTAGTTGTTTCTCTGTTTATCAGAGGTAGTACTGATAATACCAATATTACCCATAAATATTTCATTAATTACTCAATGAAATTTATTTATTGTAATTTTATATATTATAATAGTAATAAATTATGGACAAAGAGCAATGGGCGAGAATGAGATGTGGCAATATAGGGAGGGCGGGGAACAAAGGGTATAGGGACGAAAGGTGTAGATTGTGCGGGCAGGGGAAAGAAAATTTGGAGCATATAGGGCAATGCCCTGAGTTAAGGAAAAAAAGGGACGGCGGAGCTGGTAGTCAGGATAGATGCGTTATTCGCGAATGGTAGAGGACAAGGCGAATGGAACAAAATTATGAGCGGAGTAATTAGACCGGAGCTGTGCGACTATTGTAGGCTGTATGAGCGAGAGATAAGGGCCATAGGAGAACAGGCAAGCTAGGAGCGAGAGGATGGAGCAGGAAAGATCGAGGCTGCAAGTTTGAAAGAAGGAGAAAAAACTGTGAAACCCAAAGAAATATTGTAAAGAATGTGAAGAATGAAAAGAATGCAAAGAACGTAGAAGATAAGAGATAACCTAGGTATAAGAAAGATATGTGATACCAGAAATAAGAAATGTGAAATGTAACATGTAAAACTGTGAAAATTCTAAAGCCCATAGGGCAAGAAGGGCTATTTATTAATAAATAAAAAAATAGTAATAAATTATAAAATATTTGTAGGTAATATTAGTAATATCGGTATTTGGTAGTTATTATTATATTAGTTTGACGTATACATACTATATATATGTTACTATTTATCTATCTATAAATAATAATAATAATAACTATTGAATAACATAATACTAATAATAATAATAATAATATTAATAATAATAATTAATGGAATGTTTGTGGGTAATATTAGTATAATCAGTAGAATGGTATCTAGTTGTTATTATTATATCAACAATCTATTATTATATTATATCCCACAAATATTTTATTTAATATTATTTTATATATTATCATAATAATAAATGAAATATTTGTGGGTAATAGTGGTGTAATTATTATGATGTTATATATGTAATCCAAATATATTGGATTACGTTAAAGCGATTTTTAAAATTTAAATTTCTACATCCGCCCGTAAACATTTTGTTGGCGGAGGAAAAAAAACCAGGACTTATTTATTTATGTCAAAAAAATGGGAAGAATCCGTCTAATTAAAGGTCAATTTTCGAGATGAAATTGCAGTTTTTTGGGAATATCTCATGAAATACGCAAAACCACCGTAATATACGCACACACACACACACTACTATGGGACTATACTATACCAAAGAATGTTAGGCGATTTTTGCGGCTGTTCGAAACGCGCATGACTCGGTACATATACATATATATTTGTTGTTGTTTCCATCGCTGTTGTTATCGCGATCGTTGAGTCCAAGACCGTGTTTGCCAACGGACGAACGTGTTTCGGGATTTTTTCGCACCGAAGAATTGTACAGAGAAATGAGAGCGATGGAACAAAATTTTCAAACGAGCACACCGGTTTTTCACGAGAAATTAATTCCACCACCGCCGCGAAGATTGTGGGGACACGATAGCGCAACCGAACAGCTTTATCGAAACAAATGGGCGAAATACAGAAATTCCATGGAGGAGAAAGATCCGTCTTGGAGCGAACTCGATGCTCCACGTTTCGTCGATTTTCAAAACATTCCCGATGCCGGAGATTCGTATTTCGGTAAGTCTCAATTTTTAATTATCTTTATTTTTCTTCGTATCGATTTAATTTTGTTTAATTCACAATAATCATAAAGTATCACAGTCTTTTTATTTACTATTATGTCTATGAAAGTTGAATAATCGAACGGAAGAAACAACGAAATACTGTTTGAAGTATTATTCGCTTTAAGATTTTTCGTAATTTTCCTTAATTTTTGTGGAATTAATTTCGTAATTTATATTCGGGAAATTTCAATAAAAACCGACTCCAAAAACCGTGAAATCGGGGAAATTAGTGATACTGACAGGGATGCACAGTTATTGAATGAGGATGTATTTGAAATAATTTCATTACTAAATTATCGTGGATAAATATATTGCTATTAAATATAAAAATCACTTATACAACAACAATTGTTCACCTTTATTGCCGATAATAAATCATAGTTATCCGTTAAAAAACACATGTTGAATGCATTTTCATTGAACGAATGACCATCTCTGGATGCTGCATTACTATTCAATTCAATACAATTTTCATTTATTTTTTTCCTACTGCATGGATAATTTTGTTAAATACTTATTATTATTATTATTATTTTCTTTTCGTCGTTAAAGATAATGCGGATGAGGAAAAGTTTGAGACGCCGCGGAAAACATTGGAAAAATCGCTTCCAACTTCGGAGGAAAATAATAATTTACTCGAGTAAGTTGCAGTTCCAACAAAAATCATTATTATTATTATTATTATGTAATTTTTTTTTTAATTCGGTAATTATTATCGATCGTTTCAGAACATTTGGACGATGTTCTTTATCGGCAATAATGGAATCCGAAAACCCAAACGAAAGCAACGTCGTCGCGACGTCGAAACGATTCGACGTCGCCGTTAATTTGTTCTCCACCTTGACCGAATCTGAAAACCATTGTTCATCTTCAACGATCGTGCACAATAATAACATTGACGAGACAAATATCGCAACCACGAATGTTCCGGATGTCAGAGGTTCGAACAGCATCGACAAGGGGGGGCTTGGAAAAACGAAATTCGAAAAGAAAAATCAATCGGACAATCGTCATTGTACAATCATCGAACCTTTCAGCTTTGAATCTCGTGAAAAATGCAAACAGGAACACAAACAGGCTCGTCGGGAGAGAGTACGTTGCATTACGCGATTATTGTTCGTCGCAAATTATCATTATTTCCAAATATAATTAATAATTCTTCATTATTAAATTCGACTGAATGAAAATGATTAAAAATAAGAAATAATTTAACGAATCTAAATTTTTATTATGTATCATTTCATTATATTTATTCAACAGGATAGCATTGGCAAAGAAACGTGGAAAGGATTTCGAGCGAATCCGTTGCCGAATTTTTTGAAATCCCGCGAAAAGAACAATAACGAAGCGGTCAAGTCGCAGATTTCGAAGAAAAAATTCGACGAAGTTGAGAAACTCAAAGCTCGCAATGCCGCGGAGATGTGGAAGAAAAAAGCTTTTCAACCGAATCTTCCGAAACGGGTGGCGGTACGACCTAAACCACCGGAACTCTTGACCGCGGCTCGAGCGAGGGAGAGACAACGTTTCGAGGAACAACTCCGAGAGAGAGAACGACAGAGACAGGCGATTCGACAAATGGTACGAAGAAATAAATGAAAAAACTAGCTGCAAGTTCAAACTTGCAGATGCGCTTCCTCCGCACTTGAACCAATGGACGAAATCCTTTATGAGGATTCCTACGAGTACTTTTTTCTTTATTTATTCTGGGTTCTTCATGAAGGATTTCGTCCATTGGCTCAAGTGCGGAGGAAGCAAATTGCAAGTTTCAACTTGCAGCTAATTTAGGAAAGTTCAAACTCCTACAAAATTCAAAGTCCTATAAAATTCGATTCCCTCAACCGATCTTTACCAAATTTGATACATAATGTGGTTGAATGGTGGTCCTGATATGTACCGATTTTGGCTTCGATCGTTCGAAGCTGACGTGAGTTGGAACGAAACGTAAATTCTTCGAACGATTCAAAATCTTATAAAATCTAAACTCCCCGATGGATTCGGCCCAAATTCAATACCGAACATCCGTGAGCATCATTGTCTTTGTAAAGAACTATTTAGACCGATAACTCAAAAATTCCGGACGTCAGAATGGATACAGACATTTTTTGGAAATTTCAAAACGCTGTCAAATCCTAGCGGCTTCGCCAATTATCGCGAGAATTACGGATGACATAGACATTATAAGGCTGCATATGTGTGCAAAGTTTGAGCGCTGTAGCTGAAGGGGTTATTGAGTTATAAACGTTCGAAATTTGGGAGGCCGTTACCCACGCACATACATCCAGACATTTTGCCCAAACGTCATTTCTGGATGTTTAAGGACATTTTGAACGTATTCACATCAAAATCCCGGAAGAAAATTTTTTGACCGTCACAAAGCTTCCTTTATGAGAAAGCAAAAAGAAGAAAAAATTCATTCAAGCTCGCGAATTATTACAATATTGCCAATATTGTCATTTTTTTTCTTTTTTAAAAAGAAAAAGTATCATTAGTACTATTATTATTCCTGATATTACTATTATCATTATCATTAGAAATTGAATTAATACTTATAATGATTGACGATGATTAATGATGTGATAATGTTTGTAATACTAATAATACTTTTCGAACACGTGGAAATTGGAGCTTATTATTATTGTTATTATTAATAATATTAAAAGGTAAATTAATATTAATAACAATTATAATGATAATAATGCTATTTTTCTGGACAATTTTATGAAAATTGGGGCTTATTATTATTATTTTTATTATTATTATCAAAAGATAAATTAATATTTATAATGATCATAATACTAATAATACTATTTTTTCTGGTCAATTTGATGGCTTATTATTATTATTATTATTGGAAAATGAACTCATACTAATAATAATTGATGATGTTATAACAATTATAATACTCGTAATACAATTTTTTCCGACCGAACTCGTAGAAATTAGGACTTATTATTATTATTGTTATTATTATTATTATTATTATTATTGTTATTATTATTATTATCACAACTTTAAATCTGTTTAGGAAGAGGCTGCGAGGAAAAAACGCGAGGAAGAAGAAATTGCCCGCCTTCGAAAAGAATTGGTACACAAGGCGCAACCTATACGCAAATACAAGTTCATAGTTCCAAGAGTGGAGAAACGACCGCTCTCCGAACCTACGACACCGTTAAATATCAAACGTCGACGAAAAATTTAAAGCCTGTCACATATTATTGTATATTTATATATCACGATTATCATGATTGTTTATTTTTTAATATTGTTTGTTCAATTTTAACGATACTCCAATTTTCATTGACGAGTTTAATGTTGATACGACGATATCGTTACCTATTTTAATAATGTATTTGGATAATGACGAGGGGCTAATAAATTTTGGAAAAAAATATTCACAGTCATCGTACACTTATATATTGATTCTTTCATACTTTTTTTTATGTACATGTATATATAATAATGTCTCTTTACGCGGTAACGTGCATCAGCAGCAGCGTCAATCACATTTTTCACGTTAATTTTATTACGTATACATGATAAGTCTATATTGCATTAGGGTGGCTTGAAAAAAAAAAGTTTTTTTTCTGATTTCAATCAAAATACATTTACTGCAAAGTATCTTGCATCCGGAGAATTCACCCCAAAAATGAACCCGATCGGACCATTTTTAGGGGTCGCGCAAGATTTTTTAAGTTTTTCCATTTGATTAACATGGGAAGAACGTAAAGTTTCCATTCAAAAAATCGTAGCTCCGCGAATTTTATAGATACGTTGATCCCGTAAGTTTCATTTGAAAGCTCTTTAAAAACCGCTCAAAATACCGTGCAGACCTTTGGAATCCGATGGCAATTTCCGTCGATAATTTCTTACGAAAAAACAAAATTAACGACGGAAGTTGCAATCGGATTCCAAAGTTCTGCATGCCATTTTAACCGGTTTTTAAAGAGCTTTCAAATGAAACTTACAGGATCAACGTAGCTATAAAATTCGCGGCACTGCGATTTTTTGAATGGAAACTTTGCGTGCTTCCCATGTTAATCAAATGGAAAAACTTCAAAAATCTTGCGCGACCCCTAAAAATGGTCCGATCGCGTTCATCTTTGTGGTGAATTCTCCGGATGCAAGATACTTTGCAGTGAATGTATTTTGATTGAAATCAGAAAAAAACTTTTTTTTTCAAGCCACCCTAATATTGCACATAATATATCGACGAATATCTACGTAAATCGAGGCCAACGAACACAGCCTCCAACGATAGATAGACCATTTCACAATATAATCAACGAATCACCGATAATTACAATATATATGTATATATATGTATCGCAGTATGTATAACATCGTCGTTGAATAACCCAATCGCGTGGAAATCGCCGAGTCAATCAACGTTTTATCAGAAATTTGAGCTTTTTAACGAACGTCGTGTTTTCATGTAACTTACAATACGTTGTGTTAGGTCACGGTTTTTTTCTTATTTAGGTTATTTATCTTTTTTTACACCACGTGGTTCAATAAAAAATATCGCATTTATCACAATCCCTTCGGAAAAACGTAACGCTATTAAGGTCTTAATGGATGCATAAATGGGGAAAAGATTAGTCGAAAATGGTTGAATCGTGGATTTACGAGTTTAGATCATGTTGTAAATGTTTAGCCTTACAAATAGCCAATTCAATGATAAATTAACACTCGGAAATGTTGATTAACCACTTTCAATAATAATTGAAGTGAAATTCGACAATATTGACGTGTGGTTGACTGACATTTTGTCAGTGACTGTACAACAGTTTCAACTGTTTCAGGCTATACTACTCATTGCTTTAATTAATTTCTCGCCAATTAATCAGTCGATTTATTTGAAACTAAGCATAATCAATCCGTTGATCCTGAATCTTGATGATATAATTTTTTCAGAATTTACGGCGATTTAGTTCCATTCGTTTTGCAACCATTAACGTCTGCAGAAGCTGTTTTCCCATGAGCAACCGTGTTAATTTCATAAATTTATAACTTCTAAATTACGTAGTGGAAAATTCTGAAATAATTCATATATCATTGTCCCATAAAAAATCATCATTCCGCAAATTTTCAACAATTCAGACGATTTTTTAATATTCATCCAGTAAGACCTCAAAAAAGATAACAAAATTAATAAACACTAATGATTCTAATGTAAATGAAAATACAAAAAAATCTTGAAGTTACGAATAACAATTGCAGTGCAAATAATACTGTCTAACGTTGCTTTGCATTGGAAGCACTCTTGTGGCGTATCCGACGTACGTCGAAACGTAAAAATCAGTCGTTTGTATAATTATTACTAATGGAATCGAGTTATAAAGCTAATTAAGTACACGAAAGTTTGAGAATACTGAGTAGATTAGGAATGTTGAATCGCGATTCGAGTGTGGGCTGCTCGACAACAACAGCAAAAACAGCAACAACAACAACAACAACAGGAATATTGTGAAGACCGAGTCATTGATTAGCAAAATGTGTAGATTAGGATGTGCTGATTTGTTTTTTACTATCTTTTTATTAAAAAAAAAAAAAATTTCGACAGCCACATGAAACGTTGATAGATTGTGGCCTTAAGGTGAAGCGATAAATCGCCGTCGATAAGTAGATTTACCAAGAATTACGTGTAAATTGGCAAATATTCCACGGTACTTCACGCCTAAACGGCTCAACGGAATTCGATGAAATTTGGTGGATCTACGTAGAATCGATCAAGGACCAACCTATATCTCATGTTTTTCCCAAAAAAAAATTCAGATGAAAATTTTGTTTTATTGTAAAGAAATCCGCGAAATGTTTTTGCAATTTTGATAAATTGCGTAATTCTTGATAAATCTACTTACCGACGGTGATGTATCACTTCATCTTAAATGAAAACCAAAAAACTTGCATAATAATCGATAGATATTAGGACTCTATCAACGAGTATTGATATTTTTTTTCTTTGAATAACACAGAAAGACGTAACTCCCATCATTCAAATGATAATAAAATAAATGATAAAATGAATGATAAAAACTCCGCGAGTTTTAAAGCTCCGTCGATTGCATTAGATCCATTTCAAAGCTCTTCCAACAATACCCAAAACCGTACTCGGACTCCCCGAATTCGATCGCAACTTCTATCGATAAATACAAATACTAAATAAATGTTTACTACAATATTTATCGACGGAAGTTGCAATCGCATTCGGGAAGTCCAGGTACGATTTCGTGTATTGTTTAAGAAGTTTCGGAATGATTCCAATGCAATTGACGTAGCTTCAAGGGTATGTGATACATCGGTGAGTGCGAGAGAGATAGCTGCAATCAAGGCAAACCGTTGTTCGTGGCCACAATTAATATCTCGGATCAAAAATAAGAACGGTTGACCGCAAAATTCTGAGCCTCAGGTCTGGTCTACCCTACCAAGTTTTATTCGACAGAACAATTGGGGCCCCAAACAATACATTACAGTTTTCTGTCACCGACCGAGCAGTATCCCTTCCCCTTAAACCCCGGGGAGATATTATCTTTTAAATAATAAAAACTATGTCTTACTGTGTTATTCAATGGGAAAATATTAAGAATCGTTGACATAGTGCTTAATATCCATGATTAATTAATTTTAATGCTCGATCGATCATCGATTAATACTAAATTTTCCATCTTCATTTGAGCCCACGATCTATAAACTTTTCATATGGCCTCTGAAAAATAAAAAAAAAAAAAACCAACACACCCTAGTGTAGATCGATGACGACTCCTGTCGAAGTTTCCAAGAGCAAAAATACGCAGTGACTTTGGGAACTCGTTCTCAGGACATTTAAGGCCTCATATACGATTTCGTCGCATTTTGAAGGTACTTTTCTAGACGCAATTAAAAAAAAATGACACATATATTGATAACATTTTTTTTACAGATCATTTATGCGGATGGTTAAGTATATGTTAAAAAAATCATAAATATTAACAAATGGCGGAGATATTGCATAATAAAGCAATGATATTTTTTTGAACCTTGTGAAAGTTCTAACTTTTAAACGAGACTCCAGATCTTTATGAAATTTTTACAACATATTCTTAGTATCATCACCTATCGTGTGAACCACAAAAACAAAAATTTCAACGACACGAAAAAAATATATAAAACATTATGCGATTGTAAATATGTTCATATTTTTTTCAGACACCCACATCGATGCCGAGAACTTTCACCATCAACAAGAGCGCAAAAAAAAAAAAAATACATCGCTTTATTATCCAATATCTCCGCCATTCGTTAATATTTCTGTTTTTTTCTTTACACATACTCAATCATGTGCATAAACGATCTGTAAAAATCTGTACAAATCTTGTAAATATATGCGTCATTTTTTTTTTTAACCACGTCTACAAAAGTACTTTGAAAAATCGTTGAAATCGCCCAAATAAGGCCTTAATTTCCAAACCAGACACTCCGACACTTCGCTGACGTCACCGATTCGTCCAATCCTGATGCAAGGACGTCACAAAATACGACGAGTAAGAACATTCGATTTACATTCGGACGAACGACGATTACAAAAAAAAGAATTCATCGAACTCTGGAATAAATTCCGTGGTCACAACCTCAATATCGAATCTCTCTTCACATTTTTTTTTTTTTTTTCACGTCGAATCAGTCTTCGTGATTGATCCTCAATCGAATCTGGCTGATTCATTTGCGTCTACCGTGGGTCGTTTGAATTTTTGCAGCATCGAGAAACAACAACGGCGACGATGGTGACGGTAGAAGCGATTCGTTTGCTCCGATTCTCGTCGACAAACCCTCGAGTTCGCCGCAAAAAAAATGTAAATCCGTGCTCGACGGGCTCAGAGTGGATTCCGACAGCACGCCACGGTTTTGACCTCCTCTTCGACGTTCGGGACGATTGTGACGATCGATTTCCAACGTGTCGTCCTTCTCGTTTTCTCCGTATTTAACGAAACAATCGAAGATTCGTCGCAAATTCGGATAACGAAATTGCGCGAAATTCGAAGATGGTCCGACGATCGAGAGAAGAGGACAGAGAAAAAATGTCGCGTACGACCAACTTATGCACATTACGAGGATTAGAAATAATCCGATTTGTATGTAGGCCAAAACTTGCGAGGGTATCATGAAAGCGCCTGCGGCTCCCGTCGTCACCGCTGCCATGAGCGAAGGTCCGGCCATTTGTTCCAAAGAGGCTTTGACACGATCGACTCGATCCGTTGCCTCGCTGGAACGATAACTCACGCCGTAGTGAAGACTGAAATCCGTCGCTAATCCTGATGAAATGTGAAAAAAAATGAAATAGAAAAGGGGCCTGAAATTGTTTATCGATTGGTTCGATCGAATGGCAGGATCGGGATATCTTGGGGCCCCTTAAACTGATGAACTTTTCTCGGAGAGCGACTCGAAATGAGCCTGAAAAGAGGAATACGAAGTTTCGATGTCTCGTTTACTTTCCGAGATGTCGAATTTCTTCGTATGAAAAGATTTTTTTTTTATGTGGAGAAAATAAGAAAAAGAAAGGATTGAAAAAATAAATAACTGAAAAATCTGGTTTTAGGGTCTATGAGGTTCTTTTTTCTTAACTTGTTTTTAATTTTTGGAAAAATTGTTACGGGAAAAATTCGATATTTCGAAAGTAAGCGAAATATCGAAATTTTTTATTACTGTTTTCGGGCTTGGGGAGTTTTTTTTTAATATAGAAAAATTAAGAAAAAAAAAGAATTGAAAAAAGAAATAACCTGATAACCTGGTTTTGGGGTCTATGAGGTTTTAAGATGTTTTTTTCTCGATTTGTTTTTAATTTTTGAAATAATGTTATGCAAAAAATTCGATATCTTAAAAAATAAGCGAAATATCGGAATTTTTCATTGCTGTTTTTGGCTTGGGGGTTTTTTTTTAATATAGAAAAATTAAGAAAAAAAAGAAATAAATAAAGAAATCACCTAAAAACCTGATTTTAGGCTATATGAGGTTTTAAGATTTTTTTTCTTATACTTTTTTTCTTGACTTGTTTTAATTTTTGAAAAAATGTTATCCAAAAAATTCGATATCTTGAAAACTATGCGAAATATCGAAATTTTTTATTGCTGTTTTTAAGCTTGGGAAGTTTTTTAAATAGAAAAATTAAAAAAAAAAAAGAATTGAAAAAGAAATAACCGGAAAACCTGGTTTTAGGATCTACGAGATTTTTAGGTTTTTTTTCCTTTACTTGTTTTTAATTTTTGAAAAAATTCGATATCTTCAAAACTAAGAAAAATATCAGAATTTTTTATTGCTCCTTTTAGGCTTAGGGCGTTCTACAAGAGAAGTTCATCAGAATCGAAGGCCCGGAATATAATAATATCCCTGATAGAATCGAATAATTTTCTCGGGGAACAATGCGAGAGTTTTTGTTTCAACCCACCTATGGCCGTGGAAACGGCGACGCTTTCCAGAACGTTCAATTTCCATCCGAGAAGAACGAGAGACGCGACGGACACGACGATGGCCCCGCCAATCGCTACGATGGCGTAGAGACTGACCAGAAGGTTGAGGGTGACGAGACCGAGAACAGCCAGAGCCAGAAACATCGAAAATCCCATGGCCCATATCGTTCCCTCGTAGAGCGTTCTTTGGAGCTCGTAAAATTCCAAACGACTCACGAACCAACCGCCTCGCATTCCTTCCGGCGCGGTTCGCAATTGTTCCTGCATCCAATTCTCAACCTGTGGAAATTTACGATTTTTTGAAAAATTATCATCGTTTCTTTAAACATTCGAAAACGACAACGAAAAAAATCCAGAAGCACGAATTTTCAACGTTTTTCAAATAAATTATATCATTTCTGCAGATAAGATATCTTATCGTGTTTAATTCGGCGCATTTTTCCGCATTTGGGTCTTAACTTTTCGAAATTTCAACTTTTTCAATTTTCAATAGAAAAAAAAAATTATTTTCATGATATGGACGAACCAGCTCGAGCTTTTGAAGTTATCAAAGATTAGTAAATCTTTCATAGATCAGATCGTGGTTAATTTAGCAAATGTTTCTGTATAAGCTTGATAAACTTCTAAAGTTCCGGATTTTTTAATCTCCGCAATACCGTAAAAAAAAAAAGCGAAACGAATCTTCAAACTTCCAGAAGATTACTAAATTTCAAATATAAAATATCAAATCAGAGAAAAAAAGGTGACATGATTTTTCCAATTGACAAAAGTTTAGTAAATATTAGAGAAGAAATATCGAATCGTCTTCGATTCAGCAAATGTTTTTGCATTCGATTCTCAAACTAAAAAAATGCCAAGCTCTTCAATTTTTGCAATACAGTAGAACCACGACCCACTCCAACATTTCTCCACCGATCGTGATGTTACAAACAAACGACATGAGACAAAAATCAGTTCTGTGCGAAGATGCACCCCCGAATGTTTTTATTAAACGTTAGATATTTCTCTTGCAAATCATCGTAGCCTTGGGACATTTTGAGATACGGAACTGCCAATAGGCTTTTCCAGTGGTTCAGATTTTTTCTGTAGCCCCAGCGATCGTATAAGTAGACCCGATCGATTCCGATTCGCGCGTTTCTACTGTACTGAAAAAAAGACTCGCAAAAGATTACCAAAATTTTCCAAATATAAAACATCGAATCTTCGTTACTTTGTTGTAAAACAGATCCATCTCGGCGAAGGAGAAGCTGTAAGGTTGCGTGCTGTCGTATTCGACTATGAAAGCCATTATTTCCGGAAGTGGCATCGTCGAAACCGTGGAATTGTCATCAAATTTCATCGGTCCTTGAATCGATTGTTTCAAAAATTTCACACCTCCGGCGATCGTTCCTCCGCGGGTCCACAAATGCGACGGAGTGCGATAGAGCTCGGCGGTGGCTTCACCGACGCAACGTCGAAAAATCGCCGGTGAATACGGAAACGCGCTGCTTTGACAACACGGAGCACGATCGATTTCCGGTTCTATGAGATCCTCGCAACGTCGACCGGACATCCAATTTCCCAAAGACTCGACGAAGCAATTCGACAACAACGGACCCTGGGTGCCGTGATAAAACGATTGGGTTCGAAGATTTCGACAAAATTGTTGCAACCAAGATTGGGCTTCCGGTTTTGTGACGTCGAATTTTTCGTCCCATTCGAGCTCGCCCCGTGAATTCGGATCCAAATAATTTCCATTGTCCACGGGTTTAACACCCCAGACGAAACGGAGAGGCAACGTCTCGCTATCGCTCTGCGAAATATTTGAAAAAAAATATATATATTTAGTTGATATATTTTTTTATTTAATTCAAATTTAATTGAACATTTTTTAAGAAGGTTGGATCTCAATTTTGAAGAAAATTTAATCTCAATTTATGAGAAAATTTGGGTCAATTTTTGTTTCGAATTAATTTAATTTTTTAGGAATTTTGAGTCAATTTTTGTTTTAATTTAATTTAAATTCAATCTCAATTATTGAGGAAATTTGACTCAATTTTTGAGAAAATTTGGGTCTATTTTTGTTTCAATTTAATTTAAATTTTTGAGAAAATTTGAGTCAATTTTTGTTTTAATTTAATTTAAATTCAATCTCAATTTATGAGAAAATTTGGGTCAATTTTTGTTTCAATTTAATTTAATTTTTTGAGAAAATTTGAGTCAATTTTTGTTTTAATTTAATTTAATATTTTGAGAAAATTTGAGTCAATTTTTGTTTTAATTTAATTTAAATTCAATCTCAATTTTTGAGAAAATTTGACTCAATTTTTGAGCAAATTTGACTCAATTTTCGTTTCAATTTAATTAAAATTCAATCTAAATTTTTAAGAATATTCAATTTGAATTCGGAAAAAAAAATTAATTAAAATTTTTGAAAATTCAGATCCAATAAACAATTTTTTTTAAATTTAATAAAATTAAAAAATTAATTTAATTAAAAATTACAAAATTCAATTCTTGTTTTTTCAATAAAAAAAGTAGAAAAATTCCCATCTTTATTATATCCGTTGCGATTTAAAATCCATTACCATAAAAGCAATTCGTACCAATTCGTTGCGTTCGAACGGAAATTTTCTGGCGTAAACGAGATCGTAGATCTCGAATGGATGAGAATCGTCGAACAATTGAAAACTCGCGACGTTCGGTAAACGCAATCCCGGATAACGAAATACGATTGTGCAACCGCCAATGGCGACGGCGCTCAACGCGAGTAACCAAAACCATCGGAATCCGATGACGAGACGAGTCAGAAATTTGTTCGACGCAGTCAATAGCTTGTCGGTCATCAACCGAACCGGTCGTATTATTTTTCGCGCTATGAAGTTCGCCGGTGACAAAACGGCCAAACGGCAACGCTCGGATATCACGACGCTGGCGGGCAACCAGGTTATCATGAGGAAGAAATTTGCTATCACGGTCATTCCTGAGAACAGACTGAAAACAACGAAAAAAACAAGAGAATTTCCGTGAAATTTGATTAGATTTTAATTAATTTGTATTTTTCTTCCTCATGGAGGAAGCTTTGTTTTCGTGAAAACATTTTTTTCCCAGATTATTGTGTAGAGGTGTTCAGAATGTCCCAAAACGTCGAGAAATCACATTCAGAAAAAAATGTCCGGATGTATGTTTGTGTGTTTGTATTTAACAGTCGTTAAACTTTTACAACTTGAGGACAGCTTGAAATATTAAACTGAAATTTATCACACATGTGAAGGGTTTAAGGCGCCTTGCTTGATTAAATTTTTCGATAAATCCATGCAGTTCTACGCGATTTCTAAATTCTTCAAAAATCGATTTGCGATCTTCAGATGCGCACAATTTTTGGGATATCGAGCTCGAATTCAGTAGAACGTTGCAGTATTACAGAAAGATGCTTGGTACTGGATTTGAGCAAAATCCATGCAGTGCTTTTGTTTTTAGAAAATTTTGTAATTTTTCAGGTTGTAGGTTCGCCGTTGTTTTTTTAACTCGACCGGGATTATCTCACCTGAAACAATTTATAGCCGTGACGTTGCTCACAATGGATGCGAAAAAGGCGACGGCAGTGGTGAGCGAGGTGACGAACATCGAGGGAATAGCGTGCTTCATCGTGTCTTGAACCAGTCGCAAGAGTCCTCCGCTCGACATCTTCTGCTGTTTTCCGCTCTCCCACACTTTGCAGAATATAAATGCGTCGTCGGCGCCGATACCTTCGGACAATCGAACGTACTTTTTTTTAGCCCAATTATTCATGTTTTTTATCCACAGATCGATCGAAATTATTATTATTATAAAATTATAATTTATAATAATCAATCGACCTGAGGAAAATAAATACAGTAATATATGCAATATTGTAATGATTCGGCAATTTCAACCAATTTTTTAGTTTTTTTATAATAATATTGTTGTTATAATTATTCACGAATTATCATTATTATTATTATTATTATTATTATTATTATTATTATTATTATTATTATTATTATTATTATTATTATTATTATTATTATTATTATTATTATTATTATTATTATTATTATTATTATTATTATTATTATTATTATTATTATTATTATTATTATTATTATTATTATTATTATTATTATTATTATTATTATTATTATTATTATTATTATTATTATTATTTTTATTATTCCTATTATTATTATTATTATTATTATTATTCATATTATTATTATAGAATGATAATTTATGTGTCTGAAAACGAAAAATACAGCAATATATGCGATATTGGAATAATGCTCTAATTTCAAGTAATTTTATATTCGTTATATAATAATAATGATAATAATAATAACAATAATAATAATAATAATAATAATAATTATTATTATTATCATTATTATTATTATTAATATATAATATATTAATTTATATATATAATATTAATATATAATAATAATAATAATTATTATTATTATCATTATTATTATTATTATTATTATGTAACGAATATAAAATTTATTTTTATTGTTATTAATTAATATTATTAATTATTAACTAAATATTAATTAATTATTAATATTATTATTATTCTTTCCCAAAAAAAATGTACTTACCGACAGCCACGACGATGGCCAACAGATTCATGAATGGAAAAAATGTTATTCGTAGAATAAGGGTGTAGATCGCGTAAGAAATACCGAGACTGAAAATAACTGCCATAATAGTTGCAACGGTGAGCAACGCGGAACCCGTGTAAGCCAAGATGCATACGGTCACGAATGCAAAACCGAAGAGCAACATGAACGAATCGGACACGAGTAGATGATCGAACAGCGTTCTTTTGAGGCCGAGTTCCATTCCGAGAACGCGAAAATCACGATACGTCAGACCGGCGTCGCTCAGGGTGTGATAAAATTTCATCGTCGCCGAACTAGCTGCGATCGGAAGAATTATCATCGATGCTCGAAGAGTTGCGTTGGCGTGATTCAATCCAGCGGGACGCTGCGACAGATATAGAAAAAAATATCTTATATTTCAATTATTGCTCATTTGGGAAGAAAATATTATTGTTGATCGTCGTCGTAATTTGAATGGGAGTTTCTTGTAGCCATGTGGAAGAGATGAATGGAAATCGAGGAAACTTCGGAGTGTTAAATTAGTCCAAATGAAATTTATAATAAATGTAGGCGACTTGAAAGAGAACCGAAGGGGTTTTGTATGGATTTCGGGTTTTGTATGGAATCGACGATTGATCGGGGATTGATCGTTTCTTATTATAATCTTGGTTACGAAAATTTAAACGAATTCTTTCGAGAAACATCGTCTTTTAAAAATGAAAGAAGTTCTTGAGAAATTTTTTTTTTTTTTATTGTTATTTTGGGAATTTCATATTTTTTGAAGACAAAAAATGTCGAAAAAAATAAATTGCAAAATAACGAGCGATTTTGCGATTTTTTAGGAAAAAGAAAGAAGAAACGATTCGCTATAAAGCTCTGGTTTTTCATACTGATTACAAAAAAAAAATGAAAACAAGGAATTTCCAAGATTGGCAGATATAGAATGGTTGCTTGAAATTTTTTCGAATATGTTGTAAACGTCTTTTTCTTGTTGATAATGTGAAAACGACATAAAATCCGAGCCGCAGCTTCAATCATGACGACAATTATAGCCAAAAAAGAGATTATAAAACCGTCCCCAAATTACACACGTTCGAATTCTAACAATCAATTTCTCTATGAAAAAGCAACATTATTTTCAAACACTCACATTGGCCGGTAAAAAATCAACGTCCAAAAGATAATGCAACAAGTGATAGATCGAATTGTTGATGTAACATTCGACCGGTACGTTTTTACGACAATTGGCATCGTCCGAGCAATCTTCGATCAAACGTTTGTTGTTGTAATAATACGAGCATCTTTTGAGAAGTTCCTCGACTCGAGTTAAATCGTTTTCCGTCACGCCGAGACAAGAACTGCGATTGGACATGAGAGCGACGTAATTCGCTGGTGACCAACTGCGACAACATTTTTTTTCGTCGATGTTGTGATCGGTGTAAGTTTGACAGAGCGATGGAAATTCTGGATTGGTTCTAAGAGCTTCGTCTATGTGACACTGAGCGAGTACGCCTTCCATGGACCACATATTTTTGTCCACGTTCCCATGGGATCCTAAAACCACTCGGGCGTAAGCTGACGAAGGAGCGTTGCAAAAAAATCCATCGTCACCCAAATGCGTGTGACCTTTGTGATCTTCCGCTGTTTCTGGACCATTCTTATTTCTAAGTTCCAAAATTTCCGACCACTTGTCTTTGGAATCTTCCTCGATGGAATCCGTGGCGTTGGAGGAGGTTGTCGAATACTTTTTGGGCTTTTTGGCTTTGTCTTTGGGCTTTTTTCTGATTATTCCTTGGGTCGTGCGATGTCTGGCGTCCGAACGATTCTAAGAGACGGAGAGATTTAAATTTTTTTGTCAGCGACGTGGCTTGAGGGAGAATAGAAGAGTCCGAGAAGACGGTGGATGGAATATTGGTGAATTTTGGGTATTGTTGTCTGAAAAATTGTGTTTGATTTTGTCCGAGTTCGTTTTGTTCGAAAGAATATGGGTTGAGGTGTGCGGAGAAATTTCTTTATTAATTTATATCGACTGGGTGCGCTGCGGTCATGGCTGGCGTAAAAAATGTACCTTGCTTGCAAGGTCTGCGGTTCCTAAGATTTACATGCAGTCGGGTCATCTAAAACGAAAATTTCACAAAGATGCTCAAAATGTAATGCGTGACGCCTTCCGCAACGTAGGATTTTTTATTTACCCAATTTTTTTTATCGAGCTAGAAAGGTTGGGAATTAAGGGTGAACGATGGATGTAAAATTCAATCAGCCAGGATTTTGTGGAAAAACTTTGTTTTCAAAAAATTCTACATTGCAAAGAGCGTCATAGATTACATTTTGAGAATTTCTTGGAAATTTGTGTTTCAGATAAATCGTCTGCATGTAATCTCGGAGACCGCAGACTGGCGAGCGAGGAACATTTTCAACGCTGGCCATGACAGCGGCGCTTTCAGTCGATATATATTTATAAAGAAATTTGTCAGCATACCTTGACGTGTATACTTTCGAATAAAACAAACCTGGATAAAATCGGACGAATATTTTTCCAGATAATAATTCCTAAAATTCACCAATTTTTTCCGCTGTCCAGTCGGATCTTTCCTCTCAAGGCGTCAAGCGAAACGATTCTCACTCGTTTGTTCTGTTGTTCCAAATAATTCCAATACTCGACAGGATTGTCGACCAGTGGACCGCGAACTCCCGTGGCTTCCAACAAATTCTGCCAAGCCGTGAAACGCTGGGCCAGCTTCGTACCTCTAGCTTCGAAACCCTGTCGACGCAATCAATAGCAAATCAGAATTATCAAACCTCCGAACATAATAAAATCTTCATACTCACGAGTTGAGGATCCGAAAAATCGGGAAATTTTCTCGTCGTCAGCGGAACTATGAGACAAGTGGTGGAAAATACGAAAACAGCTACGAGAATGGCGTAAGGATGATGAGCGATTACTCTCGAAAACCACCCAGTTTCCATGTCGATTGCGTTAATGATTTTCAAACTAAACAAATTTATTCTTCGAATTCGTTACAATTCGTCTCACGCACGAAAGTCAGATACGTGTTCATTTTTAAGATTTATTTTACGAATCCAAATAAATATCTCTTTTTTTTCTGGTTTTTTCGTTGTAGTATTTTCGTCTTTTTTTTGTCTCGCAGTTTTTGTTGTTGTTATTTTTCTCTTTTATTTTGGGAAGCACGTGCTCGTCTTTGCGACGATGATAGGCGCCCGAAGGAATCCTGCGAAACGCGAATTTTGTATTATGAAAATAAATAAATCGTTCGAAACTCGGCGAATTTGCTTCGTATCGTTCGGATCGTGAGCTACCGAACCCAGTCTAACCCTGACAGGGCGCGTGCGGTCAACTGCGGTCATTCAAAATACTTACAAAAATTAAGATGATGTGCTACACATGTCATCTTACTTTTCTGCAGATTGGCGCAATCGTGAGGGTGATATCTCAAATTTTCCAAAGTATTTCTTGTTTTAATTGCATCGTTGATTGCACGAATAAAGGAGAAAAATAAATGACGGCTTAATTTTGAGATACAAAGTCGACTGTTGTTCGTTTCTCATCCGAGTGGTCCATTGTGCATTGAACCGCGAGAGAACACCGGGTTTGCAGTTATCTCTACCGGCCGAGTTCGGGCGCATTACCTTAAGACTACTCGGTCGGTAACGCAAAACTGTAAAGCAGTTTTCTTAACCATAATCAATTTTTCGGGTGTAAGACGAGAACGGTTGTCTGCGTTTTGAAAATCTGCAGTAATCCGTTTTCTCATTTTTATCGGATAATTAACGATAGTGGGAGAAAGTACTTTGACAAGATTCAGCCATCTCTCTCGCACCCATAGCGAACTAAGAAAGAGAGATGATATGTAGGACATCACCTTGAAACACAACAGCTGCAACTGGTGGCTGCTGGTAACAGCTGATAACAGAGAAATAACAGCTGATATCCATCAGCTCCATCAGTATCTATTACTGTCTATTGTAAAAGAATTAACAGACGATTTGTTTCTATCTATTACCGGCAAATATTTCAATTGTTTAAAATTCACTGACGAAGTTTTTGTTCCCAAAAAATTAGCCGGTTCATACCAGTCCGAACAAGTGCGCATACAGCCCTTACTATCGTAACGTCAATTGACGTCGATGTAAATAGTTAATTGTTGCATTTGCGGCAACCTTGCTCGACAACATTCGATAACGCATGAGTTAATGAATTAACGTCACGTAAATACGTTGAATATATTTTGTTTGAACGATGAACGAAGAACAATTGATACGGGAAATCGCAGAATTGAAAAGTATCTTACGCGAAAAAGAAGCTAACCTAAAAACGCTGCGCGATGATAAACGAATCGCCCGGGAAAATAACGGTTTGAACAATGACGAGATAAATCGTTACAGCCGTCAAATTTTGATTCCTGAAATAGGCGTGAAGGGTATGGATTTGAAGTAAATAAGGGTTTCTAGGGTTTCGTAGTCAGCCGGGAGCCTTTATGGTTTTGGAGGATCCGTTTGTTTGAGTATCCGTATGTCACAGCCCTGCGATTCTCTCATTCATATACCGTTTAAGAAGAAATTTTCTGTACGGCCATAGATTTATGACCCTAAAACTGAAATGATACGATTTTGTTATAAATAATTTTTATTTTTTCGAATCGACTGAAATATGCATAAGACACTTCTTTTTTTTACTTATCCCATCGAGGAGTGTCTTTGGATAAGTCTTCTAAAATGCAAGAAACAATGTACTAGGATATTATAATTTCAACCATTCAGTGACAAGATAATCCTTTTCAAAGCATCCTCCGCTTTCTAATTTCTGAACTATCGATGCAAGGAAACTAAAGAAATTCCAGAACGTAGCTTTCAATGAGTCCTTTTAATTAAAATTACAACAATCAACGTGGCAAAAACCGTCTATGAAAATTTTCTCAATAATTCTTTTGTAAAAGCAAGCAAATTTTTCAAGTCGAAATAATTTTTGTTATGCATTGTGAAAAGTTGAAGAGAATATCAGCGGGAATGGCTACGAAACCCTATCGTCTTCGTGCTCGACACCTTCTTGGTCATTTCTCTTTATTAAAAACTTTGTTTTTCCAATTTATTCATCCAGAAAATTGTTCCCATGTTTACGTTCGCAGGACAAGTGAAGATAAAAAATGCTTCGGTGTTGATCGTCGGAGCTGGAGGACTGGGATGTCCATCCGCGTTGTATCTGGCAGGTGCCGGAGTCGGTCGCTTAGGTATCGTCGATTACGACGTCGTAGAAGTTAACAATCTCCACAGACAATTGTTGTACACGGAGAGCGACGTAGGGCGCCCAAAAGTCGAAGCTGCAGCGGCTGCTCTCAATCGGTAATAGCGCAACAACGACAATAACAACAACAACGAAAAGAAGTGACGATATAGCTTGAAAATCTTTACATCGGCATCAAATTTCTATCGATTCCTGGCATATTTTTCATTTCGCAGATTGAACAGCAACGTTCGAACGACGACGTACAAAATTCAGTTGGACAGCAACAACGCCCTGGACATTGTAAAACGTTACGACGTTGTCATCGACGCCACCGACAACGTACCAACAAGATATTTGCTTAACGACTGCTGCGTCTTGGCTGGGAAACCTCTGGTTTCTGGATCGGCGCTTAAAATGGAAGGACAGCTTTCTGTATTCAATTACGACGGTCCTTGCTACAGATGCATCTTTCCTAAACCACCGCCTCCCGAAACTGTGACGAATTGCGGCGACGGTGGTGTCCTCGGTGCTGGTAAATAATACTCCTGTGATTTTTGTATCACGATGGCTTGATTACATTTTTTTACTGTTTTTACGTTATTTGGGTCTTTGGATTTTTTTTCTCAGGGGTTTCGTATCTCTGAAGGGAAAAAGGAACAACTTATTAACTCACATATTTTGCAGTAATTAACGCTTAATTATATTCATACGAGAATTAAAGAGGGGGCGAATTAGGTACTTGAAAAAGATTTGTTTTTGAATTTTATATATCACGTGGGGTATCATTTTAAAGGGTTTGTTATGTGGAATACGGTGAATTATGTTTTTTATAATTTAAAACAGTATAATTAAGGGCTTAGTTGATGGATCGTTCGGCAAAAAGTTCGTCCAAAATGAGTGAATCGTGGCTTTACGAGTCTAGATCATGTCGTAACGATTTAACTTAACAAATAGCCAATTTAATGTTAAATTAACACTCGGACATGTTGACTAACCACTTTTAATAATAATTGAAGTAAAATTCGACAATATTGACGTGTGGTTGACTGACATTTTGTCAGTGACTGTACAACTGCTTCATTGTTTCAAGCGTTACTCCTCCTCATTGCTTTAATTAATTTCTCGCCAATTACTCAGTCGATTTCTTGAAAACTGGGAACAATCAATCCGTTGATCCTGAATCTTGATGATATAATTTTTTCATAATTTAGGACGATTCAGTCCCATTTGTTTTGCAATCATTAACGTCTGCAGAAGCTGTTTTTCCATAAGCTACCGTATTAAATTCATAAATTTATAACTACTAAATTATGCAGTGAAAAATTCGGAAATTATTCATGGATTAATATTCTATCAAGAACTATCATTCCCCAAACTCTCGAGAATTATGGCCACTTTTTTATATCCATCCAGTAAGACCTTAAAAAGATATTTTAAAGAATATGCAAAAATAGATTATCTGCCTCCGTCCCTATTTCCCAAATTATTGGACTTAAATTCAAAAATAAATCAGAAAACCTAAAGCCTTACCTAAACTTTACAAAAAAATTATCACGAAATCCCCAGATCTTACAAATTCCCAGCAATTAATTATCAAAAATATGTTACAAAATCTTCCGCGCGCGATCCGAAATCGCACTTGAACGTCTTCTTTTTTTTTTCCAGTTGTGGGAACGATCGGCGTTTTGCAAGCCGTGGAAGCATTGAAAATAATATTAGGCTATGAAGAAGGAACGTTGAACGGACGTCTGTTGATTTACGACGGTTCGGAATCGTTGTTCAGAAACGTTCGTTTACGCGCGAGAGTTACCGATTGCGCTGTTTGCGGAAAATCACCGACGATCGACGAACCGATAGATTACGAAGAATTTTGTAATTCCAAGGCCAACGACAAAAATCCGAATTTGCGATTGTTGAACAACGACGAGAGAATAACCGTCGTCGAATACGACGAAATCCGGAGAAATTGCGGAAAACCTCATTTGTTGATCGACGTTCGATCTCCGGAAGAATTTGAAATATGTCGACTCGACAAAGCCGTCAATGTGCCATTTGCAAATACGATTAGGGACGATAAATTGCAACGTTTGAGCAGCGAACTTCGCGACAATAACGTTAAAGAAGGTAAGAATGGATCGTCGGAATCATGGAAAAATTTTTGGCAAAGTAAAATGAATAATAATTTATTATTATTATGTGCAAAAGAGCACAAAAACTTCATATCTCGAAAAGAGCTTTTTTTGTTTTAGTCCCAATTTTTTGTAATCTTCCCATGATTATTCTGAAGCTACTGTAGAAATTTTATGATGGAACTCAGAAATTTACGGTACCCAGAAATTTGGGAATATTATGAAAAATCAGAAATACCCGTATTTCTGTATTTCTGATTTTTTATAATATTCCTTAATATATAATAATAATTTCGGAATATTATGAAAAATCAGAAATACCCGTATTTCTGTATTTGCGATTTTTCATAATATCCCTTAAAATATAATAATAATATTCCCAATTTATTATTATATAATAAGGAATATTATGAAAAATCGGAAATACAGAAATTTCTGGGTACCGTAAATTTCTGAGTTCCATCACGAAATTTATACAGTAGCTTCAGAATAGTCATAGGAAGATGACAAAAAATTGGGACCAAAACAAAAATAGCTCTTTTCGAGATATGGAGTTTTTTGTGTTTTTTTTTACTCAAACATCAATTAAATTCAGAAATAAAGAATCACCACGCCTCAAAACCTTCGAAAGTAGTAAAAATACAGAATTACAGAAGTATAGTGAGAAATAAACCTAGAGGCCTAAGGAGGAGACGCAGTGGCCAAGTGGTTACGTGCTCGGGTTCCCATGCAGAAGGTCCCGGGTTCGAATCCCGGCGCCGACACCAATGGAAAAAATTATTCTATGTGTTTTTTTCTGAGTTCTCCCGGTGGTTCGGAACCCACCGTTACAAAAACTGTAGGGCCAGTGATACATCAACCATGTTAATGTATCACTATAGGAATATGTCTTAGGTTGGAAATCATATGTCAGGATGGAAATCATATGTCTTAGGTTGGAAAAATATGTATCAAGGGTAGCTTGTAAAAAACTTCTGAGTTGTACAAGTAAAATTCATACTACTACTACTACTACCTAGAGGCCTAAGATTTGGAGTCAACCACTATTTCTAGTCATACTTCAACTCTTTTTAATTTCGAGGGAATAAAAAAATATCGGCTGAAAAGGGGGTTCGGTTCGTATGGAATACCCCAAAAATATTAATTAATGAATTGATTAATAGGTAATTAATTTTATAAGCAATATCAAATTAATGAATTAACTAATACGTGATTGATTTGATAAGTAATATAAATATTTTCAGTATACGTGGTCTGTCGTCGTGGAAACGATTCCCAACGTGCCGTGAAATTGCTCAAGAATCGTCTGCACGATCCGTCGATAAATATAAGGGACGTGATCGGTGGAATGCACGCGTGGGCTCGAGAAATTGATACCACATTTCCGATTTATTAAAACAATGATCGTCGTAGAACAGAAAAATTTACCGTATGTACATAAAATTATTTTTTAAATTAAATTTCAATAATTTTTTTCGATAAGTTATTTCAAACGAAAAAAGGTAAATTTTCGGAATTATTATCTCAAAAACTATTTGGGCGATTCTATCGAGGTTTGGCTTATTCGAAAGTATACATGTTAAGGTACGCTGACGAATTTATTTATAAACATATATCGACCGAGAGCGCTGCTGTCATGGCCGGCGTAAAAAATGTCCCTCGCTCGCACGGTCTGCGATCACCAAGATTACACGCAGTCGATTCATCCGAAACAAAAATTTCCCCACTCGCTCCCAGTCAATATAAATTTACAAATTAATTCGTCAGCATACCTCAACATGTATCCTTTCGAATAAAGCGAAGCAAATCCGAATAAAATCGAACAAATAGTTTTTGAGATAATAATTCCTGAAATTCACCTTTTTTTCCGCTGTCTACTCGAATGTTCTCCCTTTAATCGATTTTCTTCTACGTACGGCGGATAATCAATGAAAAATCTTACGACAGTGATAATCCAAATACATTTAATCAACGATATTTGGCCGACTCTTCATCGGTCAAACTCGTATCGGGACGTCTGTAATGCGTCTCGCTCAGGCTTCTCAATTTTTCCGCGGCCTGTTCGGGCGTCAGATCTCTCTGAGATTGAGCCAACAGCTCGTAACCGACCATGTGCTTCTTTATGGTCGCGGAACGTAGCAACGGTGGCAGATATATACCGTGAAACGTCCAGTGAGGATAATTCTGGTTCAACATCGGTCCGGTCGGTGCACCGTGCCATCCCATGGAATAAGGAAACGAACATTCGAACAGATTGTCGTATTTCGTGCACAATATTTTCATGGCAACGGCGAGAGTCTCGCGTTGAGATTCGGATAAGTTTTGCATTCGGTTCACTTGCTTCTTCGGTAGAATCATCGTTTCGTAAGGCCAAACCGCCCAATAAGGCACGACGACCAGCCAATCGCGGTTTTCCAAAACTATGCGTTCCTTTTTTGTGGAATTATATTATCAATGTTGAGCGAAGAATTTTTGTTGTTTTTTTTTTTTTTTTTCACTGAAATGACCGCCTTTGTAATTTTTTTTTGGAGAAGGAATATAGTACGATGAATTGCGCAATTGCGCTTAGCGTTAGGATGATTTAGGTCTGTGAGACCATAGACCGAGGACACATAATTGTTTTGCCTACCTGAATTCATTACTTTCGAAATCGGTACCAGTCCATATCTTGGAAAGCTTAGAAATTTTTTTTTTTAATCTGTTTTTATATGTAAAAATATATGAATCAATGAATATGCTTACATATGGGGCAAATTTTCCCAATTCACCGAACTGAAACCTTCCTATCCCCCGATGTGGATGATTTTTTTTTTTAGTATCCTTTGGATCCTGCGACCTCACTAATTTTTTTTTTCCATTTTTTAGACCCCTCCTTCCCCTCCCCTCTCCCCACCATATTATTTTTATCAAGGGGTAACTGCTATTTGCACCCTTTTTATTTGGATGACATTTTTTTTCCGGAGACTCTACTGAAATTGAAGAACTTTTTTCATAAAATTGGAGACCGCAGCAGGTTCCTAATATTTTTATTAATTTTTTTGAAATTTTGCAAAAATTCAATTGTTTGCGAAATTTGAATATATGATGATGGTTTTCCATCTTAAAGAAGAAAAGAAAAATGACATCAATCTTGCAAAAAAATCGATATTTCGATTGTTTCGATAGAAAGAAAACGTTTCTTTTAATACATGCCCTCCCCCCCTCTCCTCCTCGATCTTGAAGGGATCAACAATAGAAAAAAAAATTGTTATCCCCTCTTTCTTCTCAATAACCTCAAGAGAAATAAAAATTGAATGGAATTTTACGTCATACACGGGTCGATACAGTTTGACGAATCAAGAAAAAATGGAGATAAAAAAAAAGAAATTCACAATACGGTGATTGTTTGAACTTGAAATGTGGTGTGTGTGGTGTTGTTGTGGACTTGACCAAAAAAATTCCGTATTTTTATTTTTCCAATTGTTTCGATTTATCAAACTATACTATAAGCTACGTGTGTATAAAATAAGATTCCACTGAATGTTTTCTTTCTTTCAGTTCATTGAGCAGATACTAATAGACGTTTCCTTGAAGGAAAACATTCGAATCTTTTTCGTGTGTGCATGCAAATACAAGTCTACATGCCAAATTTCAAATTGATTAATTGCCTCTTTACTCGACAATTCCGAAATGGCGGTCATTTTAGCAAAAAAAAAAATAAAAAATCCCCACAAATAATATGACAAAAAAAATGAAAAAATTTCACCTTCTTCACAAGCTCTTTTTCCATGTAATCCATCAACATGGGTCTCTTGTTTCTGTCGTAATAATCCGACAAAGCTTTGTCCTTTCTCTTGGCTTCGTTGGGCAAGAACGAGCTGGCCCAGATTTGACAGTGCGGATGAGAATTGCTGCAACCCATGAGGGCTCCTCTATTCTCAAATATCTGCACCCAAGTCCATTGTTTTCCCAAATCCTCCATTTCATTGATCCACCTTCGAAATACGAAAGATCAGACACTCTTTTTTTCTTTTTTCACAAGCCATTTTCGCAGTCGCTACTTACTGCACGATTACACGAACGACTTCTTCCACTTTCATGAGAGCTATCGTCACATTCGACTTCGGATGAAAGCACATGACTTTGCAAGTACCCCTCGCCGCTCCCATCTGAAACAATTCGTCTTTCGATTCGGCAGGGCTGGGAACCGATTCCAGGAGAGCCGGAAAATCATTGACGAACGAATACGTTGTCGTATACAGCGGCGTCTCCTAAAAATTACAAAGCCGATATTAGTTGTCGAAAGAAATGAAAAAAAGTGGTTAAGAATAATTATGGAACGCAAGGTGAGAGACGGAAGGCTGACATTTCCACCGGCTCTTTTATTGCCCGGACACAATGGATTTTCAGGATCGTAATCTGGCAATTCTTCGTTGCTGCTTTTCTCCATCTGACCGCCCCAAGGACGCTTCATACGATGCGGAGACACCAGAACCCATTCTTCCTTCAGCGGATTGTACCTGATGTGTTGATGCTCTGAGAATAAAAAAAGGTGGTTGAGAGCGAGTTTCGTTGTGGCGCAGAGGGTTCCGCACCATGTTTTCAATGATTAATTTCTAGGAATCTATGAGATCTGGGACTTTTGTTATGAGTTTCTTGTAAGATTCAAATGGGGCGTTTTATTCTGGGAATTTTTGAAAATGTGGGGTGCGGCAGTTTTGGAATTAAGAGGGGGGTGGTCTAATTTTGCATATTTTTCAGAATATCGTTTCAATTATACGATTTCAAATTATGATAAAAATATTTTTGTACTCTACATACCGACTGCCTTCAAACAATAACCCACATGATAAATAAAATATTAAAAAAATTCAATTATTGAATCTGCCCGGTCTTATATTATTATATGAATATTTTTAAGACCTCACTGGATGAATATTGAAAAATCGCCAAAATTCTTGAAAATCTGACGAATGATAGTTCCTAATACAATAATAATACATGAATTATTTCAGAATTTTTCACTACATAATTTAGTAGTTATAAATTTATGAATTTAACACCGTCACTTATGAGACAACAGCTTCTGCAGACGTTAATGGTTACAAAACAAATGGAACTAGATCGCCGTAAATTTTGAAAAAATTATATCATTAAGCTTCAGGATCAACGGATCGATTATCCTTAGTTTTAATTGAATCGACTGAGTAATTGTTGAAAAATTAACTAAAGCAATGAAGAGTATCGCCCAAAAACAGTTGAACCAGTTGTTGCTGACAAAACGTCAGTCAACTACATGCCAATATCGTCACGTTCGAATTCAATTATTTATAAAAGTGGTAACGTAACATTTCTAAGGTTAAATTTATTACGAGTTCGGCTATTTTCAAGGCTAAACATGTAGGGCATGATCCAAACTTGTAAATCGACGATTCACCCAGTTTGGACTAACTTTTTGCCCAACGATCCATCGAGTAAGACCTTAAGTGTAAAGTAACGCATAATATGTGGGTCAACAAGAAGTATTTCTCTCCGCTATGCTGAATTCAAAGTTTGTACGTCGCATGGTCAATGAGAAAATTAGCTGTGACAGACAGACATACACGCGAGTGATCTTATTATAGTTCCGTTCTTCCTCTAAAAGTACAGAGCCCTAAAAGCACCTAAATTTTTGATAATTTTTCATCGATTATAACTCAAAAAAAAAAACCACAAAAATTGTAAACAAATATGGATTACCCGTCGGATCAAAGGCAACGGAATCGCCATCCTTCGGTCTCTCTTGAGACGGTTTATCACTCGCGTTATCGGACATTTCGACGTATCTGCGCTCGTTCGAATGACATTCCGCCCGATTATGACCTTCACAATCATCTTCAACCGCCGTTATCAATGCGTTTAGATACGTCACAACGTGCAATGGCAATGCGATGCGCTATTCGTCGTCGTAGATTAAGTCTGAATTGTAAACTAAATTTGAATCTAAATTTCAAACGATTTGAAACTGAATTAAACGAAGAACCGAAATTAGTACTTTTGTCTCTTAATTTCGGTCTTATCTGTTTCATGGAGATCAATCGAACGCTCAACGTTTGTTTCAATTTCAATTCCATTGTTGACAAAGTTTCGTGAATAGTCAGCCGATCGGAAGATTGATTCGAAGCGCTTTATCGTGCGGTGAGTTTAGAATTCCCGGTGGAATAATTCGAGCTTGTAAGCGCTACCGCATTCGCTGCAGCTTCACGTTGATTGGACGATATAGTCGAGAAATAAAAAAAATTACCATGAATTGCAGGTTCTGTGTTAAGATTATCCATGACAAATGTAGTGCATATATTCGCCGATAGTACGAGTAGTACTACAATATCAGATAAATTGAATGATTGATGGAGATCTTTTTTTCGTTGTATGTGAATAAAGCATATACGTGTGAAAAGGATTATGCCGGGGGCAGAAAAATGGCATTGAATCCTCGAATTTCAGCCGATATAGCAGCCTCTGCCCGATAGCGATAGTTCTCAGCGAGAGTGGGAGAGAGACAGCGCGACTTATAGCAGCAGAGATAAGGAGGCTTTATCTCATCTCCGATAACAACGTCGACATATAGATATGGACCGTTGATGCCGCAAAAAAGTGAAATTGGAATAGAGAGAGAGAGAGAGAGAGAGAGAGAGAGAGAGAGAGAATAAATTGATAAATGTCCGTTTTATTTCGTACTTTGGGGCTGAATAATAATAACAAATACAATGCACGCCAATCACACAAATCCAGCCAAGGCTGCTCCGTCATTCCTGCAAACAACCTTAATTAAATATCGCATGAAGCGCCGCTTTGAACCCACGCAACGTGGGCTTCCCCTACACAGTCAGCGGCAGCGCGCGCGCGCGAGAGAGGGAGAAAGAGAGAGAGAAAGAGAGAGAGAAAGAGAGAGAGAGAGAGAGAGAGAGAGAGAGAGAGAGAGAGAGAGAGGGAGAGAGAGAGAACTTGAGAGGACTTGGGTAGTTCGGGTAGTTCTGAACCTCTCTATTTCTTGTCGAAACTGATTGGTCGAAATCATCGATGTGTAGATAATTTCGAACAATCAACTTTAAGGTGAAGTGATACATCGCCGCCGGTAAGTAGATATGTACTTAGCTTATAACTTATAACTCAGCTATGACGCAAAGAATGTCGAAGCGGGACCCGATTTTGCACTATAGTGCAAGCTACAGCTTGCTTAAGATGTCGCTGGATTCTTTATACCGGGGATGAAAATTAATTAAGAATCGCCGAGTGGGCCATAGGTATTGTGACCTTCCAAATCGACTTTTATTTTTTGTTTTCACGCAATGGACAGGTGAGTTGGGGCACCGGAAGGGTGCCGAACGCACTACGCAACATATAATTAAATCCTGTCCGCGTGTGTTATGTTCTGCGAAGAGCGGGACCTGGAACGAAGCAAAATCTGCCTTCAGGTTGTTGATGGTATCCGTAATGTTCAACCCACTCAACTTTTACTGAACTGTGGGGTCGTAAAATCGATGTCCTCGTGCGTCCACGTGACGAACGCCGAAGCGTTCGTATCTAACATTCGTGGGTTGACAAAATGATGGTGACAATGATAACAGCTGCCCACGATCGTATTATCCGTAAAGTCCGTTTCGATGTATTTAACATCCATGACAAAACGATTTATGCCTTCGTGGAAAATTCCGGTAAGGGTTGCGTTGGACAACCGAAACGTGGCGTAGATCGTGTCAAATGATTACAAAGGACGCACAAACGCCCTTTAAGTATGAATAAGTTGTTTCTTTGTCCTGATTACCGACGGAATGTCAGAACGTGAAGCGTTATGACGCAAATTCCCGAAATATCGAATAGGTTCCGACGAGCTGGTTTGACAATTTCACTTACGACAATATTTCTCTACCGCGTGGGAGTGCGAAGAAAATACGAATATCGAGAACTAACTAGCATTGTGTAGTCTTTTCAATTCACTGTATAGACACCGTTTTTCGCGATGTACTGTATTGCGGTCATCGTTTATTTTGTGACACTCATTCCGACAATATGTTTCGCGGATTTATCTATCGAGACCGCCCGGCTGAATGAATCGCTCGTCGATGCATCGGTAATTTGGCTTCTCACCAATAAGTTTGCTATTGATATAATCGAAACGCAATGTGACGTCTAATCATTCGCTTTCAGATCGAAATTCTGGAATCATGTTACATGGACCGTTTCAGTACCGTGGGAATTGCTGGACCATCGGCTGGAAGTATCATCGATAAGATATCGTCGAGAAAAACCGTTATTCCGTCAATATTGATCGACCATACTTCAAGGACAGTGCCTCAGGATTGGGTCGACTGCGCTTCTAAGAAAGAGCTGCAAGTTTTCGTGGTCACGGTAACCAATCAAAATACTTTGAACAAAAGTCTCGCACAAGTTAAGTACACGGAATCGTGGAACCACATGGCTTCCTTCCTTCTTATTGACTCGACTGGGATCGAAAACGGATGTTCGAAAGCCCATGAAATATTGTGGGAAGCGTGGAAAATGGATTTACTGAACTCAAAATTCATGTGCCTCAACGAAACGAGAGGGATATTGATTTACACTTTTAATCCTTACACAAGTAAGGCGCCCAGCCCGTGGCAACAAGAGAATACCTACAAGGGTATGAACGGTCACGTTTGGACCTTGTTCGCTCAAGAATATTCCAAGGATGAGCCACGCTGTGACAAACTGGATTTCGACAAGACGGTAGATCTCGGTGGCTATGAAATCCGTGCGGCTGTTGGGGGTATGGAGACGTGGTGGGACGAGGATCCTACGAAAGAACTACGTCCAGATGCTCGATTGCAGAATGTTACCGCTCAACTTCTCATGGATTCCTTAAATGCGACGTGGCGACTATCCTTATACACTCAACACACTCTCACGCCAGAGGAATACCAGGGTGATAGTATAATTGAAATTTTTCACGGCACCAGTAGCATCGCCTTGAATTTCAGCCCTATACATATGTGGTTTTCATGTTTGTACACCTATCCATTTGTCCAAATAGAACTCGCCGTTATAACTGAGTATCGAGGCCATCGGTCACAACTGGACAAACTCATGTCCGTCCTCGACAAAAGTTCTCGTTTGTGTGTGTTGATAGTATTAACGATAACGCTATTCTTCTTCAAATTTTGGCTGCGCAAACCTCTGATTCTGGCATTTCTAGACCTTGTCCTCATAATTTGCAATGCAGGACTCCGAAGAATACCTCAGCAAACTGCTCCGCGGATTTATCTGGCGAGCTTGTTCATATTCGTTGTAACTATTCAAGGAATTTATTCGGGACAATTGGCGTCGCTGCTGACAAAAGACGTGTGTTTATCAACCGTCGATTCTTTCGAAGACCTCGCTCGATCTGGTCACAAGATACACTTCTCAAGTCGTTTGCTACCGTTATTCAACCACTCGGCGTTCGAAGGACGTCTCGTTGAAAGGGGAAATAACAATTTCTTGGATCTTAGATCCATCGGCGCTACGAGTGCATGTGTAGCCTCGAAGATCACGCTTATAACCAGGGCATTGAAGTACAATATGCACCTGTCCCGTGAACCGATGGGCTATGAATACGCGGCTTATGTCGTTCGAGAAGATTGGCCTCTGAAGGAAAGGGTCAACACGATTTTTGGAAGACTCGCGGCAAGTGGTATCCAGAAACTCCTGTATGCTAGAGAAATTCAACGTTACATGAATATTTTGGAATCCTATGAGCGTCAAGGCCAGGAACCAGAACCGAAACCGTTAACTTTGAAACATTTGGGGTTTGCTTTTAAAATTCTTGCAATCGGCTTGGCATGTGCTACCATGGTTTTCATCGTCGAAGTAGCAACCCAAGGATGGGATTAATATATTTCTTCACATCGTCACTCAGTATTTTTACCAGCATGTAGATCCCTCATCTGAGGCGAAAATCGGCCCATCGATTGCTCTACAAGTCAATTTTTCCACGAAAGTAAATGTTTTCACGTTTGAAATCGTGTGAATGTGTTTTATTGAATCTCTTTAGTCGCTGCATCTAAAACTGAAATGCCGAATCATCGACCAATATTGAACACGACTAATTCCTTCACGCCAGTACGTGACATAGCGTACAGGTGATATTAAAGCACGTTATGCCGTCGGCAAAGCACCAGTTGATGAGCGTTATGTACCGATAGGAGTTACAGACAATGGGAAAAAGTTGTAAGATCCTCATACAAATACACTATTAGAATACGAATTGCAATTGTATCATGTAACCTGAATAAGTGATTAACGATTGGAGTGTACGATTTTAATTCCCTTGACTGAATTTTGGAATTAACAACAACAGGCGTTGCACGTTTTAATGCTGAATTGTATTTCACGTACTCACTAAATAGGTGAATAATTTTTTTCACCTATTCTTTCATTAATTATTTTCGTTCTCATAAGATGAACTTCCAGGAGCTGTGAATTGTGAATTATGGGATTGAGGGTATTCATACTTCAGACGTTTCTTGTCGAAATCTGCAATTATGTTCGAAATGTATGAAGAAATTTTTCTTGTAGAATAAAGGATTCATTAAAAAAACTCGCTTGAAGACGAATTTTCATACAAAATTGATCCGAAATGCCTGCACGTCTCGGAGATATCAAATTTAACGGCGCGGGGCCAGATATTTTTCAAGAGAATTCTATTCCCTACGAAATGACGCTCGAAAAAATTATTTTCCAAGTATTCTCATCGATTCACTCAACCAATGATGTAAAAACTTTCTTTCTCTCTTGAAACGGAAAAGAGACCCGCCTAAATTTACCAAGAATTCCGTGTAAATTGGCAAATATTCTGCAGTACTTCACGTCTAAAAAGCTGAACGGAATTCGATGAAATTTAATATATCTTTGTTTCAGATGAAGATTCTTTAATTGGAAAGAAATCCGCGAATTTTTTTACGATTTTGAGAAAAACATAAGATATAGGGTGGTCCTTGATAGATTCTATATAAATCCACCAAATTTCATCGAATTCCGTTCAGCCGTTCAGGTGTGAAGTATACAGAATATTTCCTCATATTATTAATATTACGGAAATAATTGGCGATCAAATTATCGTCGGTCAAACGTACCACACCCGTTCAGAATCAATCTCGTCTCCTCTCTCTCTCTCTCTCTCTCTATCTTTTTCTATCGCAATTTTAATTTTTCTCGCGGTATCAGCAGTCCATATATCTATACGTCGATAAGCATTGCGCGTAAAACAGCGCCAGTCGACCTTGTGTTCGGGGCCGGAAGTTCGGTCCTGCCCCGAACGGTCATGGCATCGAGCCTTATAACACCCGCCGTTCCATGCAAAATTATTTGCTCGTCGGTAAAGTGAGAAATCGCTCCGAATCAAGCTGAATCAACGGAGTTCTTCGAAATCTGTTTGTAACATTGCGGCTTGTCGCAAACATCGTCAAACATGTCGAGAGGAAGCAGCGCAGGGTTTGACAGGCATATTACAATCTTTTCGCCCGAAGGACGACTCTACCAAGTCGGTAAGCTTTGAATTATCGTCGCAAACACGGTTTTATTCACGTATCATTGAAATTTCACGTCGACTTTTTTTTACCGTTTATTATTCGAGACAATGTCTTCGCCGAATGTTGGACCAATGACACGGCGTGATCTGCACTTTTCGAAATATCGCTTATGGATATCGTGCTTGTTTATTGCTATTAATTGTTGTTGTTTTCGCAGAATATGCTTTCAAGGCCATTAATCAAGAAGGACTAACGTCGGTCGCGGTTAAGGGCGTTGATACCGCAGTTTTCGCGACTCAGAAAAAAGTTCCCGTAAGTCTTCAACGTTTAACCTAAAAACGTATCTCGTCAATTTTGCCGGCGATTCTGTCGTTCTAATTTTGAATGCTAGCCTTCGACCGCGACTTCGTCCACGGAGATTTCAGATACAAACCGAAGATGGACACGTCAAATAATACGAAAAAAAAAAGAATAAGAGAGGCAGAGAGAATTCGAATATACTAAATAACATGGAGATGCCGAGAATATAATTTTCCATACAAACGTTTGCCACTTCATTTCACTCCCTTCGGTGTCGATTTTCGAAAAATCCTTTCGTAGTGAGCACCTACTGTGTGACCCAAACCTCCACGCAAAATTTCAATTTTCTATCTATTGCCGTTGCGGAGATACGGTAACGATAGTTACAAACACCCACGACCCGGTCCACCCCCTTAGGGGTTGATTTTCGAAAAATCCTTTCTTAGTGGACCTTCACACTCTAAGAAACATGGTCCAAATTTCATGTTTTTGTCTTCAGTATTCTAGACTGTGCATTGTCTGTCAATCAGTCAGTCAGGCAGAGAACAGTTTTATATGTATAGATAGATAGATAGATAGATTGTGGAATATTCTGATAATAAAAATGATAAATTCTATGTAACGTAGATTATATATTTCATATAGATATATTTAGGGTGGTTCTTATTTGAGTCATCAAATTTTTATTGCTCCGAGGTTGTCGTCAATTTAAAAAAAAAAATGTTGAGCCTCATATACCTGTTAATTGTATATAGAAATGGGATTTTTCACATGTAATTAGTCGCTCCGACAATAAAATTACCAATAAATAGAAAATTTACATGCATTTTAAACACGAAACTTCATCTCGTATCAGCGCAAAATACAAGTGTCAAATAAGGTTTTTTTTCTATTTTTCTATCATTGAAAAAAAAAATTTACTTTTTGATGAAATGGATCAACGTCCCGGAGCAATAAAAATTTACAAATTACCCAAATAATAACCACTCCAATAAATGTAAAATCTAATATATAACATATATTGTATGTATGTTGTTACGCCGACTCTCCTGAGGGTTTGCGGGCTCCTTCAACCACACTCTTTCTCACCTTCTCTACCGTTTTGCTGTCTCGAGTTCTCTCACACATATAACACATATTAGTATACATATTTTATATTCTATATTATAGCTATCATATTATAAATTATCGAATGTTATCATAATGATTGTTGTATACTACGGATATTTACCTTTTTCTCCTTCGTTATCTATTCAGGACAAGCTCCTCGATGCCTCGAGCATCACTCACGTATACCAGCTTACGGAGCACATCGGCTGCGTCATGACAGGCATGATCGGTAAATATCGCAATTAGCAATCTGCATTCGACAAGAATTTCACGCTCGTGAAACGCACAAACAATTAAAAGAAAAAAATAAATGTAAATTGGTTCTTCGATGTTTCTCAGCGGACAGCAAGTCTCAAGTTCAACGAGCTCGTTACGAAGCTGCCAATTTCAAGTACAAAAATGATTACGAAATTCCCGTGGACACTTTGTGCAGAAGAGTGGCCGATATCAGCCAAGTTTACACGCAAAACGCGGAAATGAGACCACTGGGCTGCGCAATGATGCTCATAGCTTACGACAAGGAAAAAGGCGCTTGTATCTACAAAGCAGATCCGGCTGGATATTTCTGCGGTTACAGAGCTATATCGGTGGGATCACGACAGACCGAGGCCAATTCTTATTTGGAAAAAAAATTGAAGAAGAAACAGAATTACACTCACGACGAGACTATACAACTCGCTATCACGTGTCTGTCCACCGTTCTCGCGGTAGATTTCAAACCATCCGAGCTTGAAGTCGGAGTCGTGTCCAAGGACAATCCCAAGTTTCGGTAAATTTTACAATAGTAGAAAGACAACTTGACAAATATTGAGTTGTCTGATAAATTTTTGCGGTTTTTTTGTATTTTATTTTTTTTCCCGCAATTTTTTGATTTGTTGGGTAAAATATATGTATGCATTTGCAAGTTCTTTTCTTGCTCTACAAATCTATTTGCTTCAATTTTTTGAATTGATTAATTTTAATCAATTTTTACGCTTTTGAAATGGAAGTTTCAGGAGTCAGAAAATATTTATTTGAAACGTGAACTTGGCAAATTAATCTTGAGCGGTTCTCGGAGCTCTTCCGTAGCTTTTTGACCACGACGAAAGGCTAAAAAGAGCAGACGTCGAAAATGAATTTTTTTTGCTTCCTGGAACTTCCGTTTTAAAAGCCTGAAAATTGATTGAAATTAATTTATTCGAAGAATTAAACGAAATACGTTTGTAGAGCAAGAAACGGACTTGCGAATGCATATATACATACTTTATCTAACAAATCACATAATTACGGGAAAAAAATAAAATACGTATAATGCCGAAATTAATTACCACAACCTTTTTATATATAAATTGTTAAACGGTGATTTATTTAATTCGTGATTTTTCTTTTTGTCGTCCAGAGTACTGACGGAACCGGAAATCGACAAACATCTCACTGCGATTGCCGAGAAGGATTGATAACCTTGCGAAATATCGTACACGTAAATCCCATCCGGCTGATTTTGAAAAAAATTTTTTTTTTTTTTTTTTAACATTCTTAATCTTCGGCACCGATGTTTCACGTACGGTGGATAATGTAATGTCGAGGTATGAAATAAAGTATGCTTTTGTCACTTGAAAAACGTGTATTCAATGTTTTTTTTTTTTTTTTTTCTTATTTTATCAGATTATAAGATTGAAGGGAGAAATGTAGAAAAAAATGTGTGCTCACTTCCCAGAAGCTGTACCCAACGGATTCCTTAGTACTAGGATTACCGAATCGCCTCTGAGAAACATTTTTGTAATAAATCTGTCTTTGTTGACTGGTTTCGCCTGAAATTGAAAAAACAAAGAGACAAACGTTTAATATTAAAGAAAATGATCCGATCATTGGAGTATGGAAAGGAAAAAAAAAGCAAGAGCGTGTTGGGTACGCACATGATAAAGATATGTGAATTATTTTTATGATACGCAATAAGAGTCACCTTGAAAAATTTGATTGCTTCCGAAAAAGAGTTATTGCTGAATTTCTCATGAACTATTTTTGCTGCAATTGCAATGATTTGCTATAATTATATTTTCGTCGTGACTTTCATTGAAAGGATTGATGAGAAGCTATATTCAAGACTTTTTTGATGTTTTTAGCATCCATAGTTAGAGATTAGAGGGGGTGGGATGCTCTGATAACAACTTTGAAAGGAAACATCTCAGGACTGGAGGGTTAAAATCGAAAGGCTTAAAAAAAATATCTGTTTCATTTTAGAAGGCATATTTGAAGACAGCTCACTAAATGCGATAAGTACAGAAAAAAAATTGGAGTGCACATTTAGTCCGGAAGGATTTTGTTGTTTTTTTAAAGGTCCTCGATAGACATAAAAAAATCGCCCAAATTCTTGAAAATTTAACGAAAAATAGTTCTTGATAAAATAATGATGCATGAATTATTTCCGAATTTTCCACTGCATAATTCAGTAGTTACAAATTTATGAACTCAACACAGTCGCTCATGAGAAAACAGCTTTTGCAGATGTTAATGGTTGCAAAACGAATGGAACTAAATCGCCGCTAATTCTAAAGAAAATTACATCATTGGGATTTAGGATCAAAGGATTAATTATAGTTTGTTTCAAATGAATCGACTGAGTAATTGTCGACAAATTACTTAAAGTAATGAGGACTATGGTCTGAAACAGTTGAGACAGTTGTACGGTCATTGACAAAATGTCAGTCAAGCACACGTCAATATCATAGAATTTATCTTTAATAATTATTCAAAGTAGTTGATTAACATTTCTGAGTGTTAATTTATCATTAGTTTAGCAATTTCTAGGGCTAAAAATGTACGACATAATCTAGACTTGTAAATCGCAGATTTACCCATTCTGGACCAACTTTCTGCTTGACGATTGCTCCATTAAGGCCTTAAATCTCATGATATCTGTTTATGAGTTATCAATCTACGTCCTTACATAAAATTTCACCTCAATCGATAAATAAATGACAAATAGAAGGACTGTGGCATACTGACAGACAATTTAAAACCATAAGGGTTCCAAGTTGCCTACGACACCCCAAAAAACACTAAAAACAATTGCCATTACCTTCTTTTTGCCTTTGCCGGTGCGAGGTAGTTCGGTCCACATCTCTTTGACGTTTTCCAAAACCATATTGCAGTGTCTGTCAAAAGCTTTGACTCTGCCGAGTAATTTTTTGTTGTTTCTACAATTGATCAGAACTTGCGTGTTGTTCTTGACGGATTGCGTGAGAACGGACAGGGGCCCGGTGTTGAATTCTTCTTCCTCGCGTTTCGCCAGTTCCTCCGGAGTCATTTCCGATTTTGGTTTGGCGAGCCCGGACCTGCATCGAACATAAATATCCAAAACATTATAGTCAGAATCAACCGAAAAAACTGCAAACTTAGTGAGGTTAGAAACAAAATAAACGATTTCCAAACGCAGCAATGACTCTCACGGAAATTACAAGCTAATAAAATTCGTACCGATTGTTACAAAAAAAAACGAAGAATAAAGAAAAACTTACATATTGGTTTTATTTCGTCGGACTAGATTGAAAAATAGAAAAAGCGACTTGTAAATTGAATAATAGCAGCGTCTCGCGGTTGGCAGTACAACGTTTACACCGGTAGGTTAGATAAAAATGGCGGCGACGCGAATGCCGAACACGGAAATTCAGATCAAGAGAGTCGCATCTTCGTAGCTTACGAAATGGCACATGGCACCGGAAAAGCGTCGAAAGGAGGCTTTGAAATTTCGTCAATGGCGTCTCTGTCATAGATAACGGACCGATGGAAATAGCATCGAATAGACATCGAGATCTATCGAGGAAATCCATATATACAAATATACACTACCGTATAAGAATGAGATGTCAAAATTATCATTATTTTTTGGTAATAGTTTTTTTTTAATTTTTACCGACACCTAATTATAACTACAATTAATAAAAATGGACATAATAAAATGAAAGCTTGATATTTCTTGATGCCACTATTAGCTAAGTAAGTTCTATGTGAATGGAAATAGTTATTGAGTACAAACGGCGTTCTTAATTGAGCGCTTATTTGAATGATAAATAAAGATTGATTGCAGACGAAGTACAGGGCTGCGTTCTGAAACCCAACTCGAGTCAACTATAGTATAACTATAGTAATAGAATTATAACGACGCGAGTTAACTATAGTTGACTCGAGTAGGGATTCAGAACGCAGCCCAGAGGCGACAATGAGGACATCTTCGACAAGTCTGCGAAGGACTTTCGTTTGTGCCAAAAGTTCCTCCTTATCTCTGATAACTCAAACAGAGATCGAAATAATGCGCTACACGTCGTCTATTGCCCCCAGATTGCTATCAGTGCGAGGGAAATACCTGCATTTTCCCAAAGTATTTTTCTCCGCCACCGTTTACTTCCCGAACAAAATACGAGAACGGTTGACTGCCAAATACAAAGACGCAGTCAACCGTTCTCGTCTTTCCTCCAACAAAGCAAGCGTAGCCGAGAAAAATGCTTTACAATTTCCATTACTGACCGAGCAAATCGCTTCAATAAATTTCCCCCACCCGAAAACCGAACTGTACCGCTAACCAGTGGCGCCATCGAATTCACGTTCGATAGCTGCACCACGTGCGACTGCACACGTCAACGATAAAGCAGAATATACCTTTGTGCATAATAATAATCCAGTACATCAGCGTATAGACAGCGGCGCGTTGGCAAAAATGCGGGGAGGGGGAAGGAGGGCGCTGCTGTACTTTGGCGCATGCATTCAAAATGGCACCAGTTAATGACCATTATTTCCAATGCCAAGTGATTTCGCAAATTCACTCCAAACCGCGTCGATCATAATTCATTCGACAATCAAATTATCAACTAAAAATAAATCATCCTAACCTAAAAAATGTCTTCAATGTTAGCCAGAATAACGGCCGTTTTTTTTTAGGTCACTCACTGGGACCCTGTGGTTCCATATGCCCCTACTTCCTATCAACACACACACGCACACACACTCGCAACAATTTACCGCATGTCCGCATCTTCCATCTCGCTCCATCAAAGCAGGTCGACGTCGCATTCGCGATTGTTGTACAATAATCGTTGAAAAGCTCAGCCGATTGTTCCTCGATGTTCCCAACGCGGTCCAACGTTCGTTCGGCCAATTGCGACATTCCGTCAATTCATTAACGTCCGATAACGGATTTAATCGCCGTGATTTCGCGATCCTCGAATCGTTTCCCGTCCGCTTCGAACGCGAATGGTCGCCCACCAGGCCCTCCCTCCACCCCCTCGAACTTCTCTTTTGCACCCTCGCCGCGCGTTTCCACCCTCCTCGCCCCGCGTACTCGATGCCAGCGTAAAATTCGTCAGGTTAGCTCGGAGCCACGGCGGACGATTCGCGGCTCGTGCGGGTTTTTGCGTTGCCGAGGATTTCGCTCGGTTTTTAGATTTGTTCATTTGATCCGCGGAATAAAACCTCGGCCAGTCGTGGAACGCAAAATTTACGGAATCGGGAAATGGATGGCGGCAAGGTTGACGACGACAGTCCTCCGCGAGGCGGCATCAACGATGGCGATTGGATATGTCCCGACTCTCAGTACGTACCCATTTTTTTTTTTCATTTTTGTCAATCGATAACCGATGCATAACAAAACATTGACACGAGACGACAATTGTTTATTTCGTTTTTGTTTTTTATTTTTTATTTTTTTTTTTTCGTGTTAAACTTCGATGGAATTTTGTTGTTGGGTCGATTGTCGTTCCGCGTATCGATCGCGAATTACATTTGAATATTCTTCAGGTTGAGAAAGAGACGTGGAAAAAATGATTTGGAAACGATGAATGAATAAATGAAGGGAATTTTTATCGATTTTGTCAATGTCGAGGTTGTCGTTGGAAGGGTTTTGAAGAGCGAGTCGAATGGTGAAATTGATGAGGGACCACGATTTTTTTGTTGCAGATGCGGCAACGTCAACTTTGCCAGGAGAAATTCTTGCAACAGATGCGGCAAAGGTATTTGGAGATCGGTTGAATTATCGAGTGGGATTTTTGTGACATTTTTATGACGAGGGTGGAGTTGGTTGACGATTCGTTGTTGGGTTGCAGACAGAGGCGAGTGTCCGAAGAAGAAGAAACTTGGCCAGGAGATTGGGAAAGTGGCGGCTGAGAAGAGCAGGGGATTGTTCAGGTAAATTTTGCGCGTATCGTTATTTATTTATTCTAAATATTCAGAATAAATATTCTTATTAGCAAAAATAATTTCGCATTTCTGTAGATCTTTTTACAGGTGTATTGTCTTATCTGTCCATTGATTTTGTGAGGAGATGGAATAATTTGTCGATGCTGAAATATCGATTGAAAATGGTAGTCAAAATGCTGAATATCATTCATAATTGATTATTTTTAAATTTTTTCTTTTTCCTTAATCATGAGTAAAAAATGATTGTTCGCGTTGAGCATTATCGAATAAATTCATATCTATTATTTTCAAATTATTTCATATTTCTTATTATTTTTTCATTAATTCATGCTGAAAAAATTAAACATACGAAAAATAATGCGTTGAAATATATAAAACGTTGCAAAGAATCCGCTTGCAATAATTATTTACGAATTATTCTTATTATTACAAAATTATAATTAATAATGATTGTTTCTCTTTTTGAGAAAGAAACACAATAATATTTGCAATATTGTAAAAATTTGCCAATTGTAATCATTTTTTAGTCTTTTGATAATCAATATTATGATAATAGTCATTATCGTTGTTGTTAATAGTTCATTATATTGTTGTTGTTGTTATAATTATTATTATTATTATTATTATGATTATTATTATTAATAATAAAAATAATGTAATTATTATTATTCATTATAATATGATAATAATAATAATAATAATAATTATTATTATTATTATTATTATTATTATATAATAATAATAATAATTATTATTATTATTATTATTATTATTATATAATAATAATAATAACAGTTATATTTAGGTATATATAGGTATTTAGGTAATAATAATAATAATTATTATTATTATTATTATTATTATATAATAATAATAATAACAGTTATAATAATAATAATAATAATAATTATTATTATTATTATTATTATTATATAATAATAATAATAACAGTTATAATAATAATAATAATAATTATTATTATTATTATTATTATTATTATTATTATTATTATTTATGATAATAATTTCTCTCTATGAGAAACAGGAACACAATAATATATGCAACATCGTAATAATTTCCAAATTATAACGAATTTTCGAGTCTTTCGATAATTCTAATTATGCTAATTATTTTCGAATGATTATTATTCAAATTCGCAGCGCGGACGACTGGCAGTGCAGCAAATGCGGGAACGTTAATTGGGCCCGTCGTCAACAATGCAACATGTGCAACGCTCCGAAATTCGGCGAGGTCGAGGAACGAACGGGTTACGGGGGCGGTTACAACGATCGCGGCATAGTCGAGTACAAGGAACGGAGGGAGGAGGAGGACGACGAGTACGACGAATTCGGTAGACGAAGGAAACGTCGTAAAATGGAAAACCGTTCGGACGACGATTCGAAGGATTCCAGATACAGCAGCCCGCCGCGAAGCAAATCAAAGATAATCGAGGAGAAGATAACGGCCGCGGTCATTGAAGTTCCGGAAACCCGACACAAACCGGTCGTAAATGTAAATCGCGATATTGCTGTACGTTGAGGATTAGAAATGCGGGGGAATGGATGTCACGGTTTTTCTCGGATTTCCAGGATGCCGGGGATGAGGATGAGGATGAGGAGGAAGAGGAGGAGGAGGAGGAGGACGACGACGGGGATTTGTCCAAGTACGATCTCAGCGAGTGGGACGACTTTGTACCAGCCAAGAAAGGGTAATTATCGTTTACACATTTTTGACGTCCCAATAATAACAATAATAATTATTATTATTATTATAATGTTTAATAATATAATAATTATAATTATATAATAATAATATATTATTATAATGTTTAATAATATAATAATAATAATTATATAATTATTATTATTATTATATAATAATGATATTATTATTATTATTGTAATTATAATAATGATAATGATAATAATTCGTAAGTAACAAACAACAAAAATTTCAACAATTTCTTCTCAGAGAGATAAATTATCGTTATGAATTATAATTTTATAATAATGAAAATAATTCGTGAATAATCATAAAAACAGCAATATTAATAGTTACAACTATTATTGTTACTATAAAAAAAGAAAAAATTTGTTGAAATTGGCGAATTATCACAATACTACATACAGTATTGTATTTCTCTTTCTCTGAAAGATAAATTGTTATAATAAATGATTCGCAAATATTTATAAAAACAAAAATATCAATGATGATAATTATTATTGTCATGATTATAAAAAGACTAAAAAAAAATTGGTTTAAATTGCCAATAATATATGCTATATTCTATATATTATTGTCTTTCTCTTTCTCAGAGAGATAAATTATTATTTCATAATTATAATAATTCGTAAATAATTATAACAAAAATAATATCAACGATGACAATTGTTATTATTATTGTATTATTTACAAAAATGAGTTCAAACTCGAGGATTATTACAATATTGTATATATTTTTTTATTTCTCCGTCTTAGTAAGATTAGTTATTATCATACATTATTATTCTATAATAATAATAACAATAATAATAATAATAAAGATAATGCTGATAATAATAATAATAACAAAATCGACTTTATTATTTCGTTTTATTCTATTTTTCAGCATAAACGGTAGCGCCGCGTCTTCGGAAAGTCAGCGATCAAGGTAAAGGTGTGCCAACCATCGTGTCCAATCGAATCTCGCGCAATCGCGACGATCCGTAAGATATGCGAAAAATTCATTCTCAACATCATTACTTTATTTTCTTCGTCTTTCCGTTGCAGAAACGGTGACAAATGGCGAGATTCGGGCACGTCGAGTCAGTGAAATGTCCCGCGAGATACACGGAAAGGTTCGACTCGGATTTTGGGTGTCAAAATTCGTTGTGATAATGAGTCAGCCCAACCGTCTATAGCGGGTAACCCGCAAGACCATCCCGAAAAAAAATCCACCGTGCTCATCCGGGCTCAAAAAAAAAAAAAAAAAAAAAAAAAACGAAATTCGAAAAGAAAAGACAAAATAAAAAAACGACAAACAATTTTAACGGTTAGCCAAACAAACGTTACGCAACAAAACTTAGGTGATTCATCAAGCTTATCTCGGCGGGACGAGAAAGAAAAAAAAAAAAAACAAAGAATTGTGGCAAAAATTTCGTTGCCCCTTAACGCAATTAGACTATGGCTCGCCGTAACGTAGCGTCAAATACATTCGAAAGATTAATAAAAACCGTTCGAAGAATCAAAGATAAATCAACGGTTGTCGATAAACCGCGTAATAAACGAATTAAAACGAAGAAACAAATAAAAAAAAAAAAAAAAGTTACCGTTCGACGCGTTTCGAAATAAATCAATTTTGTAGATATATCGAGATCGATCGAACACCGAGCGATTTACTCGTGACTTTCCTCTTCACAAAATTTGCTTCTCACTATCTCAATTGTGTTTAACGTAATCACAATAAAATTAAAAAAAAAAAAAAAACCGAAGTTAAAAAAGAAAAAAAAGGAAAAATTTGCCAATTCACAAACACGAAGATTAGCTCTAATTTTTCCGCTTTAGTAATTCCGAGTAAGCACGTTTGCTTATCGTAGAGTAAAAATTCCAGATTTAGTCCCTTTTTCCCCCATTGCCCCGCCCTTAAGGTTAACGAGTGAGTTTTGCTCGCTCGTTGATTAATTTTGTGGTAGCTAGTGTCGAAGTCGATGCGAAATATCGACGGTAATCCTCGCGAAACGTTTCGCTTCCGGTCCATAGCGAACGACGATTTGAATAAACGTGTTTTGTCACCTCAAGGCCTCTTCCTTAAGGCGTTGTGCCGCATTGAGCCGCCACGGGCGTGAGCCGAATCGATCGTCCAGGCGAAAGCATGAAAAATGGCGCAAACTTGTGTCGAGACGCATCGCCTTAAGGCCTTGGGGCGGTATTTTGCGGTCGTGCCACTCGCAAATCGTTGTTCCGTTTTTATTTCACCAATCAACGTTCGTGGAATTAATTGCGAGTGGATTACGAAGATAAATTGAATAAAAATAAATTATAGAAAAATCACGTTTTCGGTAAAATGAAATATTTTGACATTTGAAATTTTTATCTCAGAGCGAGAATAAACGTTTGATTGTTCATTCGTCGCACGAAAAATCTTGCTCGAAGAGAAATAATGAAGGCAAATTTGCGAAACAATCAGCTTGAGCGAATTCTCGAGCCATATTCCATTTAAAAAAATAATGCAATTCGTCTTGTTTCGTTTTACCGAAATCTTCTTCGTTCGAATTTAAAAAAATTGAATTGAAATAAAAATAAAATTAATAAACAAATTAACGAATGGAAAATGGAAAATAAACGAAACAAAGATTTTGAATAAATTGGGGAAACTACCGGAGCCGCTTAAAGTCGATTGAAAAAAAAAAAAAAAAGAGATCGTAGCACTTGTGAAAAACGCATACACACGCCAACCATCGGACTCGTTCTCTCTTATTGACTTTCTTGTAAATATCTTTATTTTATTTTTCATTTATAATAAAAATCATTCGTCAACAACATAATTGTTTCTTAGTCAATTACTTCATCATCATTATCATCATCATCATTCTGTTTTCTTATACCATTATGCGCTAGGTGAGGTCATGATTATGCACAAAGTTGGTCACAAAGGAGGGTTTTGGGGAAGGAGGATAATATAGGAGTTATGTTGCATCGGATGTTTTATTATTAATTATTATTATTATTAATTATTATTTTTTTTTTTTCGTTTTAATTTTTTTTTTTCAAATGTTTTTTTTTTTTCTTTCGTGTGTGTGTGTGTGTGTGTATATCGTATATATGTACAATTATGAATTTGAGCTTGCTTGACTGCATTCAGTATTTAGTGACAAAGGAAGGATGAATTACTGTGCCGTTTTAATTCGGCACCTGATCTTTCGTTTTTTTTTTTTTTTTTTTTCTTCAATATTTCATTCGAACTTTTCGAGATTCCAGCGAAAAGCAATTCGCCCGACCTATCAGAATCAACGGAGATTCGGTTTTTTTTTCCGCAAAACTATCTCCCGCAAACGTATTTGTGTTTTTAAAAAATTGTTTTCCGTTTTTTTCGTTTTTTAAATTTTTAATCGAAACCAGTCGGAGTATTCCCAAACGACGAGGAACAACGAATCGTTCGTTAAAACCCAGATTTCACACAAGTATTTACAGCGTCAGGCTGACGTTCGTCATCACCGTGAAGTACAGAATTTACAGAATGCTCCAGAGGGAGGGAGAGGAGAGGGGGGGGGGGGAGAAACAATCTCGGCATTTCGTCCGTCGTTCCAAGTCGCTCGAAATACTTCGTCAATCCGGAATCGAGATCGAATAATTTCCTCCCACGACAAAAAAAAATAACGAAGGAAAAATACGATATTGACAAAAAAATGAAGAAAAAAAAACATAAAAAACGACGATTCGAACGATCAATCGCAAGTTAAAAATCGGCAGGTTTTCGGAAAGGGTGGGAAAGATTTTTTTGTTTAATTTCATCGTCGTTTTTTTGGTTTCCAAGAAAAAAAAACCAAACCATCCCCTCTCCAACCTCGGAACTCCTTAAAAAAAAAAAAAAAAAATCCCACCAATCTTCACGACCGCGTCTCAATCAACGATCGTTCGTCAACGTCTCTCCTCCCCTCCCCAATCCAAAAACAACAAAAAAAAAAAAAAAAAAAATCAAAAAAAAATCAAAAAAAAAATAAACCAAAAGCAAAAAAATCTTATTTCGGCATAAAAAATTGTTGATGCGGATGTGAATTAGGCGGTGGATGTAAATTTCCATGATTGGGCAAAGCACCGCGCGTCGTCGTGGCGTAAAGTTGTTGTTGGAAGTTTTGAAACTGTTGAGCGTAATTAGGATCGGCCAAACTCGGTCCACCACCGACGAACGGACTGTTTTTAAAATTATTACCACCACCACCCATGCTCGGTGGCAAAGGTTGCGTGGCGTCGGGAGGTTGTCCCAACCCCATGGGACTGGATTTTCCACCACCCTGGTACATTCCCGAATTCGTTTGATTCTGTTGTTGCTGAACCATGTCGGAAGGGAAGACTTTGTCGTTGTCCATCGGACTGCCGGGAAAAACTCCACCGCCGACCATGTGTTGCATCCTCATCATGTTCGGTTGTGGTCTCATGTTTCCAACGTTACGCATATTCGGATGTGCAACACCGCTGTTCATTATCGTTTGTCCGTCCATTCTGGGTGATCCGACCATGTTACCGGGCATACCGGCGGTTCCCATATTGCCGGGCATGCCGGTATGCGGTCCCATGTTGTTGGGCACGCATCCGTTTGGAAAATATTGCAAATTAACCGTTGGCGAAGACATTTTTGTGTCCATGTTGGACATTGGATTGGTGAAACGTTGAAGAAAATCGAGACTCGGTGGACCACGAGGAGCGTGTCCGACGTTTGGCCTGGCGGGTAAGTACTGTATCGTGTTCGGTGCGCTTGGTTTGACTTGTATATTGGCGCCGTTGTAAGGATTTTGCGAAACGTGTCCACCCATGAGTCTCGGTGGTGGTCCGTGAGATTCGGACGTCGAATAACCACCCGGTGGTCCAACGTGCGGTCCAACCATCATTCCATGGGCCATCATGGGATGATTGATTTTATTAGGACCCCCGGGACCACCCCCCGGACTTCCGGTGTGCGAATTTGGACTGTAACTCGTTGGTGGACCACCCAAACCCATGCACATGGCGTTGACGTCACCGGTTTCGTTCAAACCACCAGCACCGACCATGTGACAACTTCCGTTCATCTCACCACCGGTCATTTGCATCATGTGCATGGCGTGTGGATTACCAAATGGCATCATAGCACCGGGATTGCCACCGCCGTGCATGACGTCGTTCGCGAGAGCGTTGGTGGCCGCGGTGTTTGTCAATTGTTGACTCATTTGAGCGAGTGAACTTATGGGATCGAAATGATTCGAGGCCATGGGGGTCATGGTGTTCAAACGATTGCCGAGATTGTTGGGATTTAGTGGAAGATTGTCGGGTTGATTGTTGTTTGGTCTGGTGCAAGGAAATACTTGTTGATTTGACATTTGATTGACGTTGTTTTGGTTTGAATTGTTTTGATTCAAACCCGATGTTTGTTGTTGGTGTTGTTGGTGTTGCTGAGCTTGTTGTTGTTGTTGTTGTTGTTGTTGTTGCTGTTGTTGTTGTTGCTGTTGTTGTTGCTGTTGTTGTTGTTGTTGTTGTTGTTGTTGTTGCTGCTGTTGTTGTTGTTGTTGTTGTTGTTGAGCTTGCTGCTGAGCTTGTTGGGCGTGTTGTTGCGCCTGTTGAGCCTGTTGTTGAGCCTGCTGAGCTTGTTGTTGCGCTTGCTGTTGCTGGGCTTGCTGTTGTTGCTGTTGTTGTTGTTGTTGTTGTTGTTGTTGTTGTTGTTGCTGTTGTTGTTGTTGTTGCTGTTGTTGCTGTTGTTGTTGCTGTTGCATTTCTTTGCAGGAAGGTGGAGACGTTTCGGACTTGGTATTGGGCGATGCCGGTACGGTTCTGGGCGGTCCCATACTGTCGGCCATGTTAGCGTTAAGCGGCACCGGGCTGCTCTGCGCGCTCGCGGAAGTTTTGTTGTTCGTCGACGGTTTCGACGGATCCACGGGTGTCTGGGGTGCGCAGCTACCCGGGGTGTGAGGCGTGTGTGGAGTGTGCGGACTGTGCAACGAACCGCCGAATCCCCGATTCATGCTGTCGATCGACGGACTCGCACCGTCCGATCTACCGGTGAATTGGCCGTTGTTGTTCTCCATGTTCGATGATAACATTCGACCGGTCATGTCCGGATTATTGCCGGCGTTGTTCCTGTTTCGATTATTTTACAAAATTAATCGTTGATTCGAAAGCTCTTTCTCTTTCTTTCTCTCTTTCTCTCTCTCTCTCTTTCTCTCTCTCTCTTTTTTATTGTTATCTCTTCTGTTGTTATCTTGTATTGTAATCGCGAATTTGCCCCATAATAAACCACTAGGACGTAATGAATTTATCAATCAATAGCAATCAATCTCTCTCTCTCTCTTTCTCTCTCTATTTTTTTTTCTCTCTCTCTCTCTCTCTCTTTCTCTTTCTCTCTCTTTTTTATTGTTATCTCTTCTATCGTTATCTTGTATTGTAATCGCGAATTTGCTCCAAAATAAACCACTAGGGCATAATAAATGTATCAATCAATAGCAATCAATCTCTCTCTCTCTCTTTCTCTCTCTATTTTTCTCTCTCTCTCTCTCTTTCTCTCTCTTTTGTATTGTTATCTCTTCTATCGTTATCTTGTATTGTAATCGCGAATTTGCCGCATAATAAACCACTAGGGCATAATAAATTTATCAATCAATATCACTCAATATCAATCAATCTCTCTCTCACTCTCTCTCTCTCTCTCTCTCTCTCTCTCTCTCTCTCTCTCTCTCTCTCGCTCTCTCTCTCTCACTCTCATAAATTAATTCTCAGAAAGAGAAATGTTTTTTTAAATTAAATTAAATCGTGAGAGTAAGGGAGAGAGAATGAATTTATGAGACGTGTCTTGTTGAACTTACGTCGATGGAATGCCGTCTTTGAGACTAGTATTAGGCTGTTTCTGTATTGTCAGTTCCTGACCCTCGAAAGTGTTGAGATACTGGATTTGTTGAGGGCTCGGCACGGGCATCAGATTCGCCTCTTTGACACCCGCAGCGTTAACCCCACCGGCCATTTGCTTCTGTTGAGCTAGAGATTGCAGTGTCCGGCAAAACATACCGTCCACTGCTTGTAAAACGTGAGTAGGGAGCAATTTTTATTGTCGATCGAATCGTGGAAGAAAAAAATATGTAATGAGATATAATGGAATAGATTATTTGAATAAAGCGAGAGAGGTTCGTGGTATCGTTAGCAATTCTAGGAAATTACGTAGGGGCGATTTAATTTTGTTTCGAAGGTTTCTGTTCGGTTTGAAGTTATTGCATGGTTATGACAGAACGCGTGGGAATTCGGTTTTGGAAATAAACCGCTGAATTATTTTATTTTATATTGAAGAAGAAAAATGAAATAATCAAAATTGGATGAATAATCGTTCTGGAAGATGAGAGCATAAAAAAAACAAAAATAACCGAATGAAGGGACACTTTTATAAGTATATATGAGGCGTTTCACCAAATCGAAATAACGGTTTTGACCGCCGATCTTTGGAAATATTAAATAAAAATTCAGAATGTTGTTTCCGTTTATTCTTTCATTTTTAAATAAACTTTTTTGTATCTTGTTAAAAAATAACATTTTTAAGTGGACATTTACGTATATTTCTCTGAAAATTGCGAAAAAAATGTTGGTTTTCATTTTGGACTAACCGGAAGCTATTGAAACCGAATTTAAAGTACAAAAAGCAATTTTTGAAGATTTGTGCAAGTCTCCAATTTTTTTTCGATATCTTTTTCAGAAAGCTGAGAATATTTCACATAAACATGTCAAATCCGTGTTCGAGTGTCGGTAAAAACTGCTAGAATAATTTCAAACAGGATAAACTAATTTTTCATTTTCTGTACTTCAAAATTAAAATTCATAAATTATTCCTCAATCCTGATGAACTATCGATCATTCGAATTATTTTCTCGTCTCTTACATAGAAATACTTTACATACTTCCAATATCCTGCAGACGAAAAAAAAATTATCCTTATGTATATCTGAATTTTATAAATCATTGAATTTCGGCATTTTAATTTCTTCTGCCAGTTTTAACACAGAAACCAACGTGGGAGATTCGACACATTCCAAATAAAAATCTTCTCAGCTTTCTAAAAAAAATATTTATTCTTCCAAACACTTCCGGGAAAAAGCGGTCCAAACTGTCGTCTCGACTTGGTCCAATGTTTCATATACAGGGTGGCCAAGAATTCGCGGACGTGAGACACACCAGCGGATTCTACGTGAAATTCCAAGAAATAACTACATCCTCAGTTTTTTTCCGATGACGTTTCATTTCAGAGATATAAGGCTTGAAAGATGGGAGATGAGAACCAATCACAGATGAGATATACAAGTTGGTCATTGTTTTATTCGGACTGTCGCAGCGACTGTCGAACTTGTTAATCTCACCCCTGATTGGTTCTCATCTCGCATTTTCCAAGCTTTATATCTCTGAAACTAAGCGTTATCGGAAAAAAAAACTGAGGATGTACTTATTTCTTAGAATTCCACGTAGAATCCGCTGTTATATCTCACGTTCGCGAATTCTGAGGCATATGAAATCGGCAACTTGCAAAAATATTCGTGAGATATTTCCCCCGAAAACTTTTTCGTTCTGCGCGCAAATAATGAAAATATTAGGTTGGCAACTAAGTCGTTGAGGTTTTTATCAATAGGTGATCTTAGCATATTCTTTCGTTTCGTCAACGTGGTCATAGCACCTAATCTACATTGTTTTCTCGTTGTTCGGACTTCCACCTTTAATTTAGTAAAAAAATTGTATCGATTAGTTATTAAATTTCGTTTTTATCCCAATAAAAAAATAAAAGACCAAGACGCGAATTTTTCAGTGAAAAATCACCAGAACGAAATTTGTCAAACCAATTCTAACACTGCCTTTCTTCCAAAGCTCCATTCCCATATACGACACGTAACGTCTTTCGTGCCTGCGATGCGTTCCTGCCTTTTCGGTAACAACACAATAAAATATGTCTGAAAAATCGCGTCTTGTTCTCCCATTTTCAAATTGCCATAAAAACGAAACTAAATAACTAAACGATACAATTTTTTTTACTAAATTGAAGGTGAAAGTGCGAACAAGAAGAAAACAACATATAGATCTTAGATTAGGTGATTTGACCACGTTGACAAAACGAAAGAATATGCTAAAATCACCTATTGATAAAATCCGCAATGATTTAGTTTTGCCAACCCAATAAAAAGAAGAATAAAAAAACAACGATTTACCGTTCGGTGGTTGGTTCGTTGGGAAATCGAGAGGATTGTCTTTTTGGGGTGTTGTGTTTCCCGGACTGAGCGAGGCCAGATGGGATTGCGACACCGGCGTTCCCGGATTACTGTGATTAAGCCGGGTCGCCGTCGCGGCCGTGGACGAGCCAACGACCGGATTCGGCGAGTCCTGACTAGTTGGGCTCTGGCCTGGCAGGTGGCCGGGTCTCGGCTGATTGCTCAGTTGAAACTGACGGTTGCAATCGGCCGGTGAATTGAGGGCCGAACTCGCTCGGGGCGACGGTAACGAGAGATTGCTCGTCGGATTGTTCGGCGACGATGGATTCGGGCTTTGTATAGCTATCGGCACGCTTGCCGATCTCGTTGTTTGATGATACGGCGGGGGTGGTCCTTGACTTCGTGGCATTCCGACCATTCCGGAACCCCGCAATGGAACGGAACCCGGACTACCGACGCCCACCTGCGGTTGTTTCGAAAACATTATTATTATTATTTTATATAAATTATTTAGAGATGTATTATAATTATGATTAATTAATTAATATTAATATTAATTAATAATAATTATGATTATTATTATTTTACTAATATTAATATTAATATATAATTATAATGATTATTATTTTATTATTTGTATTATTATTATTATATTCAATTTGTTTTCGTTCCTGTTGTTATAATTATTATTATTATTTCCAATTGGTTTTCATTCCTGTACTTATAATTATAATAATTATTATTATTATATATAAGTTGTTATAATTATAATTATAATTATAACAACATGACCGAAAACAAATTGAAAATAATAATAATAATAATAATAATAATAATAATAATAATAATAATAATAATTTTATTATTTGTATTATCATTATTATTATTATTTTCAATTCGTTTTCGTTCCTATTGTGATTTTGTCGTTAATGGTTTTTTTTGTTAAGGGATAATACTACGAAGACTGCTTTAAAAAAAGGCTTATTAAGAAAAAAATCTGTATATTCTAGAATATACGATTGAAATTCATTACGCTGAAAATTCATTAATTTTTAGGGATTTGTTAGTCTATGGTTATTGTAAATTGTATTCGGAAATCTCGAAAAAAACGCGATGCTGCAACTGTTGCCGGTGAAGTCCTTCGCTGAAGCTGGCCGTATGCGAATGGCGGAAACTAACGGTCTAATTGACTTGAAAATTTTACATAATACTCTTAGATATATTATCCAGAATGAAGGGATTTTGAGATATTTAGATAACATTCATCAGAGACGTTCACGAAACTTTGACCTACCATGTGTCTAGAAATTAATGAATTCCATCTCATATTTCTCTACAGTTTACAGATTCGTTTCGAATAAGCTTATTTTTTTTCGCTCAGTCTCGGTCGTCAGATCGGCTAAACTCAAGCGGAATAACGAACGTAGGTTTCATTCTCAAGAACACATGTTATTACGAACAAGTAAAATATACAACTGTCTTTCGGTGGCAAAACGGAATGAGTAAATTTTTTTTTTCGCAAAATAAGATCAAGATTCTTCCAATTTAGACTCTAATCAACGTTTTAAGATACAGGCATGACGAAAATTGCTCATATACACAGAAATAAACGAGATCAACCTAACCAAATAAGTTCATTTTGTCAAAAAATTCGAATAACTCCAACAATCTTTTTTTAATCTAATAACAATCATTTTTAAAATCGATTCGTAGATCGAAGTTTTCGCAACCTAGAATCGTCATATATCGAAATCTAGTTTTACGAACTTATTCGATTTTGTTTGCGGAACCACGGATATTAAACTTATTTTTTTTTATATTGAGGTTGAATTTACGAACCTTATTTTTACCGTCGAGAAATTGATTCTGCAATTTGTGCCAATCCATGGATGTCGGACATTGTCCGGGACAAGTTACGGGGGTGACATTTGTCGGAGGACCGGAAGACGGTGGGGTTCCTTGAGCCGGATCGATCGGCCCGCTGCCGTCGTCCTTGGGCTCCGTGAAAAGCATCATCTGGAGTTTTCGCAGATGTGCGAGTTGATCCTCGCGGTGTTGTCTCTGCTGGGGCGTGAGATTCTCGGCCGGAACTTGAACACCCTGGAGAGACGGTTGAGGACCACCCGGGCCCGGACTCGTCGTGCCTCCCAACAAATTTGGACTGTGGCCCATCACGGGATTTGTCGGAGGCTGTGTGTTTGCTGTTGGATCAAAGAGGAATTTATCAAGCCCAATATTCGAAGCTTTTCATTATTATTGTTATCGATTTTTTCGAGAAAAAACTAAGACCCTATTTCGAACTGTGTATAAAACTGTTGAAGAAAATGTTTTATATTTTTCTAGGTGCTGTTTTCTCAAATTTTAGGGTGGGTCTTAAAAAGTACTGGCTTTCAATTTTAGGAGCTTAGCTCATGTGTAAAAAAAATGTCACATTGATGGATTTTTAGTCAGTTTGCTTCCTCATGGAGGAAGCTTTGTTTTCGTGAAAAAAATTGTTTTCGGGATTTTTTATGTAGACGTGTTAAGAATGTCCCGAAACGACGAGGAATCACATTTAGAAAAAATGTCAGGATGTTTGTGTGTGTGACATTTATTTATCGTTCACAACTTGAGAACGGTTTGAGATATGAAGGTGAAATTTATCACACATGTAAAGGGCTTAAGGCGCCTTGGTTGATTAAATTTTTCGAAGAATCCATGCGGTTCTTTTGTTTTTGCGCGATTTTGAAATTCTTCAAAAATTGTTTTGCGATCTCTAGCTCGCACAATTTTCGAGATATCGAGCTCAAATTCAGTGGAATGTTGCAGTATTACAGGAAGACGCTTGGTACTGAATTTGAGAAAAATCCATGCAGTGCTTTTGTTTTTAGAGAATTTTGAAGTTTAAAAAAAATTGTCGTGCGCTCTCTAGCTCGCGCAATTTTTGAGGTATCGGACTAAAATTTGGTACAAAGTTGTACTATTATCGAAAGATGTTTCGTATTAAATTTTGGCAAAATTCATCCAGACGTTCAGATTTAATGCGATTTTCAAGTTTTAGATTTGACATGGGATTCGCCATATATTTATTTCGGACTAGATAGATTTACGAAAGAATTTTGTATGAAAATAAGGGTGCAAAGTCAAACTTTGCACATTGCTTTCTCATCATTTTACACATTTGCCGAAGCTCTTGCTCTATGAGGAAGCCAAAATCGATCGACACATAGAAAATGGAAAATGTGTAAAATTATGAGAAAGCAATGTTCAAGGGTCGACTTTGCACCCTTGCTTTTTACAGCTTTCGCGATATCTCCTGAACTATGCTATTTACGCGAGAATGTTAGACAACTTGTTTCATTGATTTTGTCGAAAGCTGAACATTTATTCGATTATTAGAAAAATACTCAATTACGATTCGAAATAAAAGAAGACGGCGTCATACTCGATATGTCAATATATTCTCTTCTTGTTCACGTTCGTCCAATGAAGGATCACCATACAAATTTTTCTTGCCATTAAAAACTCGAACTGACATCAATTTGTTATAAAAATAACAACACACTTTTCATTTCTAACATTTCCCATTAATTTTGCAAATATCTGAATGAATTTTCTGCTCTCGACAAAATTGATATAAACCTTTTTTTGTGGAAATTAAACTCTCTATAAAACAAGTTCTCTACATTTTTCTCATAAACATCATAGTTTAGGAGATATCGCGACAATTGTAAAAAAAAAAAAAAGCAAAAATCCATTGACCTGATCTTTTACACAAAACCTGAGGTTGTTCAAATTTTAGGTTGGTAGTTTTCATGACACAAACATTTAACCGACTAGCACCAAAGAAAATATTTCTTTTCCACTCTGAAACCGTCTAATGTATGTACATGTATGTTTTTTTTTTTTGTGGTTCCGTCGATCGCATTCGATGTTGGACTCACCGGAATTACTTGGGGAATTCGGCACGAGGCAAGGCACGTCTATATTAGTATCATCCAACGATGATTCGGGATTACCCAGCGAGTTAGCACCGTTAAGGTTTCTCAGATTGGGTTGATCGTTCCAAAACGATGGTGCATTGGGATCTAGACCCGGTAAATCCGGCGGTTGTTCCGTCGGAAAACCGCTGTTAGGACCGCCGGCTCCGGGATGGCCCTTTTGCTTCATCATGGCAAGATTGTTGAGCCATTGGGCGGGATTGTGACGAAATTGATTAACTTTGTTAGGGTGCTTCTGAAACACAAATGTTATTGTGATAAAATTGTCGAAAAAACTATTTTATATTAATTTATCAATTTTTTTTTCGGTTTATTTCAAGCCCGACGTGGTTTTGGAATTTCGATAATTGTCTACGTACGTCGAGATATTTTCTAGTGGCAGGTTGGGCGCAATGGTAGGCTATTATAGACGGATATTGGCCCTCCATCACTGCGACTGCACCCTTGTTCGCTAGCGAAGTAGAGAATACAAAAATTTGGCTCTGTTGTTGCATGTACTGCGCCTCGCCGCCTCCCGTTCCAGTTCCCATTTGTTTACCGAGCACGTTGCTCACCAGCGGCTGAATACCATCTGGAAATTCCATGAATAAATTTGATTTTCAATTTATTTTATTACGATTGGTCATTTGCGGCGCATCCAGTACAAATATGTAGTGTAAATTCTCTTATGTGTTTCAAAATTTTAACTTTCAGACCGTTATTACATCATTTTTATCTCCGTATGCATAAAAGAGCGAGTTGATATTTTTTAGGAATATATTTCCTAGAAATATATAGATAAAATTTAATGAAATATATATTATGTATCTGAATATAATTTATTTATATATTCTAGCTTTGCAGGCTTCAGATTCTAATATTTGTCGAGTTACAACTTTCCTTATCAATCGGAGCAGTTTCAAGCATAAAAATATTCGATCAAAAGTCACACGATAGAAACAAAAATAAAAATGTCTTCTATTCCAAGTTCCAAAGTAACGAATGAGAAAACAACTAACCAGCGGGTAATTCGTCCGTGGGATTATTATGCTCGTTCTCCTGTTTAACAGAATTCAATATAGATTGATTGGCCGCGCTGCCGCCGTTATGATTGTCACCGGGCATGTTAGCCTCTCCGTTGGTAGGATCCAAACCGGTATCCCTGGGACATTCGGTAATCTCTTGGCCACTGGCATCCTCGTTCTTGCCAGCTCCGCCTTCCTCTTTGATCTTAACCGATTCGCACTCCGTTTCTTCCTTGATAACTGCGCTTGGCATGCAGCTAGGTTCGTTAGCCTTCTTCTCCGTTTTCATGTTAGCTGGCTAGCCGCTGGAACGCCGCCTAGTTTTAGACTATTGCGCCGCGCGCAAGAGTCGCGTACATCGCAACAGTTTTATTTTTCAAATTCTCAATCTAATTGCTTTCTCTCGAACGGTTGTCTCAAGTTATTTCCTTCTCTATGTGCTTTCCGCTTCTACGCTATCTCCTCCTCGTTCTCCCGATTGAAGGTTAATCAAGAGACGATGGAAAAAAACACCAAAAAAAAAAAGGAAAAAGTATATATCGCTTTTTTGAAACCACTGGTCGACGCTTATGATCAGGCTGCGGCATTTACCAATGGACCAGGGTGCGAACAGTCGAACGCACAGGCATGGCCTCTTATTTTGTTGTTATCCTCGCCGCTCGATCGAGTATTCGTGCAAGCGCTGGAGACACCCAAAAAAAAATAACTGAAAAATCCGTCGATCTCATCCGTGCATCCGAATGCACCGTAGTAAATTCCGCAATCGCGGGGGAGGTTTCTCTCGTTCGGATCAGGTTCGATCAGGGCCAACGAATTGACGTCCGGGTAGTGACCGGAACGTTCAGCGTCAACGAGCTACGTTTTCGCGGGTTATCCCCGGCAATAAACTTAAAAAAAAAAACAAAAAAAAAACAACGAAAAAACTTTAAAAAAACGTATCTTCCGTGCCAGTTTGTTCGACCGATGTCGAATCCAACACCTCGAATAACCCGAAATGTCACCCTCGGCACCGCCGCAACTTCATAATGCGGCTTCGTTCACAACACGTTAAAATCCCCAAACACACGACGACGACGACGACGGGGACGAAGACGACGACGACGACGACGACGACGACGACGTCGACGAAGACGACGACGACGACGGCGACGACGACGACACGACTCGCGCGTCGTCTCTCTCTCGCTCCTCCGGTCCTCGCGCCAGAGCCACACGACCACGTTACACGTTGGATATCACGTTGCCTCCAAAACATACGTATGGAAGAGCCGTATCAACGTCAACCCCTTCGCGCGAGCGCTATATTACGCCTCCCCACGCTTTCCAACTCGATTAATACCACTCGGCCAGCATTGTTCTTTCAACTTTATTTGTCACTTCATGGTCGCTTTGATTATTTATTTCTTTTACGCACGGCTGCCAACTGCCCGTCGAAAGTTGAGATGGGGATGGCGCGGGGGTGGGGAGGTGCGAGGGAGGGGAATGCGAGAGTTTTAATGCGCGGTAAATAAAGACGCGCGCATGACCGTTCCATTGGTGGGACGAAGAACGACGTACGACTCGGTGACACAGCCGTACCTGACTCTCTTCTACTCTCCGCAAACCACCGCAAACCTTCCTCGATTCTAACCCGCCGACTTCATCCCCCTTGCCTCCCTCGTTCGCTCCTTCGCTCGCTCTTTCTCTCTCTCTCTCGTTTCCCCTCGCGTTTTGTACAACAGCGATGCTGCACTTCTCTTCGTCCGCTGGTTCTCTCGCAAGTCGCAGCAGCAGCAACACACCAGCCAGGCCCTCACTATTTTGGTCTCTCTTTGGTTAAATTTTCCACCCCCTTTCGTTCCCTTTCGCCTCTGCCCCCCCCTTCTTGTGTTATCCGGACTGCCGCGCGCTCGCACCCGAGAGAGAGAAAGAGAGAGGGATCGACCCGAGATCGGACCAATATAATTCCAACACCGAGAGAATTATCTCGTACCGTAGAGAGGGCATAATATTCTTCGATCATCTCCGGGGTATTCATTCGGGTTCTCGTTATGTATGTGCAGTGGGAAATAATGTTTATTTTTAGGATTGGAGAGCGCGGGCGAGGACGAAGGCGGCGGCGGTGGCGGCGCCGAAGCGGGGGAACGGGTTTGCGGGATTATTAAGGGGGGCTGTTACCTACGGTTTCCAATACAGAGACGAGGGTCGATGGCAGCAGCCCAGCAGCCATTCTACTATGTATATAATTCTCGCGAATTTGCGGGATACGAGTTTACGTATGTATATATATGTACGTGCAGGCGTTAGTTGGGATAAAACGTTTTGCCTTTCTGGAAGGCGAAGCGGTCTCGCGCGCGCGCGCGCTACCGTCGTTGACCAGCCTCGGGCAACAACACCGAGATGGGACATTTGTCGTTTATATCAGTTTATGTCGAAGCACGGGCGGTCCACGCGCTTCTGAGCTCACCGCTTTCCTCTGGAGATTGTTGTTTTTTTTTATTTTTTTATTTTTAGATGCATATTTATGTAGATGTATGATAAATTTGTAGAGGAAAGGCTTGGAATTGAATGATAAATCCTTGGGGATGAGGCGATGAATTGGTAGATCGATTATTTGTCGAACGAAACAAGTACGTTCGGTATTTAGTGAGATTTGTTTTGATTGTTGGATTTTTGAGAATTCGATTGTTGGCTCGACATAACCTTGAATTTTGCGGGAAATATTGGGGGGAGGACTGGATGAGAATATGGAAATTTGGGTTGTTCAATGGATTTGTGGGTTGTTGGGATTCTGATGTTGGTTTGAATTTCAGATGAAAAATGACGCAGCTTGAACCAGACCCGCAGTTTATTCAAGGATTGCGATTGTTGCATTCGTCGAACAAAGATTCGGCCGATCAGTTGAGAACGCTTTTGGATGAAACGATAAGACAGAAATATGGATTTGCCAAGATGCTCTGCAATGTGCTTCACAAAAAGGTACATATTTTATTTAACGTTCAGCTATGTAACCTTTTTTTTTCCATTTTCGATGATTATGGATGAATTTTTGTTTGCCGAAGTATACGATGGAAGAACCGGTGCTGAGCGACCACAGTAGCAGCGGCGGCAGCACGAAGAAGAGCAAGAGTTCGAGCTCTTCGTCCAAAAATTCCAGTAAATCCAGCAAGAGCGGATCGCCCGACGATCCGGCGACCGGAGACGCTTCCGCGGATATTTTGCAGACAGACGACAATTTGGCTCTGGAGATTTTGGAGGACGATTTGACTTGCATAATATGCAAGGGAATGGACGTAGGCGCCAGAAACAGGCTGGTCGAGTGCGTAGATTGTCACGCGCTTTATCACCAGGAATGTCACAATCCGCCCATTCAAGATTCTCAGATCGACGTACCCAGGCTCATATGGTATTGCTCCAACTGCTTGAAATCTCATCAAGTGAGTGTTGCAACCCCTAATTTCATAAATTTTTCGTTTACTTCTAATTGTAGAAAAAATAGATTTAATTTTTTTAATTTCTAATTTTTTCTGTATTTTTGTTACGGACTCAGCCTGCCAAGGAGAGAGGATCGCCAAAGACTGTGATCGAAGGGAAAACGAAGGAATCGAAGAAATCGAGTGGGAGTGAGTACAAGTTTTGGCAATAAATGTGGGGGATTGTTATTCGGGTCATGTTCGTATTCTTATTTGGACGGCTTGAGAATCGATTACAAAAAAAAAAAAAGAAAATTAAGCCTGTAGAGAATTTTTTACTCCAATTTTATCCAATTACTAAAATTATTAATTAATTATAATTATAATTAATAATAATATATAGCAAATAATAACTATAATAATAATAATTATCATTATTATAATATAATAATAATAATATTATAATTATAGTATTATAATTATTATTATTATCTTTAGTATATTATGTGCTATAATGGGCTTCAAATTTCATTTTTTTTTTTCTTAGAAATTTCTGAGCCGTCCCAATCAAAAGTCGATGTATTACTACACCTTAAGGGATGATGGTTTCAGTTTGCTTCGGCACAGTTTGCCTCCACGAGTTTGACAGATGGGAGTCACTCATTCTCCGTCAAACTCGGAGAGTGTCAAATGTCAAAGGGAGAGTGACTCATCTGTCAAACTCGCGGAGACAAATTTTCCCGGTCAAACTGTGCCGGGTCAAACTGCGCCGAGTCAAACTGTGGCGTGGCAGATTAAAACCATCCCCTTAAGGGCAATGATTAAGATTCGAATGGGTCAAAAATGGGCTTAAAATTTCTACTTTTTTCCTTAACTATTTCTAAACCGTCTTAATCAAAACTCGATGTATTACTACACCTTAAGGGCAATGATCGAGATTCGACTGGAAGGTTAAAAATGGTCTTAAAATTTCTACTTTTTTCCATAACTATTTCTAAACCGTCTTAATCAAAATTCGATGTATTACTACACCTTAAGGGAGGATGGTTTCAGTTTGCTTCGTCACAGTTTGACCCGGCACAGTTTGCCTCCACGAGTTTGACAGATGGGAGTCACTCATTCTCTATCAAACTCGGAAAGAGTGTCAAATGTCAAAGAGAGAGAGAGCGACTACTATCTGTCAAACTCGCGGAGACAAATTTTCCCGGTTAAACTGTGCCGGGTCAAACTGTGGCGAGGCAGATTAGAACCATCCCCTTAATGGCAATGGATAAGATTCGACTGTAACGTAAAAAAAAAGCTTAAAATTTCTAATTTGTTTTTTTTAACGATTCTAAGCCGTCTCAATCAAAAGTCGGTCTATCACTACACCTTAAGGGCAATGATTAAGATTCGACCAGAAGGTTAAGAATGGGCTTCAAATATATATCCTTTTCTCAACGATTTCTAAGTCGTCTCAATCAAAATTCGAACACGATCCAAATAACGACGAAGAGCGACAAACGATTTTTTTTCTTATCAATCGTCATCACCTATCGTTGATTTATCTTTACCTCGTCAGGTTCCAAACACAGCGAAAAATACAAAACCCCATCGAATCAGTCGCAATCGAACGGTGGCACCGGCGGAACGTCGAACAGTTTGCCAAAACCGAATATTCACATAATCGCCGGTGACCGCAGAATCAAAGACCCGTCGAAAAAGAGCAAACAGGAAAAACGCGGGGGATCCAACGGTGGTAGTGGCAAACACTCGAGTTCGGGTTCCGCTTCATCGTCGTCTAACAAGAATTCTCAAGACAAATCACACAAAACCAAAGTCGTCGCGGATTAACGAATTTCCGATATAAAAAAAAAAATGAAAATTCATTATTTTGTTTCCTTCTCGACGTGTAACGTGTACGAAAAAAAAAAAAAAATGAATTAACTCAACTCGGTGTGAAGAATATTCTGTATCGAATTTTTCACGCTTATTCCGCGTGGAATTGTATCATTTGTAGTATAAACATTTTTCCAATGACAAAGTGATTAATTCTTTCGTTATTACGTCTTTTCGTTTTTAACGAAATTCTTTGGCTCCATGACAACTAGCCGAAATCAAAACGCTGATACGACTATTCGCCAACGACGAAACGCCAACACAAATAAATTTTGATAGATTATATGCATATGATATGATAATGAAGTTATTTATTCTTGATGCTACTGTTAAGTATAAAAAAAAAAACGTAACCTAAATAACCTGATACAGTCCGACCTTCGAATAAGAAACCAAAAGCCCCCAAGAGGAAGAGTTTTTATTATATATCGCATACCCCCACCATGTGCGCGCTCACTACCTCTGTCCGTCTCTCTCACTCTTTTCCGCATGCGATTCTCTCAACAAGAAACAAGCTCGAACGAGTTCTAACTTAGTATTCACATCGCCCATGCAAAAACGTTCTCGACTGCGCGTGAACATTTATTTCGCGAATTTTATGTCCATATTGTTTTATCCCGTTTATACAAAAGAAGAAGAAGTCAATATCTCCGAGGAATTCATCTTCAATGGCGGAGTTCGACTCTCTCGAAAATATTCCACCGTCATTCGAGTGCGTTGAGGATCAAAATAAATACGCAACAAGACGAAAACGCTTTTCATTACGTCTCGGAAACGTTTGATGTTTTGTATGAACATTTTTAAACGCCCATATCTTTGTTTTTATTTTATATGAAATTTTGTTAACGCACATATGTATCTTTTTAATTAATACAAAAAATTTCAAATAAACTTGTAGATTTTGTGTTACATTCACACACGCACACACACACATACTCACGCACGCATGCATACATCAATTTATACTACAACGTTCAATCTATTTTGCCCGAATAATCTCTTCCAGGCTGGTTTCTTAACCAGAGGTTCCGCGCGCGAAATTCTTGAGCTCGGAGTTCGAGTCGGGGTGGGGGAAACGCTCGATTGAGAAACTGGGGAAAGTTTCTTATTGCCGGGTTTCTTATTTGGAGGTCGGATTGTAAACCTATTTTGTTTGGCGTTTTGGTTTCGGCGAATTGTCGCGTCACCAAATTATTTTCCGAGGGTGACCACACAGTAATGGCGAATCAACAACGATCATTGTTTATAATACCAATATATTTTTGCAATTTTTGTTCGTTTTTTTTTCTTCATTTTTTTCTTTCAAATGTTTAGTCGTTTGTTTTTCTACGTCCCATTGAAAATTTGGCAAGAGTCGTTTCGTTTTCTTTCCAGTGTGACTTACGAACTAATTCGAAGGGGTTGAAGAATGTTGAAAAGGAAAAATCGGGCGCGCGAATTCGAAATCAGAATTTTCGTGGGATAACTATTTACATGGGATTCGCATGGATTACATTTGCATGCACACACACGCGTACAAACGGATAGACGTACGTATACGGGTATGTTATATATATGTATATGTTTTAATACATACATACATATATATATATATATTTATATATGATCCGCGCCCGTTCACACACGCCACTTGCTATTTTTTTCGTTTTTTTTATCAAAATCGTTTTTTAATCGAGTTCATCGACTTTTCGGTGCGTTTCGCACTCGACAAAAATCAGTTCGCATCAATCGCGACGATCGGATCGAAATTTCCTTTGAAAAAATTTGTCAGATATTTAATTTGAAAAAATAATGACAGATAAATAATTCCAGCGTCAAATTTTTTGTTGAATCGTTTACGTGCGAGATTATTTTGCATTTCAAAGTTGAGCCACGGAAATTGATCGTGAAATGGATTTTTTTCCCCTCGATTTAATTACAACTCACGAATCAATCATGAATCAAATTAGAATTGTTATTTCAGCAATCATGTTTTAATAATTTTTTTTTACGAAATTTTCTGATTGGATAAAAAATGTACATTTTGTAATTTTTTCTTTTTAGGTTTCTCCTTTATAATAATTTTTTTAATAATAACTCGCACTTGGATTATCCCTCAATTACTTCAATTACTCGGCCACGATAAATAAAATTATCCGAAAGACTTTGACTTCGACCTTAATACGTGTTTGTGTGGGTGTCGCATGTGTGTGTGTGTGTGTGTGTGTGTGTGTGATTTTTTTTCATCTTAATCGTTTGCCTATCCTACGAGTGATTACTTATGGACCGGAACGTGTTTAGCGACCGTCCCGACGATTAAAATACGAACTTTACAAGTGCAATTGACGAGCATCTTCGTTAATATATGTTGGATGGAACCGAGACGGTCGATCAAATCCTTCGAATCGTGTGTGTTTTTTCTTTAAATCCCACTACTGGACGCAAAAATCGAATATAATTCCCGCAAACTTTCGCCAAGTTGAGATTATTCGCTCTCCCTCTCTTGAAACATACAGACAATAAATTAAAAAATTCCGTTTTTTTTTAATCATTTTTTTTTTTTTTTTTAATGAAATTAATCGTCGGTCGCATCGTGCGATAATACGAATTTGTGGCGCACGCACGTTGTCGCGTGTACGTCAATCTGAACTTGCAAGTTTGATCATTGTAACTATATACAAATACAAGTATTGGGAAAAACGGGAAAATTCGAATAATATTAATATAATAATAATTATTATTATTAATATTAATATAATAATAATAATTATTATTAATATTAATATAATAATAATAATTATTATTGATATAATATTATATAATAATAATAATTATTATTAATATTAATATAATAATAATTATTAATATAATATTATATATTAATATAATTAATAGAATAAAAATAATAAATATAATAATAATAATAATAATAATAATAATAATAATAAGGAGAACACAAAATAAAATTCGTGTGAAGCTAGATTTTATCAATTATCATTCGTTTTTATTGCCTCCCAAATAATCGGGTATGCTCGAGAAGCAAATATCTATAATACAACCAAATAATCGGGTAATCAACGCTCGAAGGGAAAGGGAAAGGATCGAGGAAACTTGGGACGAAGGAAGGTTCGGAGATTCGTTAATCACGGGGGTATTCGTTTAAAAAATATCAAATATCTTATTACGTATCGATTATGGCATTAAGGAAAATCGACCTGGCCGTTTTCCGTAACGACAAATTATACTATAACGGTCGGATTTTATTTTTTTTTATCATTATCATTATCATTAATTCTGTTATTTTATTTATTTTTTTTTTGTTTTGTTAATTTTTTCTGTTATCGTTATTATTTATTTTTTTCCTCTTCTTCGATTAAACTAATATTACTAAGATTGCCACAGACATGGGGAGGGGGGGGGGGGGGGGGTGCTCCGTCGTATCTTACAATTAGGAAGACGTACTCGCTAGTGGTACTTTGTCGAATCACGAGTGGAAAAAAAAGATCGAGAAAAAAAATGAAACTAAAAAAAAAAAACAATAAATCTTGATCGACGAACGGTCGTTTATAATTTTTTCGTTTCTCATCCCCTCGTGGAAATCTGACTCGTCGACCTCGACGACGAGATCGCATTATCGCACAGATTGACGTACACTTTTCGCAATATAATCAGCGATTTGTGTGATTTTTTTTTTGTAATTTTTTTTTTTCGTTTTCATCAATGTTTTTTTTTCTTCGCGGTATAAATAAATACAATACATATATATAGAGAGATGGAGATAGAGATAGAGAGTTACATAGTTTTGTTTTGTGTGTGATCGAACGCGGGTTTAGGGAAGCTGGGAACCCGGAATTTGACGTTTCGAGGTGCACCCTTAAGTGCGATTAGTTTTAAGTACAAGTGTATGAGCACGTTCCCAGCATCCCTCGACCTTTCGTCCAAGTAACATTAAAATTCGCTATTTCGTCGTTCAATTTGTCATTTTTTTTTGCTTTTAAAGAAAATGTTTTTTTTTTAATTTTAATTTTTTCTAAAATTTTTTTTTTTTTTCGGTTATCTCGGCTCCGTATTGAAATAACGATCGATCGATCGGCAACGAGTACGGAGCAGCTCGTTAAATCGTGTTCCTTCGATTTTTTTCTCATTTGAATGAAAAAAAAAAAATTATTGAACAAATTTGGAGAAGGAAAAGAAATTTTTTTGTAAGAAATTTGAAAAAGGAAAAGACAAAAATTGTTTTGACAAAACGCAGAGTCTTGGCAGTGCTCGACTGAACGATAGAGAAAAAGAGGGATGGATAGATCGATAGAAAACAATTTTTCCGTAACTTGTATGCGCGTCTAGGTTTCGACGTTATTTTTTACAAGAAAAAAAATGTTTATATATAAAAAAAAAAATGCATAATATCGATATAAAAAAAGAAAACACTCAAAATTGTTTCAGCAGTCTCTGGAGTGTCTTCAGTGGAAAGTAAATAGCATTTTTGCAACGCTGAGTATAATTTTTCTCTTTTTTCTTTTTTAAATGCATGGATTTTCTCATCGGCAATTAAGTTTCGTCATTTCACGCTCGATAAAAATATGCAGAAAGCTACAAAACTTCGCTCCTCGAAAACTAGCAACGAAAAACAGGTGTAAAAAATAAACAACTATTTTTTTGCCAGTTGTTGAGCTAATCTTAACGAATGTTTATAAAAAAAAAACATTAAAAAAAAAAAATGAATAAAAATAAAGAAATACGATAATTCAGACTCAAGTACAAAATCGTTACAGTCTATTGACAGTTGTCGACAACGTCGCGTCAGTGACGTTGTTTGAATGAAGAAAACGAATAATTAACGAATTACCACAACGGCGAATCAAACATAAGATAATTGCCGTAAAAATAATCGCAAGAACGAATGACGAATGATTTACAATTAAAGTCGTGGTTTCGTAAAACGCGACAAAAGTCCACGAATACAATGGCTATTACACGTTAATACGCAATAAACTATGGAAACTGAGTAAACGAACGGAAAAGCGACGAATTTATAAATACCGATCGTTGTTATCAAAAAAATTAAAAATAAAATAAATAAAAAAAAAAACACAAGAAAAAAAAAAAGTTTGACGAACGACGATTTACGTACCGCAAGTACGTAGCCTAGGCCATGAGTCGACATTCATTTGTTCTCAAAACTCTCGCGACGTCCCAACCTAACCTTTAATCGGTACTCCACAATTTTTTTCATTTTTTAAAATCTCGTTTTTAAATTTTATTTCATTTTTTTTTGTCATTTTAAAAAAATTTTCTTTCATCTCGTATTATCCATCAATCGCTTAATAATTTAATATTCTTTTTGTTTTTTTTCTTCTTTTCGTTACGCTTACTCGGTCTCCCGACGAAGTGGCCGACCATCGGCCTTTCAATTTATCATACATATCATATATAGTCCCTCTCTAACTAGTTTGCTACAATTCATGGAGGTGCTTCGAGATTCTCAGCTTCTTTCTTTTTTTTTTTTTTCTCTTCTTTCGTTTCATATATATATTCTTATCGATGTTAATATATATATATACCTGTTGTGTCTGTGTATATATATATATATGTGTATATATATATAACATATTAATAATATTATCGTTAATGAAGATAGTAGGCTTAGCCACGCGTGCTCGGATCACAGACTCTACTCGCTGCCGTACCTTTTCTGTACAAACAGTCCGGTGGACACTATGGCTTTCTCACTTAGTCTCAAAGTTTATTTTTTTTTCTCTTTCTTATTTTTTTTTTCTTTGTTTTCATTCTCATTCATTATCTCCTCATTCTCAGTGGGTTTGTGTGGGTTTGTGTTCAATGTACGAGTGTGTCGATGGTGCGTGGATTTTCTCCCTTTTCTCCTTCGCCGTCTTCGTCCCCGAATCGCGCAATCGCGCAACTCCGCTCCTTTTTTTCATTGGAAAAAATTTATGTCATCGTTTTTTTCATTGGAAAAAATTTATGTCGTCGTTTTTTTCATTGGAAAAAATTAATTTCATCCTTTTTTTCATTGGAAAAAATTAATTTCATCGTTTTTTTCGGTGGAAAAAATTAATTTCATCCTTTTTTTCATTGGAAAAAATTCATATCATCGTTTTTTTCATTGGAAAAAATTAATTTCATCCTTTTTTTCATTGGAAAAAATTAATTTCATCCTTTTTTTCATTGGAAAAAATTAATTTCATCCTTTTTTTCATTATAAAAAATTAATTTCATCCTTTTTTTCATTGGAAAAAATTAATTTCATTGTTGTTTTCATTGGAAAAAATTAATTTCATCCTTTTTTTTCATTGAAAAAAATTAAATTCATCGTTCTTTCATTGGAAAAAATTAATTTCATCCTTTTTTTCATTGGAAAAATTTAATTCCACCCTCGTTTTCATTAGAAAAAATGAATTCCACCCTCTTTTTCTTTGGAAAAAATTAATTTCATCCTTTTTTTTTCAAACAAGAAAATTCTACGGTGGCCTCATTTTTTTTTCCGCGCCCAATTGTTCCACAATTTCCGTAATATCGTTTCTCCATAACCCCCCCCCCCCCCCCCCCCCCCAAATTTACCGAATTCGTAGGTTCGATTTTTCCATCAATTTTATACAATTAAACATCGAATAAATAACAAAAAAAAAAAAATGAAACAAATTCGAATTTTCGAGCATAAAAAAAAATCAATAGAAAGAAAAATATTCCGCGTTGCGAAGTTGCATCCACGCGCGCGTGATTCGGACGACGGCGAAGTTTGCGAAATTACGTTTGTATCCTCTCGCATCGACCGTTTTGACTATAATCATCGCAAATCACATAGCATTTTACGTAAGTCTGGATGATAATCGAAGTACGCCGACGATGAAAAAGCCGCCGGTGTCAACGGCGCGATCCGTTGAACGATGCGAAGAAATCTCGCGAGAGCGTCGTCGAAAATAATTAAACTGAAATCACGAATAACCGCTCAAAAGTCTGTGAGATTCTTATTTTGCGGGCGGGTTGGTGGGCTGGCAGGGGGGGGGGGGGAGGGGGGAGGGAAATTACGTGGCGAGAGAATCGTCCGAGCGGAATTTTTTTTTTTTCAATAAGATCTTGAACGATCTTTGCGATGCACTTTGCGAGGACGGACCGCGTTTTTTCGGGGCCATGGCGGGTCAAGGGGGTGGGAAAAAGGGCCAACGGATCGCGATGACCACCACACGTTTCGTTATCGAGGTAATGGCGTGTGTATATTTGTACATGTGAAAACGAGGTGTATCTGATGCGCGGAGTCGAGGCACTATTCAGTGTTTCTTTAATTTTTTCTTCTTTATCCTTTTTTTTCTTCTTCTTATTTTCTTTTCTTCATTCCTTTTTTTTTTTTCATCATCATCGTCTCATCATTATTTCGCGTATTCGTCTTCTCTCTCTCTCTCTCTCTCGGATAATTCGACGGGTTTATTTGTTTGTTTTGTATTTTTTTTTTTTTTGGATTATTTAATCTTCGTTATTGGGCTTCGTTTCGCGACGTGTTCAGGTCGGTAGGTTTTGTCAGCAGGCACTCGTTTCCTCGCCCTCGAGGGTGCACGCGACGTTTTCGAGCCTGTGCGCAAGATGAAGCTTGCGACAACTCGCGTCCGACTCCAAGGCCTCTAGGATCTGTAAAGAAATGTTTGAAATATGTAATAGAATGAAATAATTAATAAAAGGTGTGATTAAATGAAATAATAAATGAAATGTGTAATAAAATGAAATAATAAATAAGATGTGTAATAAAATGAAATAATAAATAAAATGTGTAATGAAATAAAATAATAAATAAAATGTATACCTATTTCATGGACTATAAGACGCATCTTAATTTCTAAGCAATTTTAAAAATTTTAAATCAAACACTGGACATTTTTATATTAATTTCGAGTATAAGACTCACCTGAATTTTGGAGGCAATTTTGTATAGAAAAAAGTGCGTCGTATAGTCCGTAAAATACGGCAATAAAATGAAACAACAACTAAAATGTGTAATAAAATGAAATAATAAATCTGTGGCATGTAGACAAAGCCGAATAAGTCCATTAAAAAGAGAGGGAACGAAGTCAGATCCTCGTAATTGGAACTATAAGCGACGTTTTGAGATACAGAGAAGTCGAAAATTGCCCATACAGGAGGAACTAAATGAAATTAACCTAACCGAAAAAGTCCACAGTATTTCCTGTCCACTTTCATATGTCTCATATAGATCGTGTCTAATCTTACGAGCGATAGGGGGGGTGGTAGATCGCTACTTTTGAACTAAGGGGGCTGTCGATGTCTTTGTAAACGCAAATTATCGCCTCAAGTGTTTTCCATTTTCAAACCATTTCATAACAGATGATCAAATGAGTCTGTATCTGGGATTTGTAGGCAGAACCTAATTGATCCAACAGTATTTGTTTTTTGAAGAAATTACTTTGGCCGTTTATTTTTACTTTTTAAAAGCTCTGGCGATGTCAACCTAATTAAACGTTATAGCTACATTTTTCAAACATCTACGTTTAATTTTTGGCTCGAGATTGAAAGAGTCCTACATTACCGATGTTAGTGGATAGTAATTTGACATTTTGCTTCCTCATAGGGGAAGCTGTGTTATGGTGACAATTTTTTTTCCGAGATCTTCATGTCATTATGCTCAGAATGTGCTAAAACGTCGAGAAAACACATTTGGAGAAAATGTTCGTATGTATGTGTGTATGTATGTATGTAATGGACTTTCCAAATTCAAACGTGTACAACTTGAAAACGGTTTTAGCTACCGCTCTTAAATTATGCAGACATGTGCAGCTCTATAATCTTTTTTTTTGGCTATAATTTTCGTCATGATTAAAGCTGCGGCTCGGATTTTATGTCGTTTTCAAATTACAAAAAAAAAAGGACGTTTACACGATAGCGATCGCCAATTTTGAGATATTCGTCCAAATGGTTCTTTAAAAATAGGTTTATACCCAAGATTGGTTGCTATTGCATTTGGGCTAAATCCATCCAGGGATTCAGATTTTATAGGATTTCGAATTTTTCGAACAATTAACGTTTCGTTATAACTCGCGAGAGCTTTAACAGATTGAGTCCGAACTCGCCACAGGTATGAAACATTATTTGACTGTACTATGTATGAAATTTGGGGAAGATCGAATAGGGGAATCGGATTTTATAAGACTTCGAATTTTTCGAAAAAGTCACGTTTCGCTCGAACTCACGACAGCTTCGACCAATCAAACCCGAACTCGCTACATGTATAGAATATCACTTAACCGTGAAACGTTATATGGGGAACAAGCCGCAAGTTGGAACTTGCAAATTGTTTTCTCACAATTCAACGAAGTTGAAAGTTAAAATTTGCAAGCGGCTCCCCCAAAATTGAACATATTTGTGAGGATCTTCCTCCATGAGGAAGGCAAAGTTGGTATAAATAATTTCCTCATGGAGAAAGACCCTCACAATATCTTCAATTCTGGAGGAACCGCTTGCAAATTTCAACTTCCAGCTTTTTTGAATTGTTAGGAAGCAATTTCCAAGTTTCAACTTGCACCTTGTTTTTTTTTCAAATCCAAAACTCACAGACTATTCGAATCGTACCGAATGCGACCTCGAATGGTACCAAAACCTAATTGTAACCCCATAATTATTACTCTTAAAATCGATACGTCTGCTGTGACAGAGCGGTCAAATCCTAGAATCGTTATATATGGAAATCTTGTTTTATGGACTTATTCCCTTTGCCTGCATGCCATCCACCCTAATGCGGGTGACTGGAAAAAAAATGTTTTCCGATTTTAAATGGTGAGCATTCGCCACAAAGCATCTTGCATCCGTAGAATTCTGTCCAAAGATGAACCCGATCGAACCATTTTTAGGGGTCCCATCTGATCGACCTGGGAAGAACATGAAGTTTCCATTCAAAAAATTATAGCTCCGCGAATTTTATAGCCACGTCGATCCCGTAAGTTCCATTCGAAAGCTCTGTAAAAACCGCTTAAAACGTCATGCTGACCTTTGGAATCCGATCGCAACTTCCGTCGATAATTTTCCACGTAAAAACAAATTTCCACGATTGATCGAAAACTTTATGTTCTTCCAAAAATCTTCTTTTTTCTTTCTTCGAGTCACCCCAATGCCCCATATACAATAAAACAATGAATCTCTTCGACGATAATTCGTCATAAATAACGAATAAAATTTCTTACTTGTTCATAATACTTGCTGACGTAAATATACAGCTCTTTGAGCGCGGCTATAACGTCAAACTCGTTCGCGTGCGAAGCGCTGAGCTGTTGCATGGCACTGGACATCTCCTGATCCGTTATCTGCGGCAATCTCTGTACATCGGTGTAAAAACGTCCAACCCTTTCACGATAATGCGGTATATCCTTGGCGAACAACAATTTGTTCGACGGTGAATCTTTGCCCAATCTATGTTCCGTCGTCGAACAAGCGTCCATAAAAGTCTGCGCAATCACCGACAAACTCGAATCCACGGTGGTCGATTTATTAATGTCAAACATAAAATCCGGATTTTTAATAAAATTAACCCAAAATCTCAACGGCAAACTGTTGGATTTCCACGCGTGTGCGACTTCGGGATCGACGATTCCGTGTCTTTTCGCGGCTTCGTCGAGCAGATCGAAAAGCCATTTTACCGCACTCGGCAATGCTTCGTTGGCCGTCAATATGGTGTTAAAAAAATCATCGACGAATTTTTGTACAGTTCCTTTGGTCGACAATAATCTCGTGAGAAAAATTTCTGGTATAGCTTTGTGAGTTCTCTCGGGATGATGTTTTCCACCGGCAAAACCTATGCCAACGGGAAAATGTGCTTCGTCGATTGGACGTACGAGATGCCACAAACGATGATTGCCACTGCCAACATTATCGATGTCACCGTTCACGTTTATTATCGTCGGTGAATTTTGCGAATCGAAATAAATTCCACCGGGTGTGTGAGGATACATCATCGGACTCAAAAGACCGTGGGAAGGTGTAGCTGGCAAATGTCCGGACGAACAATGATTGGGATGTCGATGAAGATGATGATGATGATGATGATGATGATGTTGATGCTGTTGTTGTTGTTGCCCATGATGATTGTGATGATGAGACGACGATTTGCAATTGTGACAAGGTGGTTTGCAAGAAACCGCGAAACCATCGTTTTGACGTGGTATCAACGACATCACCGCGGATTCTTTGACACCGTAATGCGCCAACGTATTAATTTTTTTCCAATCACCGCTGCATTTAGTCGTCAAATCTTCGTCCTGCAACGTCAAATGACCACCGCGACCGTGTCTCCATTCGAGATCGACCTCGTGAATCGACGGTCTCAAAGAAAACGGCGTATTTTTGTAAAGTGCATCCAATATCTTCGATTTAACTTGACTTATCGTGTCGCAATCGAGAACTTTGCACTGAATCTTCTCGTCCAAATCGTCTTGAACAACGTGCAACGTCACGAGGCTGTGATCAATTTGTTCGCGTAGAAGACGTTCCTCGGAAAGCGAATATCTCGCGTCGTGAGTTACAACGTCGACCGGACCTTTTTCAATTTGATGCTTTATCGCTTTGAAAAGCAAAAATAACGACGAACCCGCGTAATCTTTCAAATAATTGTACATACACAGAGCCATCCAATTGGTCAACATTTTTTCAACCACGGATTCGGTTCTTCTCAACATCAATTGAGGATGTTTCGTGTCCACGGATTTGTCGATCAAACGTAGAAGCAAATTCATGAGTATGTCAGTCGCGTATTCCATTTGGCTCATCAATACGACCATCAACAACGATGCCACGTTTACTTTGTCGCGTATGTTAAAATCTTTTTGAGCTTCGAGAGTTTCGATGAATGTTAAAACGAAACATTTGTTGTTGACCAATTGTTCGAATTGTATCATTGCAGCGTCGTAATTCGTTCTCGACGTCAACGCATTGCGCGACGTTGGATCGTTCAAAATCGGATGATCTATGACACCCGGAAAAAATACTTTCATTATATAATTTTTATGATCCAACGTTGGTATTCCGGATGATTCGAGATCGGCGGTTAAATCAGTCATGTCGGTTTGTAATTCGGCAAATGCTTGTTTACATTCCATTCTCACGTTGCTTTCCAACGTATCCATTTGTATTTGTATTCTTTTGTATTCGCGTTCGGCTTGAGTACTTTTACGACGATAAACAACGAGAACGAGAACGAATAGAAACACGAGACTAAAAGTACCAGCTGCTATACCGGCAATGGCTTCGGGTGGTATTGGATAAGATTTAATGACTTCGTAATGAAGATAACCGATGGGAAAACGTAAATTACGACCTACACGAACAACGACGAGAGGCAAACCACGTTCGGTTTTTAATCCACGTTCGTCCGTACCAGGAGGTTGTTGATCGGGTGGTGTGCAAACCAATTGTGTCAATGCCAATGACGTAACGTTGCACGTCAATGTGCCAACCGTAACGTTAACGTCGGATTCGTCACTGGCGTAATTCAAATTTTCACCTTCGATCACGAGTGTGTCACCCTTGTAAAGTTTGACGTTTCGTGGAAATGGAAAAAATTTTGGATCATCGACGAATAAAAGACGATTGCGTAAATTTTGAAAATATTTTTCAAGATCACGAACGGTTTCGACGTTGTCCATGACAAAACCGATTCTCAGAGCCAATTGTGATTCTTTGATAGTTCTGATTGGCGAAGAATTACGTTTTCTCAACGAACGTCGAATTCTGTCGATGCTGAAGAATCTCGAAGCAACGCTCGGACTCGGACATTCCATCTGCGTTGGATTCAACACCGTGCAAATGGTTTTGTTTATCGGTTTTATCTCGTTGTCGAAATAAACTTCCATCTCGGGTTTTTGTATGGTATTTAAATTCGTTCCGTGCACGGTTATCATTCTACCACCGGATGCGAAACTTCTCAAAGGTTTTATCTCCATTATCGTTGGATCTTGGGTGTAATTGAAAGGATTGTTGGCTAAAACACGACTCGCACCGTCTATGCTCAACGTCAAACGTTCGATGCGTCTCATACGTCCGGATTTACTCGTCACGCATGTCAAACGCGTGCTGGTTCGTTGACTAGCGTTTACGTGACAAGGTAATTCATCGAGATAAGCCGATATCGTGCTACCGATGTTCAAAAACATGCCGGTTATCGCGAGTTCGGTTCCACCGCTTTGCGGACCGACCGTTGGATGAACACCGGTCAATTGAATGTCCATGTAATTGAAACGTACGGAACTTTCCGTGTAACCAGCGACGTTACCAACGACGACCGATGCCGCGTCCGTGACGTTGCGACGTCCGGTTCGACAAATTATTCGCACGGAAACTTCGTAACCCACGAGATTGCAAGGTGTATCGCCTATGCGAATTTTTCCTTCGACGTCGCGTTCTTTCAAACCCAAATTGCTTCCTTCGATCGTCACGAGGGTTCCACCCTCTATCGGACCGCTCAAAGGTTTGATCACGTCTATACGAGGTTTTGGACATTCGGCGAAAGTTTCGTAGAGACAAGAATGTTTGTACGTGCAACTGTTGCCGCACCAAGAACATTCGTAACGCGGATCGCGTGTCATGCACAATGAACAATCGGCGTTTTCACGATGGGAACCTAAAACTTTGCATTTGTAGAGAACAATCGTTGTTTTGTCGACGTGATGATTCGTGTTCCAAACTACGGTTACCGAAGCTTCGTATTCGCCCGTTTGAGCTTCGTAGGAATAAATTGTTTTGTCGCAAACGATGAGAGAATTGTCGACGCGCGCTTGAACTTTTAAATTTGCTCCTTCGATCGTGACGATGCATTGAAAACCCGTGTGACCGATTTGTGGATGAGGCAGGTTTAAAACTTCGAGAATTATTTCTTTGGGAACGTCGTTCGGTAGCATGAGCGGTTCTGAACGTGGAGCGAAACGAGGACAGTGCTGGGCGGCGTGGGCTGTTGATGAGGGCTGGCCCTGTTGTTGTTGTTGTTGCTGTTGTTGCTGCGAGAAGAGAAGATGATTTGGTTAGACGACGGTTTGGACGGAGGGAATTGGGGAGAAACTAGTTGGGGACATGTAGAGAATGTTGGAGGGTTTGTGGAGGGATTTTTTTGGGGTTTAGGATGATGGGCAAAGTGGGAGGAGTATTTTTTGTTATCGATTTTGGTGCTAGGGTTTTTTAAAAATTGTTTTAGGTTTTAGGGGTTGAGGTTGATGTGAATTGTTTTGAAAGATTTGGAATTTTGAGAGATTTGAATTTGTGGATATTGTGAATATTTTTGAAATATTTAGAAAGAATTGTTGACGACGATGTTTTGAGATTTGAGGGAGAGTCGACGATGTTTTGTGTTGAAATTTATATTTTTTCTTGTTTTGTTGATTTTGTATGACTCGAAAAGTTTTGATATTTTCGAAAAATTGAGAATCATAGGAAGTTCGAATTTCAAGATGGTGAAATTTCAATACCACATTCATACTTGAACATCATTGTTTTTGCAAAAAATTATTGACACTGATATCTCAAAAGTTTGCGAATAAGCCGACAATAATTTTCGCCTCAATTTGAATTTTTCTTTATTTTATTAATTACGTCTGACTCGATGAGTGTTAATATCTTCGAAAAATTGAAAATCTTACAAAATTCGAATTCCTGGATCATCCAATTTCAATTATTTTCGAAAGATTTTTCGGCTCAATCTGAATTCTTCTTCATTTCATTAATTACGTTTGACTCTATGAGTGTTAATATTTTCGAAAAATTAACAATCTTACGAAATTCGAATTTCTGGATCGTCTAATTTTAGTACCAAATTCATTCTTGAACATCATTCTACTTGCAAAAAATTATTGACACCGATATCTCAAAATTTGCCAATAAGCCGACAATATTTGTCGTATCAATTCAAATTTTTCTTTATTTCATTAACTACGTTTGACTCGACGAGCCCCAATAATTTCGAAAAACTAAAAATCTTACAAAATTCGAATTTCCAAATGACCCAATTTAAATCTCAAATTCATCCCTGAACATCATTCTCCTTCCCAGAAAAATTATTGACCCCGATACCTCCAAAACTTACGAAAAAACCGACAATATTTGTCGTCTCAATTATAATTTTTCTATACTCCACTAACTACGTTTGACCCAACGAGTGCTAATATTTTCGAAAACCCCAAACTTTTACAAAATTTCAAACTTCCGCATGGTCCAATAAAAATCCCCAACTCATCCCTGACCATCATTCTTCTTTCCAAAAAATTATCAACACCTCCACCTCCAAAATTTGCAAAAAACCCAACAGTATTTTTCGTTTTAATTTTTATTTTTCTCACTCCCATCCCCAATTAAATTCGATTCCAACAATATACTCACGATTTCGCCGGATATGATGTTTCCCTGACAGCTGCTAGTGTTGTGAGTGCATTTGTTGTCGTAAACGCACCAACTGCAAGACCATTGAGCCTTGACGCATTCCGTGCACATCGTGTGTCTCGAACAATCGAAATAAGCGAAATTTCTCGACACGAAATCTTTGTTGGTCTCGCTCGAACGTACGGCCAACGGCACGAGAACGTGATCGGTACCCTCGGGAATGTTTGGACGTCGTGCGACCGGCGGAGCCGGACAGGACAAACCGTAAGTCGTCATAACCGCGTCGATGGGATCGGCATCGCCGAAAACACATTTGTAATTCGCTCCGGATGGCAATTCCGGCAACGTTCGAATCGTCAATTGTACGGTTGTCATTTGTTTTATCGGCAAACGATCGGGCAAAACTTGTTCGAAATCTATGCACTGTTGACCGGTGCCGAGAGACAACCAACGTGGACTGCTTCGACTCGCTTTTTGACAGTCGCCTCGTACCGTGCACCTTTGATTATTGAACGAATAAATTGTTTTTGTTGTTTTTTCAATTTAATTTTTAGAAATATTCGAGAGAGTCGGTCGAGTGCGAGATGGATTAGGGTGCGAGAGGGATTTTAGTGAGGAGCCTGTGTTCAATCGTTGATTTGTGGAAATCTATGAGATCCGGGACTCGCGTCATAATTTTGTGGTAAACTTTAAGCGAGGCGTTAGAATTCCGGATTTTTTCAAAATTGGAAGTTCGATAGTTTTGCCCATGAAGAAAGGGGAATGCTATTTTTATAATATTTTTCAGAAAATTTTTTTCAATACGCTATTAGAAATTGTGGAAAAAAAAGGTTTTTGTAGTCTACATAAGAAGTCCGTATAAATAACATTCCAAATGGTACATAAAATTTAGAAAAAAAAATGTTGAGGATCTACTTTGCCCCCTCTTCATTTTTTTCTATGAATTTTTTCAAGTATTAACGAGTGCAAAATACGTGGGCTAACAAGATGTATTACTATGTCAAATTTTAAGTTTCTATGTCGTTCTAAAAAAATCGGCTGGGACAGACGGACAGATTTTATAAGGGTTCTATTTTTATAATAATAATAATAATAATAATAATAATAATAATAATAATAATAATAATAATAGGAATAATAATAATAATAGAAATAATAATAATAATAATAATAATAATAATAATAATAATAATAATAATAATAGAAATAGAAATGTATAATAATAATAATAATAATAGGAATAATAGAAATAATAATAATAATAATAATAGGAATAATAATAATAATAGAAATAATAATAATAATAATAATAATAATAATAATAATAATAATAATAATAATAATAATAATAATAATAATAATAATAATAATAATAATAATAATAATAATAATAATAATAATAATAATAATAATAATAATAATAATGGGAATAATAATAGAAATACTAATAATAATAATAATAGGAATAATAATAATAATAATAAAAATGATGATAATAATAAAAACAACAATAATAATGTCAAAAGAAACGAACTGACCTTTTCTCGAGCGAACACCATCCGCAATAAGGATCCTTGGCATCAAGACAAGAGCTGCAACTCGTGTAACCGCTGCAATGTTCGACCTTTACTTTCGATATCTTCGACGTCGAAAGCACGTAAATGTGTTGACCGTCGGGCGCTATAGGCATGTCGGGAAGCAATCGCTGTCCTTTGTCAACCACAACGGTCTCGTAAACCGACGATTCCGTTCCGGAAAGCAAAACCTTGTTAAGCTCGCCTTCGTTGCTCCCGAGAAAAGCGACGGTGTGAGTTTCCGTATTGCCAACGGTAACAGCACCGATAAAAGTATTCGGAAAATTCAGAATAGCTTGTCCAACGATCGGCGAAACACCGGAAATTTTGAGGCCGACTTCGCAAAAATTAAGAATATTTCCGGTATTCTGAAACGACGAACGATATTTCTGTACATCAATTTTTCGTCGTCAAAGATCAATTGCCCAAAAAAAAAAAAAAAAAAAAAAAAAAAAAAAAAAAAAAAGCATCAAACACGATTAAAAATCAAAATTTCGACATCGTTTACTCACCCCAGCTGCCGGACATTCGCCGTCCTGTATAGGACCGCTTATGTAACCCATATTTCTGTATTTAATGCTACCATTGAAACACATGTGAATATTTTCGTTAAATTTAGTTTCGATGTCCTGCAAACTGTAAACGCAAAGTGCCGATCTCGGTTGCGCTTCGTTCGTTATTCCTTTGCTCGGTGAAAAAACCGAAACGAAAACCGGATCACCGACGTTTATTCCCAATTGCACGGCCAAATCGCTTCCGGCAGCCGCAACTTTCGCGTCTTGCACGAGATTGTACATTTGTTGCGTACCGTTGCCCATGTCAACGCTGCATTGCAACGTAACTTCGGTATAACTGTCGTAATTCGGATCGCTGATGCAACTCCGTGCCAATCTCGATATATAACCCAATTCTTCTTGTTCGGGGAGATAAGATTGTTTTTGCACGAGAACGAAATAAGCGTAATCGCTCGCGTTAAAACCGTAAACGTATTTAACGAGAAAATGATCGCGATATTTAACGTCAATGTGAATTATCGGTTGTTTGTTGAAAGTGTCTACGGCGAATTCGAGGGTGTAAAGATCGCGACTGGAAATCGCTGGAACGTCGTGACGATATTCACCGTTGTTGGTGAAAGTTGTGCCTACGTAGAGGATGTTCGTTCGTCCCCATGGATTGTAACCTTCCGGGCCTATGAAACCGTAGGTCGATGAATTTTCGTCGTTCGCGGCGACGCTTTTGGGCACGAATTCCGGTTTTACGGATATATTCGACATTTTGTATTTTTCGCAAGCTCCCTGACGCAGAGAACCGCAAGCCAGGAGAGTTCGAGATTCCGGATCGGCTATGAGAAGTTTGTTTATGTTGTTCATTAGGCTCGTGACGTCGCGGGAGTTGCAACCGGTTGCGTGACACTGAGGACTGTCCGGTCTTGGACCTGTTGACAGATGGAAATTTAATTTTTTAATTGTGGTTGTGATGTTTGAATTATTGTTGAAGTATTGTCGTGAGGAGTAATTGTTTTAATGTTGTGCTGGCTTTTTTGTTGTTGTTGTTGTTGTTGTTGTTGTTGTTGTTGTTGTTGTTGTTGCATTGACAGGCAGAAATAATTTTATGGAACGATGATTCGGAGAATGGGATTGTATAAAAATGAACAACGTTGTATGACTTGTAAACTCGTTTCTTGGAATTTGAAATGATGCACAAACTTTTCTATAAATAATTATTTTTCATCAATTCTCGTTTTCTGTTGGTTTTTTATTTTTTATTTTTTGGTTGAATTGGTCAAAGCTGACGTGAATATTTGCAATAAATTTTACAAGATCCAAACTTCTGGATGGTCTAGTTTCATACCAAAGTTATTTCTAATTATGATTCTATTTGCAAAGAATTATTGTCTCCGATATCTCGAAAGTTGAGAAAGAGTCGGGAATATTTCTCGTTTTCATTTGAATTTTTGCTTTATTTTGTTAATTATATTTGCTGTTGCAGCATTATTTCTCCAATGTGACGACAAGATTGTCCTATACGATTACTGTAAGATGTCCAATACAATTGCTGTAAGAGCATCAATCCTCTCAGAGAGGTTTTTCTCTGGAATTTAGATTTGAAAAGAAAGAAACAGTCATACACGAGGGATTCGTATGATTTTAAAGCTACGCCGTCTAGTTATGAGTCAATGCTAACAATGACAATTAGTGTTATCAAAATTATTCAAATGCCACAGACGGTAGAATCTTAAAATGAATTTATAAAAAAAAAAAGCCTTCCACAACTTACCCGTAGACACGTATTCTTCTAATTTAAGATTTTTGTCCAGTTGCAACAATCTGTTGACCGCTCCGGCGTAGAGTTTTCCATTCGAGGGATCTATAGTGAGATGATTGAATCGCAGAGGGCCTTCCTTGGTCTTGTTGGGTTCGACCAGGTCGAGCCGAGTTCCGCTGGTGGCCGAAGGAAATTGGGCGACTACGTGGGGCGATGTGTTATCTTCGTTACTAGATGAGGGAACGCTATGAGACGACGGTTCGGCAACGGTGCTGGCCAAAGCGAGAAGCAGCCAGGTAGTTGTCCAAAACGCGAGCCGAGGAGGCGGCGGCACCCTCGGCGAAGCCGGAAAGGGTTTAGGTCCCAGGAGTCTCATGTTGCAAGGACAAAGGTCGTAACGGGAGCATACAGGGCTGAGGGAACGTCGGGACCGTCTGACTCGCAGCAGGATTGGCGCCCGGCTTTGTGGGTAGCCAGTTTGTCGACCGCGCTACCAGCTCTTCGCGCAACCAGGCACCGCCATTTCGCTCGTTCTCTGCAACTCCTGCACAACAATCGCGCAATGCAAATTAGACAAGCAAACATTAGTTTTCGTTTACGTCGACGTATCGCCGGAGACTTTAGTCCCAGATTTAAGCGGCACGGATCGCGTTATCGCAGCCCTACGAGTCGTCGCATACCGAAACGATTCAAAGATGCTGCGAGCCAAATAACAGAATGCAAATACGTTCGATTGACACAAACTACTCGAACAAATGACAATAATGACAACAACAGTTTAAACAAAATATTTGAACAACATATTTAGTTATAATGGAACAATTGACTTGCAAATAACAATAATCTCAACTCCCACTGCGAACATGACATTTATCATCATTTTTATTACGATTATCATCATCATCATTATTATTATTGCCGTCACCATGAGTGCGTGATTTTCGTTCGTCCCGAGATAACGACGAAATTGAACCAACTGCGTCGTTAAAAATAAACGGCAATAACAATCGTCGAATTCAGTTGACGAGAGGGCCACAGCGTATACGAGATGACGAGAGGGGCACGGGAGGGGTTATAAGATTGTGAAATAAACAATAAAAGACGCGGTTTGATACGGCGCGTTATCAACGCGGATTCTTTACAAATCGTTTCTCGCAAACGAATCAACGCGTAACGAACGAACCTAATCGTCGATTAATTAAACCGTAAAAAAAAAAAAAATGGAAAGAAACGAAAGCAACATACCCAGATGGGTCTTGATACAGCGGAAGGGCACCCTCGCACACACCGCCCTTCTGTCGCACTCGCGGGCATAGCACCACTTGACAGCTAAGGCCACTGTCTTCGCACAAAGGCAATACTGGCCCAATACAACTATACGGATACCAATACAAATGCTTTTGCTGCTGATATTGCCGCTGTCGCTGCTGCTGCTTCTGCTTACGACTGGCCGTAGACCCTTTTGCCGTGAAACACAGCTCACCCTCCAGTACCGGAGAGTTCTCCCCCCTTTCCCTCCGCCCCCTCGTCTTCGCTACCTCTCGCCCCTCGTCGTGATAAATGTATATATCGAAGACGAATTTAATGACACTTATCGAAGCTTCAACGTCGACGGGTCGTGTTAAAAACGTTGGAACGCGTTCGATTTTGAGATGAAAAAAACGAGGGGGGGGGGGGGGGGAAATGAGGATACGGAGAAGTCCTGGAAGAGGATGTCGAAGGGTTCACGGTTCTCGTACACGACGTCACGGCGGCTCGAACGGTATTACACCGGAGAACGTTCACCTCCCAACCGAAAGTAGCTCATGCATTTTATCACCCCAGCTTTATCAATTCCATCGACGAAGGATGCGAAATGAATTCCAAAGCACAGAAAAAAAAAAAAGAGGATTTACCTTTGAAACGTAAAGGAGTCAAGGCGTAGACGGCATCCGACGTGATCGCGACGTGTTTTTTAATCCCCGTGAAACGCAAACTCGGCGTCTATGGGACATCTCGAACGTTCACCATGTTATTTTATTTTGTTGTTGTTTTTTTGTTTTTCCTCGATAATATTCGGAATCCTTTCATGAACTAATTCACAAACTTTATTCGGCGGTGAATTAACAAACCTTCACACACACACACACACACGAGAGAGCGCGCGCACTTCACAAGCACAGACACAAAAGAGCGTTTCTTGTAATCACAGGTGTTTGATAATACGTTTCCTTTTTTTTTCTTAATGCAATTCGTTTCGTCACTGGTCGTAGAGATGATGGCGAAGAAATGAGAACCCGCGGAGGCCGTATTGGTTGGCGTTTGTTGTTTTTTTTTTTTTTTTTTCGATTGGATTTCGTGGATTTTATCTTTTTGTTGGTACACTAAGCTGGGAACGATTTTGGGTCGACCGCCATTAAAAAATATCGGATGGGCGAACGACGATGGGGCTCGTGTGCATCGGGGTTTGCGTGGAGGGACCGTCGTACCTACGGCGTGCGCTCCTGTTCCCCATACGACATCTTTCGTACCAACGATTCGGCTTCTCCTCTTTTCCTCTTCTCCCCCTCGTTCTCTCTCGCGTTTTCTCTCTCTTCGTCGCTGCTGCGAACGCTCGGTCTTTGTCCAACCCCGAGCCCTTTGGTCGTGGTACCCTATTCAACGTTTTGTTACGTCTCCTTCCCACGCCGCAAAGCTTCCTCGGCTATCTTCGTTCGTTCTCGAGTTCGTCCATGTTCTCTCGGCTACGCAACGCTTCGGCACTTGTCGCATTGCCTAGTGCTCGAGAAGGTAACAGAGATGCCCTTACGCGCCCTCTCGCGGGAGAATCTCGTAAAACCTTCGGCTTTCCCTTTTTCCGAGCCACGTTCGAATAATCCACGACGTTTCAACCCTCCCTCTTCGGCTTCTTCGCTCTCCCCCGCCGCCCTTGTGAATGGTTGGGATGTAAAATGGCCAACCACCCTGGGTTCCAAGGGACATCCGTTTTGCCTTCTCTTTCGCGCTTCATTTGAGTTTCTTCGGACTTCTCTGTCTCTCGACCACCCTAATTCCTGCACGATCCATCACTGCGATGCATTCAACCCCCCTCCCCTCCGGATTCGCTTTCGTCGTTGATGTTAATGCAGCGAACGAATGAGTCGTACATCTTTGGTCGTCCCTTTGCGTGTATTCTCGGCTTGAAGGGAAAGAGGCAACCCCCCGACCGCCCCCTGGCCGGATATTGGCGAGAAGAGCATTTCTTCTCATTAATCTTTTTTTTTTTTTGCTTGTTCGTTTTTTGGGCTAAGGTTGAGATATTTCTTTGGTAAGGTACTGATGTAGTTTGTTAATCAACGATGGGGTTTGTTAATTAACGAGCGTTCTTCCCTCTCATGGGGGTGAATATTTTTTCCGCTCAATTTTCGCGGTAAGGTTGAGAATTTTTTTTTGATGGGGTACTAACACAGTTTGTTCATTAAGAAGCGTTTTTCCGAGTGGGAAAAAAAAGTTTTTTCCTTAGGGTTGGTTGGTTTTCGTAGTAAGGTTGGGTTATATTCGCGAGAAGGTGTTAACGCGGTTTGTTGATAAACAAGGGTTCATCTCCGTGAGGATAAAACTTTTCTTCGCTGAATTTTCGTGGTAGGGGTGAGCAATATTTTCGATAAGGTACTAAAGTAGTTTGTTATTCAACAATGTTTGTTAATTAAAAATCATTCTTCCCGGAAACGATGAGTTTTTTTCTTTAGCTTGTTAGTTTTACGTGGAAAGGGTGAGTGGATATTTCCGATAAGGTACTAACACAGTTTGTTAATCAACTACGGCGTTTGTCAATTAACGAGAATTCCTCCTCATGTGAATGAAACTTTTTTTTCTTTGGTTATTTTTTGCTCGTTCAGTTTTCGTAATTAAGATTAGCAATATTCGAAAAGGTACTAACAGAGTTTGTTAATCAACGATGCGTTGAACCGAACGTCTGTTGAAAAAGCCACTTTTAATTTAACGATTTAATTGCAAAATCTTCGTTATTTTTCCCGTTTAAAAGTTCGTGGATTGAAACTATTACGAAAAAATCTTCATATACATTGCGTTAATGCGACCGTTCGATTTAATTAAAATTTGATCAAACTAGTTTTGTGACAATTTATTTGTAAATATTGTTATTTACATATATACCTAAGCTTTTGGAAATTATCGTATAACATCTTTCCATTATCCGGAGAGGGCGCGAATTTCTTTCCTGATTATTTTTTTTGACTGGTTTATTCGTTTTTTTTTGTGTTTTTTTTTCTTCCCTCGTGTCTCTTCATCGTTTAAGTATAACAAACATAGTAAATAAGTAATATAGCGATTTTCGATTCATCTTTTTTTTTTGTTTTGCTTTCTTTCATTCTTCGCAACGAAGATTCATGAAGTCCGATGCGAAAGCGTAATTAATAATAATTGCAGCGGGACCGAACGTCGATTTTCTCGCGCGTTACGATTGAAAAATGCGTTCCACTCAAACGGGGGGAGGGGATGTCCTCAGTTTCTCACGGAAACAGACTCAAAGCCGCTCGGATCCGTCAGCTTCATTTTCATAACTTTTCTTTCGTCTTTTCCATTATTTTTCATCGACTCGAAATCCAACAAAATCTCGGTCGAAAAATTCTCAAGAATTCCCAACGCACACGGAAAATCCAATTTCGTACCTCGCGATATCGAAAATAAAGGGTCGTTCAAATATTCGAAGAATTTTTACACAATTGTTAATTTTTTGTATTTTTTTTTTCTTCATATTTTTTTCTCATTTTTTTTTTTTTTCAAATTTTTTGTATTTTGTTTTCGGCAATAAGCATGTAGAAATCGTCACTCGTGATAACACACAATCTTCGACATCGTTAATCATCGACGAGAGCGCCGCACGGTTTTTTTTCGACGAGTGCGGGCTCGATCGGGTGATATCCTCTCTCGAATCCATTCTTCGTAGTTCGATTAATATCTTCGAGAGGAAAAAAAAAACCGTTATTTTGTTGTTGTTGCAGTTGTTGATTTTTTTTTTCTTTCTATATATTTCTATATAAGCCAAAAACTTAGCCTATCTAACTATATAATTCGGGATCGCGAAATATCCGTATCTTATATAGAAATACATAATCATGAAGTCCCTTAGAGTTTTACAATAATGCACGGCAAGAAACGATTGCCGGTTGCATACGGAGGAAGGCTTTTCCAAATACCGTATAAAAAAAATTATAAATCGTGGGGAAACGTGGGGGGGGGGGGGGGGGGGGGGGGGCGGAGGGTTTGGGTATTCGGATTTTGGTTTGTTTTAAAATTTACGTATACAGGAGTATTTTTTTATACGCGCGTTAAACGCTTACGTAATTGGGTGCTGCTCTCGGTTTGCCTTCCTGTTTAGGCCTTCGACATTTTACATCGAATTGAAAAAAAAAAAAAAATAAAATAAAAAATAATAATAATAATAATAATTGTAATAATAACAAAAAATAAAAAAATAAAAAAGAAGAAAGATATCCCGAGGTTACAACCGTGCTGCGTTTTTTTTTCTCCATATCGATTACATTAAAACTGGATCGTTAGTTTTTTTTTTTTTATGTTTCATTCTTTGTAAATTTATTTATCATTTCGTCTCTCAGCCTCAACACAGTCGCGTGTATTATTTTTTTTTTTCTTCTTCGGGTTTCGAAAAATGTTGATTGCAATTTGAACAACCGCGTCTGCTACCCCAATCCGTTATTTTTATTTTATTTTTTCAAATCGAAAATTATTCGAGTTTTTGTATTTATTGTTTTTTTTTTATTTTCAAAATTTCAACGTTTTCTTCAAATTATTTTTTTTTGCGTTCGACAGCTCAATCCACGTGCATCAAAAATTCATTCTCGCTCTCTCTCTCTTGACTTTCGTGCGTTCGCAATCACTCTAGCTCATCTTTCGCTCGTTATTTAGGTTTCGTAAATACGTGAATACTCGAATACGGTTGGGAGGCATGCAACAATGTGAAAAAAAGAGAAAAAGAAATTATTATTATTATTATTATTTTTTTTTTCCTTTCCTTCGTCACAATTGACGTCACATTGTCTCACGTGTGTGTACTCGTACGCGTTTTATTACGTGTACAATCGTAGTCTTTCGTTTATTTTTTTTCGTTTTCCTCGTTTTCATCTTTACTTCCTCATTTTTTTCTCTCTCTCTCTCTCTCTCTTATTTCCGATGTTTTTCGTTCTCTTTTTTTATTATTTTCATTATGCATTATTTTTTTTTTATTTCTTTTTCTTTTTTTTTCCGTTCAAATGTATTTGAATTCTGCATGAGTTTACTGGTATTGTGCATTGATAATCTTGTTATCGATGCGACGAGCCTTTGGGTGAAAATAGGTCGCGTTTCGTAGCAGCAGTGGCGGGTGTGGTAATGGTAGTAGTAGTTATAGTAGTCGTAGTAGTAGTAGCAGTACACGGAAAAAAATAGCTGGTATTTAGGACAACTGATGATTGCATGGTGGGTTTGATGGCGGGACTTTGTTGTTTCTTTTCTTTCTTTCTTTCTCTCTTTCGGGGGGTTATTTTTTTTTTTTTTTTGTTTTAAATCCACGTGTTTGCGAGTCGCGTGTCGTCGATCTAACCCAGAGACGGGAAGTCGTGCTCATCGTCGACCTTCGGGGCGTTTTGACGCCCGCGGGGCGATCTCTGCTCCACTACCGGAGCCGGCGGCTTAGCTGTGTCCTTGAAAGAAATAGAAAAAAATATTTGTACATTTGTGTACATATTTATACGTCTCGCGATTATTTGATGAAATTTTGGTTATTTTTAGTTATTATTAATTTGAATGATTTGAAGTGAGAACAGAAGAGAAAAAAATATTCAAATTTACTGATTTATTCGTTATTCAATTATTTGTTTATTTGGGATTATTTCTTTCCTATTTTATCTATTTTATTCTCAATTTGGTTCTATTATTATTTTTTGCTTTAATTATAATTATAATAGAAAAATAAATATAAAAATAATATTAAAAATAATAATAGAAACGAATTGAGGATAGAAAAATAAAATTGGAAAGAAATAATCACAAGTAAACAAATAATCGAATAATGAATAAATCAGTCAATTTGAATAATTTTTCTCCCTTTTTTGCTCACGTCAAATCATTTAAATTAATAATAACTAAAATAACCAAAATTATTATAATGTACATGATTATAATCAAAATTATAATTACTGAATTATTAATAACTAATAATCCAATATCGAGTCAGAAAGTTGATAATGATAAAAATAATATTATTCGTTCATTATTTATTATAATTCGGATTATTTATTTATTTATTTGACTATTTTTTATTTTTTAGAAAGTTAATAAGGTTAATAATAATTATACTTATTTTTATTATTATGAACTTTCTACCTCAATATTGGATTATTCGTTTATATATCTATTTTTATTTTATTAATATTATTATAACTATGAACATAAAAATAAATAGTCAAATAAATAAATAAATGTATACGACAATAATCCAATATTGAGTCAGAATATTAATAACAATAACAATAATAATAATAATAATATTCGTTTATTATTTATTATAATTCGAATTATTTGTTCAAATATTTATTTGACTATTTATTTTCATTCGTTAGAAGTTTATGTCTTTAGAAAAATCATAAGTATAATTATTATTAACTTTCTAACTCAATATTAGATCATTCGTTCATTCATTTATTTGACTATTTTTACTATGCTATTATGATTATAAAATAAAAATAAATAGTCCAATAAATAACAATAATTACAATAATTATTAACTTTTCAACTCAACATTGGCTCATCCGTTTATTTATTCATTCAACTATTTAACTTTATGTTATCAATCATCATTATTAATTCATCTGATTTAATTTTCATCTCTTCATTTCAATCGATTCATTATTTAATCATTAATTTTCAATTCGTGAAAAAAAAAAAAAAAAAAAAAAAAAAAAAAAAAAAAAAAAAAAAATAGTGATTCGACGAACCGTAATGAATCGTTAACACTTACGGGCGGTCCGCGTTCAGCTCCGCGAGGTTCGCCGGGAGCAGTTTCGCGGGGTGGTCCGCGATTGCCGCCAAAACCGCGCGAATTCGGACGATCCCCGCGCGCCCCGCGTCCTCCGCGTCCTCCCCGACCTCCACCGCCGCGTCGCGAATCGCTGAATTGTATCTCAATGTCCAAAACGTGTTTTTGTCGGCCAACGCGTTGCGGATATTCAGCGGCAACGTCGTAATCCTCCTCTTCCTCGTCCTCCTCCTCGGCACCTTCCTTCTTCTTCTCGAGTGCGTACATCTTCTTCCAACGCGTTAGATCCTCACCCTCGCCGGCTTTGCGCAAATTGTATTGGGGTTTCGCTCGGGTGCTGCGCAAAGCTTTCCACTCGTCGAGCGTCAAAACCTGGGCTTCCTCCTCGATCGGTTTGTCCTCGGTCGTCGCGTCCGCCGTTGCCTCAGTTTCCTTGCCCTCGACCGGCGTTTGAGTCACCTCACCGTCGGGTTTCTCCGTACCCCATTCTTGATTATCGGCGTTCATCATGGTTTCTCTGATAAACCACAAATACAATTTGTTCCAATGTTTTTACGGATAAATAAAATTACTTTATTAATTTTTATTATTATGATTTTGATGGTTTATTTTTAATTGTGATTGTTCGAAATTGTTTCGAACGACTTGAGTTTTACTGGGCGAGAGAGTCGGGTGATAAGTATGATTGTTTTCGTTTTTTTTTTTTTTTTTGTATTATTATTTTTAATTCTTTTGGCGAATTTGTGTGACTGATCGAAGAATTTCGTGAATAATTTTTAGGATTATCGTTGTTGTTGCTTTTTGGAATGAGATTATTCTCTATTTTTTTTTTGTTAGATTTTAGGGTGACTGGTAAAAAAAAATTCCGTGAATAATTTTAATTATTATCGTGATTATTCCTTTTTTGAATAAGATTATTCTGTATTTTTTTTTTGATAAATTTGAGTTTGACTGTGAGAAAAATTCAGTGAATTATTCTAATAACTATCAGTATTATCTTTTTTTAGAATAAGATTATTCTCCGTTTTTCGTTAAATTTGAGTTTGACTGATCAAAAAATTCCGTGAATAATTCTAATAATTATAATTTCTTTTTTGAATAAGATTATATCTCATTCTTCACTTAAATTTGAATTTGGCTGAAATTTGTTCCGTCCACGAATTTTCGCCGGAGCTATTATGTTTTGTTTTTCACAATATTTTTCTTTGTGTCAAAAATAGGTTTCTCAATACAGAAATGAGCACTCACTCGATCTCATCGTTATGGGATCCCCAATTGTGGCTTCCAGCGCCGTCCTTCTTGTCGACCGGTTTCACACCACTGTAACCATGCCTGCTATCATTAATATACGACATGATAAAGCACTATGCGTATGATATACATCGACACACAGGAAGAATATAGAATATAGTATTTAAGAAAAATAAAAAAAAAAAAAAAATTCGATAAAAAGAAAAAGCGGTGCATTATTTCGCAAACGACAATGAAGAAACATGCAATTGGGCAAAATCCTTACCTCGGTTGCCCGCTTGCAGACATATACGAAAGAATCGTAAAAAACAATTAAAAAAAAGAAGAGAAAAAAAAAAACAACATAATATCGTCAATTATTCGAATTTCACTTTGCGACTAATCGGTATTAATATTAAAAATTAACTGGAGTAAAAATTTTGCCACGATTTTATCGATTGAATCAACTGCAGTTAAACGTTATGGATTTTAAACTCTTTGTTATTGTTGTTGTTAGTATTTAAAAAAAATTTTTTCGAATACATACGTCTTATCGGAGCCGGACTGGCGATCGAATTCGCGCTTTCCGCGGTTGTCAAATCCACCGCGACCTCCGCGGGATCCACCGCGTCCGCGTCCGGTACCGATACCACGAGCACCACCGCGTCCTCGACGTTCACCAAACTCGCCGCGCGGAGCATCTCCGGAACTGCGGAACTCACGGTTGTCCCTTCCTTGCTCTCTGCAATAACAGTCAATAACAATCGTTAAATAACTTTACATTTAATCATTGTTTTTACTTTTTTTTTTAATATTGTTTATAAACATTCCAAAAAAATAATGTAAATATAATAATAATTATTATTATTATTATCATAATGATGATAATAATAATTATTATTATTATCTATACTATATATAATATATATAGTATTTATTTATATACTATAATATTTGTTTCCTATTTATTCATCTATAATATCTATAATATTTATTATTATTAAATTAATATAATAATAATTATTATTATCTATAATATTTATTTTCTATTTATTTATCTATAATATCTATAATATTTATTATTATTAAATTAATATAATAATAATTATTATTATCTATAATATTTATTTTCTATTTATTTATCTATAATATCTATAATATTTGTTATTATTAAATTAATATAATAATAATTATTATAGATAATAATAATAATAATTATTATTATAATGATAATAATTATTATAATAATGATTAAGAATTATTATAATTAATTATGATTAATAATAATAATAATACTGATTATTATTATGATGATAATAATAATAATAATAATAATAATAATAATAATAATAATAATAATAATAATAATAATTATTATTATTATTATGATAATAGTATATATCCTGAATAATATTTTTTTTCTATAATATTGATGATACTTTATGATACTTCGATATCGTAGTATTTTCAATAATAATTGTTACATTTTTTTTAATCGTTTGTCCAATTTTTCATTTGATGAATAACAATAATATTGTATAGTTTTTGTGACAAAACTGGTGAGAGGTTGGATAAAAAAGTAACAAACCCTGGCGGTCCTCGTCTCGCCTCTCCGCCCTGATTGCCACGAGGCGGCCTTTCGCCATCCTCTCGATTGCGACGGTTATTACGCTCTTCCCTGGATTCTCCCGAGAACTTAACGTTGCGATCGCCGCCAGCGGGGGTTCGTTGCTGAGGAGCTTTCTTCTCGACTGTATGGAATAACGAAAGAATAAAAATAAATATTCAATATCGTTTTTCAATCGTCACAATGCTAACTAGAAAAAGTAATTTAACTTCTGTCGAAACATTCTAAAACTATGGCTAAAATTGTCACAAAAATTGAGAAATCCTCCCACAGTGGAGGATAGTATTTATAGCTCGCTACAGAAATAGATCGAGGAAAAAAAAATTCCCAACATCGTAGCCATGTAAGGAAAAAAAATTATCATGCCTAGGATAAAGAAACAACCAAGGAGTATCCACATTATCTTTCTTAGTAGTACTGGGTATAACTCGATAGTTATATTCTTGTCATTTCCCAAAGCCGACGTATCGATGACGCGTAAGCACATGGAAACCATGTGCTTACGCTCATAGGTTATCAAGGCGCACCTCTGCCGATGTTCCCTGGCTGCGCTTCCCAAAAAAACCCACAAAACTCATGTCCTACTACAAAAAAAATTTGCCAATTCATCATTTCCCCTACAATGACCAAAGAAAATAAATAAAAAAAAACCTCGTCCCACGAGAATCGTGGACCCGTACGTTAGGACGGGACAAAGAAGTTCCATCGACCCTCCGATGCATCTCCGTCGATAAGATCGACAAAAAAAAAAAACGTACAAGAAAATATGTAATTTTTTCAGCACCGGGTCAAGCCGGTTAAACGCACGCACATTGAGCGATGCGACAAAATGAGAGCTCCCACACACGAGGACCCTCACCGCGATCGAACGTTCGTTGGACAAAGAAAAATGCGGCGAAAAAAAGACATCAATAAAAAATAGGACAATCAATGAAATAAATGTGATACGTGGATGAAGGAATGAATGACGAGGATCAATAATAACGGAGATTAAACGAAGATCGAAGGCCGCGTGAGTCGACACGAGGTCGGGCTCGCGCGGCGGCCATAACAGCGCGAGTAGCACCAGGGGGGGAGGCGCTCCGCGTTTTCTCCTTCGCGCATACACTCCAAATGTTAAAGACGCAAAAAAAAAAAAAAAAAAAAAAATGAAGAAAAGCAATAAAACAACACCATTGATCGTCTGACCTTGCTCCTTCTTCACGTCCTGAATCTTGGCCGGTTGTTGCTGAGCATCCTTGATAACACGAGTTTTCTGCGCCTTAACGCCGGCTGGTTTTTGCGCGTCCGGTTGCTTGCTCTTGTTCTCTTTTTCCGACAATTTTTCCTTCTTCTTAGCCTCCTTTTCTTGTTCCCGTACTTTAAGCACTTCCAGAGGATCCTCGTCTTCGTCCAGCGCCAACGAGAATTTGTTCGTTACGGTTATGCTGTATGAGTTCTCCATTGCGTCTCTTATCCTCTTGTCGTCGAGGATTATGCGAAAATTTCACGGCTACTTTTGAGCCCTTGTGTAACAGAGACATCCAATATTCCAATATGGCCGAGTCGAGGATGGTTCACCACGAGGTCTGGGACTTCGGGAGGAAACCATTGAAACATCGCCTTGCACCCAGCGCTCTTTACCCCCACTCTTCACCCATCGTCGTTTCGTCGAAGTTGCAAATCTCGTTGGTGTCAAATATTTTGAAAAATTTTTATTTGAATATTGACGATTGTATTTTTGTTAATCGATACGTCGTTTTTTTGTTAAATTTGTTTTAACAATGCGGCTTTCTGGTTCGCTTAGGTGGGTGAGTTTGCATGTGATCAAATCCGGCATTTATTTACGAAATTTCGTGATGAATTATGCATTGACATTGTTTGTTTGAGGTGGAATTTTTGTTAGACGGGTTTTTATGATTATCAGAGACTCGTTTGGATATCGTTTGTACGGAATTGTTGTATAAATATTGTGATTATGTAGTTAAAAATCGCGTTAGGCGGTACATTTGACGTCGCACGTTGTCTGCGCGCTGGCCAATCGCCGCGTCGTGCGTTCTCATTGGTCGACGTTGCGAAGCGGGAGAATTCGAAAATTTGCTACTCGTCACGTTGGTGCGTCATTCGTTGAATTTATTTTGATGACGATAATGCTTTTTTGGCGTAAGAATAAATGTTTATCGCGGAATTATTCCCAATCGATGAAAGATTATCGTTCGGAAATGTTTAAATACAGCTGGCAATCCATCGATTCTACTTTACCAACGGAATGGTCTGCATTGCTATCGAAAATTAGGGTGAAATAACTGTAAAAACTGTAAAAAAATTTAATATAAGAATAAGGAAAGAAATTTTGAATGAAAAAAGAGGCACTTGACTGTCTAGTTTTTGAGGCATTTGTCGTTAAAGTTGGGCAATTTCACACGTGGGCTATTGGAACATGGATGCTACATCGCAGATTCAATGAGATTGCGATAAACTCAAACGATTTTGCTATGAAAAAACTAATACTACTAGAAACAGCATATAATTTTGAAGATTATTAAAAATTTTGAGAATGGCTGATCAAATAGTTATTGAGTATTCGTAAGTTAAACTTTAATTTTCGGTTCCCGCGAGCTGATTTGCTGACGTCACGCCATTTTGCAGCGACATGACAACGCAGCGCTGGGGCCGATCGTTTATCGATAATAGTAACTCTTGTCAGCGTATTTGTGTTATTGCGAAAATTTCAACCATTCACGCTGCGCTAAGTGTCCTCGATTCTTTACACTTGCACGTTTGTCATTGGTCGTCCATAATCGCTAATAGTTTTTGCGGCTTCTTTGAACTGATTCAACGTCGATCGTTCAATAAGTCATCCTTTTTTTCTCACTTGATTCGTCTCTGACCTCACTTATATATACTTGGTGACAATTTAAAAATCTGCCGCCATCGAAAATTTCGGTATCTTGTGACGTCACGCTAGTGGTGCCACTTTCACAAACATCCCTGATGGAAATATGCATTTGAGATTTCGATCAATTTTGTTATAAAATGTTACATTTTTACGGCAATTCGCCGAATTTTCTCAGAATGTATTATATTATGATAAAAATTGACCTTTTTTTATCACGATTCGTCCTTTTTTCATCGTCAATTGGAACGCCATTACTTTTTAATGCAAATTAAATGATAACTTTTGACATTTTTCTGACAAAAAATGTCTAATTTTCGCCACGTTTGATCTTCTACCGATTTGACCTTATATGACGCAGTTTGTTTTAACATGTTGACATGATTCTGAAATAATTTCTCGTATTTCAAAAAAATTATGCGAGATTCTGACAAAATTTGCGGATTTCGTCATTTTTGGTAAATTTCTATAATTATTTAACGATTTCCGTTGAATTATAAGATTTCGATTTCCATCAGGGATACCGTGTTGTAACGTCGCATCCTGCATTTCGGCAAGGTATCATGGCACTAAAAATCAACGTTTAACCATTGTGAGCGCCAGAATAATTTTTTCAATTCAAAAATATTCAATAACTTTCGTATAAAAAGTGTTTATTCGTCAGAATTTATAAGTATCGTAAAGTATTCGGTAGTCAACGTTCAAATGGTGGTAACGAGTGGAAAAATAGTCAAGCGATCGACATAATCCAGGATAATTTATAGAATTCTCATGATCTCTTCTGGTATCGTGTTCATAATTATGATGCGTTTCTTCATTTTGACGCTTTTCATGCAAAGTCGATATATATTAAATAGTCTTCTACTTGACTTCACTCTACGAGTAATATACTACCTTACCAACAGTTGCGTCTTTACTGCGCCTCGAAAAAAAAACCCATGGAACATCGTTACCATCAGATCAAAATGTCCGGCTTTTAACTTTTCACATCGCCTGTACAACGTCGTCGGCTGAGGGGTGCGTTCTGAAACTTTCACCCGGGTCTCACCCGGGTTCACATTCGGGTCGAATAGGGTTGACTCTCGAGTTAGCGTGTTTGATAAACGACGAAAATTACTATCACGAGTTAAAATAACGCTCGATCATCAAGCTTATAGATCGAGAAACAATGCAACGTCAATTCAAACCCCTGTCAAAACCCACATAAACTGCTGATAATTTCTTGCAGTCATTAAATTAGGTTACAATCCCGTAAAAATCCAAAATCTTTCTTTCCGTTCATTTATTTTCCCCAAACGGCTTCAATATAGTAAAGCCATATTATTCAAAGTCACCAATGGCGCATGTCAAGTAACTTCCACCGACCTCAGTACAAATAATCAACCCTCGACTTAACCCGAGCGTGTTTTCGAATTTCTCACCCCCTATAAGCTCGTAATTCCCAAAAGCTCACCTCCGGTTAACCCCAGATTAACTCCATCAAGCTTTTCCGAACGCAGCCCTCCCGAAACAACGTCCTATCTCGCGCGCGCGCGCGCCCTTGCGGCGTTTTCTAGTACCAACGTCCGACGCACCAGCGTGGCGCGTCGATCGCGCCACAAAAACCCCATCGCCGTCCACGTTCGGCCATCGCGCAATATTATTTTGGCGGTTCAAAAATCAGTGGCACGCGGTACAACGACAATCGAAGAGGTCGCTCGCGTGCTCGCGTTGCTTTCCCCCTCACCTGTTTCCCTAACCCCCCCCCTACTTCCTCGTAAACGCGCGTCAACCCCTCCTGTGCCGGTGGCGGCAACTCCGTAAAACATCGTTGCGACGACTTCCACGACTTTCTCTCTCTCACTCTCGTCGTGCAACGAATAAACCCCCGTCGATATATAACAACGTAGACGACGACGGTGGCGTGGATCCGTAAACCGTGCGAACGCGATAAAGGTGCGCGTCAACCAAACCACCGAAACGAAACAATTAATCCACAACCGCGTTATCAACAACGAGTGAACATAGCCAAAAAAAAAAAAAAAAAAGAAAAGAAAACAACGAAATAAATAAATGAATAACGACAACAACAATGAAATAAACCAAAACCCACCAAACGAAAATCGTGTGATATTGTGACGAAAAGTGGTGTAAAATAATAATTGTTACAATTTTTTAAAATCTCTACATCTCTAGTATTTAAAAAAAATTTCTTCTATTTTTTTATATATCGGTGTAAAAAAATAAAAAATAGATTTAAACGCGGATCGTGGAAAGCATGGAGCTTCACACGCCGAAGCGCGAGTCTCGCCCGTTGTCGGATACGATGCCGCGAAGCCCGCCGATGTGCGACACGATGCTTTATCCGTGGCATTGGGGCGAGGAAGCCCGTAACGTTAATTTAAGTCCCGGCAGTTCGTGCTCGTCACCCGAATATCGCGATAACGGAGCGGGAAACAATCGTAACGGGGCCGGCGAACGTTCGGCGAGCTCGGATAGCCATCGACGGGGAAGACCACGCGCCGATGCTCTAACGAATCTCATGATGCAAGGCAGCACGTCGCCGAGCAGCATCAAGTGCACTTATTGCAATCGCGTGTTTCCACGTGAAAAGAGTTTGCAGGCGCATTTGCGCACTCATACAGGTAACGATAACAAAAAAACAACAACAATGATTATAATAATAATTATAATAATGATTGATGCATCAATGTCTTGATTTTTTGCACGTTCGCAAACGTTATATCGGTGGCAACGTAAAACACAATTTTTTTTCCAATTTTTTCGTTGTTTTCGAAACGCACGAGGGGAAGACGCCAATGGGGATTTTTTTTTAACGTACGTGCGTACGTTTTTCCGTTGTAGTACGGCAGCTGCTGCGATGGGAAAAGAAAAAATGAAAGAATGAGGAGAAGACGAAAAACGTTTGGGTTAGATCCACGCACCGCGGCCGGTTGTATACGCGACGCTACAAACTTTACTTTGTGGTAGAGTCTTGTGTGTGCGTGTGTGTTTGTGTGAGCATGTGTGTGCGTAAGAACGTACGCGAAGCGCGTAACGGTCACGCGTGATCACGCGTCTCGCCGCTCGAGCGCCATCATGCGTACTTTAAATTGTTAAATAGCTCGTTTTTGCCATGACTGTACCTACCACGCGTATTCACTATTTCCATGTTTTTTTTCGCTAGGTTATTATATTTATCTTTTTTTTCTTTCGATGATGCACGTTTTTTTTTGGTGGCTTGGGATATTATGCTTGTTTCTAGTAGGGGTTTTCACTTTCTTTTTTTTTTTTTTTTTTTTTTTTCGTTCTTCTTGATCCACGTGGTTTGGGGAATGACGATGCATCATGGGAATTTTCGATTCTTTGTTTGATGATTTTTAAATGCCTCGTTTTGGCGTTGACTGTACGTGGAACGAGCATTTCTGATTTCCATGTTTTTCAGTGATTTTTTTTTCTGATTTTTTTCGATGTTGCAATTTTGTTTGGTGGCTGGTGATATTGTACTTGTTTCTGTGGAGGTTTCTTTATCTTCCGTTTTTTTTTCTTGATCCACGTGGTTTGGATTTGGAAATTATGGCAATGGGAATTTTTAATTCGATGTTTGATCGTTCTTATGTTGTGAGCGAGGGTGGAGAGGATGATGAAATTTGGGATAAATAATGAGTGACCGAACATATAAATCATGAGAGTTCGGCTTACAGTTACTAGTAATTAGTTAAACTAACAGAAAAAAAGCCATTCATAATTATTGAGATAATGGCTGTTATTTCACCGGTGTCAGGCAACAGTTGGTTGCGAGTAAATTCCAAACTCCGTTCGAACATGTAGATTCCACAGTTCGACTCATGGCTGGATAATAATTAAACCAAACCACTAACCGACCGTAGTAATTCATAAAATTGCACTACAAACTAGAAGTTCGATAAATATCGATGACCGATTATCGCACGATCGAATGAACAACAGCATTTCGATGGTACACAATAAAACGCAAATCGTCATCGATCATTCATCGAAACGAACTTAAAAGCAACAAATCAATTTCGCAGACGATACCAAATATAAAACTCCTCAATATTTCCAGGCGAGCGTCCGTACCCCTGCGACTATCCGGGCTGTACCAAAGCCTTCACGCAATCCGGCCAATTAAAAACTCACCAACGTCTGCACACCGGAGAAAAACCATTTCTCTGTACGGAAACGGGTTGCGAAATGAGATTCACCCACGCCAACAGACATTGTCCGGATCATCCTTACGCAACGTTGACTCGAAGCGACGATTTCGTTCTCAAACCCGTCTCGGGCAACACCGAATTGTCCCACGACGTAACGAGATGGTTGGAACGTTACAAACTGGCTCGCGAACGCGAAGATCGCACTCCGACATCCAAAAACGATAGAAAAAAGAAACCGTGGAAAAACACATCGGACAATCACAAAAGAATAAAATCACGAAAAGGTTTGATGATGGATTCCGTGGGTGAGCAAGAAAATCGTAATTGCGAATCGCCGAATCAACGTTTGTACTGCAGCGAGAGTCAGGAGAGTCAGGAGAGTCAAGAAAGTCAGGACAGTCAGGACGACAGTCAGGACGAAGATCCTGCGGAAAGTTGTTGCGCAGCTCTGCAAACTTCCGAAGACGAAGAGAGTTCGGTAGCAAAAATGCCAAACACACCTGTTCGAAGACCACTAGACAGATTACAACCAAAAAAAAGATGGCTGAGAGAAGCTTGTTTGGAACAACAACTCGCCAAACCTTTGAGATGGGACATAAGACCAGGTTCGAACGCTGAAAACGTTTTACCATCAAATAACGCCAATAATTGGAATTCCGAAATTAACGTTGGTTCGACCACGACATCTTCTTTGGACAACAATTGCACGACAATTCGTGATAATTACGAAACCAACGAGACGAACAACGAAACGACGAGACGAAAAAGTATCTTCGCACCTCAAAGATTATCATGGGACGTTGGAACAACGGACGTTACGTCGACGTGTATCGTCGATAACAACGTGGACGAGCTTGTTTTCGAATCAACGAATATATTGCCACAAAGAATCAATTGGAACCCAACGAATTTGCCACAAACTCATTGTACGATTGGTCGACGAATAATCGATGAAAAAACGACGAACGGAGAAATGATATTGACGGAAAATTGTTGGAACGTTTCGGGTAATTGTGAAATAACGGGTTGTCGAACGAAGGAAACGGTTTTGAGAAAGGATTTGACGAACAACGAGACGACGATTGTCACGAGACAAACGGAAAATGAAACAAGACCGACGGTTTTGATGCTAGCCGGTGGAAATTCGTCGAACAACGTTAATTCTTTGAATTCGATGACGAATTACAAAGATTCGAGAAATTTATTGGACAGAAGCGATGCTAAAGTCGTCGTTGTTAAGCAGGAAGAAAATCCACCGATCAATTTGCCTCTACCGGAAGATAATCAAAAATGGTTGGGTGCTTTGGCACTCATGGAACTCGCTAAAACTCAGGAAGAAGCAGCTGCTAGGGCGCTTCGTTTCGCAAAGAATCTTTATGATAATTCGACGATACAACAAACTATTGACTATACTCATTTATAGACTGTGATTTTTTAACTCCTGAATCGTTATTTTTTTTATTTTTTGTTTTTTGTTTCTTTTTTTTTTTTGCCATCATTGAGAAACGTGGTTATTGGCTCGAAATCCAGATACGAAGACAGTTTGTAAGATGGGGGGGTTTTTTTTTTTTTTGGTTCACAGAGAGTCATGACAAACGCGTGATAGCTTCAGTTGTTGGGTAGAATCGTTTTGTTTTCGGATCGAATTGCGATTCGATCGTCGATCAGCAAAGATTCGATGGGTAATATTATTTTATCCAGAAAAATTTGAATTTTTATTCAACGACTTTGTCACCGATGCGAGGCGAGAAACAATTTTTTTTTCTCGGTGATATCGACGATTGAAATAATTGTTCCAAATTTTTTTTTTTTCTCTTTTTAAATATATGGGGCAGGCCACGCCAACTCAGCCAGCTGACAACCTTCTATCCTCCGATCAGGTCGATAATTTTTTTTTAGTTTCTTTAGGGTCCTACGACTTTACTAATTTTTTTTCAGATTTTTAAGACCCCCCCTTCCCCTCGCCCCACCCGATATACAGAAATGGGGCAACCCACGCTATTTCAGATGGCTGATTCCCCGATGCGGTCGATGATTTTTTTTAAGTATCTTACGAATCCTACGACCTCACTAATTTTTTTAAAGATTTTTTCGACTCCCCCTTCCCTTTCACCCCGACCCCCCCAATTTTTTTTATCAAGAGGGAACGGCTATTTTTCGATTGAATGAAATTTTTTTCCCAGATACCTTATCGAAATTGAAGAACTTTTTTCATAAAATTGAAGTGGAACTATTGTTTCTAATATTTTATTTTAATTTTTTTTCCATTTTGAAAAAATTCCACTTTTTCCGAAATTTTGATATGATCATGGTTTCCTATTTAAAAAAAAAAAAAGAAATATAAAATCTTTCCTGCGAAAAATCGATATTTCGATTCCGTTAGAAGATATTCCGATTAGAAATCAGAATGACAAGGTTAGCTCGTCTCACGGGGGGGAAAATGGATGTTCTATAGAAAATAATCGGAATATCGATTTCTTGCAAAAGAGATTTTATATTTCTTTTTTTTTTTTAAATAGAAAACCATGATCATATACTAAAATTTCGGAAAAAGTATAATTTTTCAAAATTGAAAAAAGTTAAAATAAAATATTAGAAACAATAGTTCCACTTCAATTTTATGAAAAAAATTCTTCACTTTCGATAAGGTATCTGGGAAAAAAATTTCATTCAATTGAAAAATGGCGAAATAGCCGTTCCCTCTTGATAAAAAAAATTGGGGGGGTTGGGGTGAGGGGAAGGGGGAGTCGAAAAAATCTTTAAAAAAATTAGTGAGGTCGTAGGATCCGTAAGATACTTAAAAAAAATCATCGACCGCATCGGGGAATCAGTCATCTGAAATAGCGTGGGTTGCCCTATTTCTGTATATCGGGTGGGGCGAGGAGAAGGGGAGGTCTAAAAAATCTGAAAAAAAATTAGTAAAGTCGTAGGACCCTAACGATACTAAAAAAAAATTATCGACCTGATCGGAGGATAGAAGGTTGTCAGCTGGCTGAGTTGGCGTGGCCTGCCCCATATGTATAGTAGGTGGCTTGAAAAAAAAAGTTGTTTTCTGATTTCAATCGAAATACATTTACTGCAAAGTATCCGGAGAATTCATCCCAAAGATGAACCCGATCGGACCATTTTTAGGGGTCGCGCAAGATTTGTCAAGTTTTTCCATTTGGTTAACATGGGAAGAACGTAAAGTTGCCATTAAAAAAATCGTAGATCCGCGAATTTTATAGCTACGTTGATTCCGTAAGTTCCATTTGAAAGCTCTTTAAAAACCGCTTAAAATGGCATGCAGACCTTTGGAATCCGATGACAATTTCCGTCGATAATTTCTTACGAAAAAAACGAAATTAACGACGGAAGTTGCAATCGGATTCTAAAGGTCTGCAGGTCATTTTAAGCAGTTTTTAAATAGCTTTCAAATGGAACTCACGGAATCAACGTAACTATAAAATTCGCGGAGCTACGATTTTTTTAACGGCCACTTTACGTCCTCCCCATATTAATCAAATGGAAAAACTTGAAAAATCTTGCGCGACCCCTAAAAATGGTCCGATCGGGTTCATCTTCGGGGCGAATTCTCCGGATGCAAGATACTTCGCAGTGAATGTATTTTGATTGAAACAAAAAAAAAAACTTTTTTTTCCAAGCCACCCTAATGTATAGACAATCGATTCCAGTGGATGCGACGAAAGGGGGCGTTGTTTTCTTTCGTTTCGTTTCTTATTCGTTGTAAAGCAGGGTTGTAAATTAGTAGGTGGGTCATTTTTTTTTTTTTTTGTACAAACGAGATGAGGCGGTTAGTGTTACTTGTTATTCGCGAGCGAACGGGGCTTTAATTCGTTATTGATCGAAGTATTTTCATTAATTTTCATTTGTTTTTTTTTTTTTTTTTCGGCTCGGACGAGACTTGGCTATTACCAAATATCTGCTGACGAAATTGTCGTTGATAATATTACGCGCGCGAGAGAAAGAATAAGGTGGGTCGATCGATGTTTGAAGTTCCCAGAGAATTTGTTCAATCACGATTTTCCGTCTAATTTTTTTTTTCTTTCTCATCTACAAGCTCGGCCAATTCGGATATTACGAAGGTGCTCGAATATCAATCGGTTCGCGTATTGGCCAATGTTTTAGTCCTTGTTGGACAATCCTTGTTGAAAAGTTTCGCTGGACAAATACGAACGTAAATTTTTTAATTCGCTGTTAAATAAATGAAAAAAAAAATTCGTTGATTTATGACAAATGAACGGTTGAAAAAAAATAAATAATTATTGAAAAAAAAAAAAACGTAAAAAAATTAGTGTAAGGATTTGAACGATCGACACGCCGAACGTTGGGACATACTTGATCGAAATACGTTGATCGAATATTTCGAATTCGATGTAATTGCGATATGAGCGTATTGTATACATTTCATTGGCTCGAGTCGGTCAAGTGTATGCGTCAAGTTATTTATTATTATTATTATTATTATTATTATTATTATTATTATTATTATTATTATTATTATTATTAATTATTATTAATTATTATTATTATTATTATTATTTAGTGGATTAAAACTTTGCTCGAGACGCGCGAAAACTTGTGTGATATTTAGTATAATAAATGATAAAAGCGACAGTGAGAACTTTGCCGAAATATTAAATGATGATAATGATAATCGAAGATGTTCAAATTTGATATTGTAAAGAATTTCATTGAAACAAAATTGAATTACTATTTATACAATGTGGAGTGTTCGATTTATTTCTACGATTCTGCATATAATTTATTCTCCCATACTTCACGCTGAACAATCTTGTCCTGGTCACCGTTTTACCGGCGGCCGGTTTGTTTCTGATGGCTGATACACGAGAGATAAAAACGTTCGGTAAGTTCGGGTTCCTTCTTTTTGAAAAAAGGAGTGTTTTATGTTGGTAAAATAGCTTCGATGGACCTTAGGCTGGTGGCCATTGTGTAAGTTGGCCTCTGTGTCCGATGGCCCCGTGTCAGTTTGCCTCGCCGCCGGTAGGACTTTACTTGAGCCTCCTTCCCTATTCCCGAGCGAGCCCGACGACGACGCGATCAGTGCGTCTCAATCTGCGGCTCCTCGTCTAAATTTTCGAGCCCGTAGTTGGCGCGATTTTCAAATCAGCGCATACGGACATATTCATTAAAATTGAATATTCATTAAACGTTCGACAATAGTACATTGTGTATTGTGCGATTCCGCCGAGCGTGAAGTTGCCACCCGAGGGGAAATCGCCGTCCGACCGTGGTACACACCGTATTTTTTGTCCTACCCTTGTTGAAAACAAGGGGTTTCAGGGGGCTGAAACCCCCTAGACTGGACCAATACAGCTTTTCATTTTGTATGAACAAAAAGGAAAGCAAACATGGAATTTTTTATTTTCTTGGAAAATTTATTTGGTATTCTCTTCTAAAATAAAATGGAAGGATTCTTCCCACCGGTGATGTAAATTTAAATTACAATTATACACTGATCTTTTTCGCCCGGCAGTAGCGGGCGGAAAAAAATGTTACCGCCCGCTGACGGAGTGCGCTGGAAACGGCCACTTTCCGCCGGTAGCACATGCGTGAAACGGCGCGTTTTCAACGGGGGTAGGACAAAAAAAAATTATGCGCGACCGTTCATATTTGATTTTCATACTTTGCTTGTGTTTGCTCTAAAATTTGGACGACGAACCACAGATTGAGACCCACTGATCGCGTCGACGTACCCTATTCCCGGCTCACTCGCGAATAGGGTAGGAGGCTCGAGTGACGTCATACCGGTGGCAAGGCAAACTGACACGGAGCCATCATCCGCAGGGGCCATCGGCACAAGGGTCATCATCCGCCATCCCTCCGCTTTTAATGCTGCAGCTCGGTCGGTAACAAAAACTGTAAAACATTTATCTCAGCGACTGTCGATATTTTGGTTGAAAGTCAAGAATGATCGACTGTGTCTTTGAATTCCGCAATCAACCGCTCTCGTCGTTTGGTCGGGAAATTCGACGATAGAGAAAAAAAGATTTTGCGAAATATTTTGGCGGCTTTCCTCGCACTTCTAGAAAACCGAAAGAGAGAGGAAGAGAAAGAAATTGTTCAGCATACCTCAACACGTATACTTCCGAATATAAAACAAATCTCGAAAAAATCGGACAAATAGTTTTTGAGATAATAATTCCTAAAACCCACCGATTTTTGCCGGTGTCTACTCGGATGTTTTATGACGAAAAATTAATAAATATCTAAATAAAGGAAAATTGAACGTTGAGTTGAAATTAAATTAAGAGGGAATAGAATTGAATTGAATTGAAGGAGAATTAAATTGAATTGAATTGAAGGGGAATTGAATTGATTGATTGATAAAGGAAATTGATTAAATTGAATTGGATTAATTGAGGAAATTGAGGAGGAATTGAAATTGATATCGGTCCGCAAGTTTATAACGTGTTCACGAGAAAGAGATTTGTTTTATTACGCCATAGTAATACTTCAGGAAACGCTGTCAATTACAATAGAATAACAACATTGATTATACTTTAAGGAATAAGAAATTATAGAAATAAAAGAAAAAACAGTTTATGCATTAATCTATGAACATAAAATAAAAATCGGTGTGTACCTATATATCTATAAAAATAATAATAACCAAAATAATTCTACCAGTCCAAATGAACCAAGGTCGAAGATTCGAGGTGACTAAACAAATTAACTAAAAATCGGAGAGAGAGAGAGAGAGGAAGAGAGAGAGAGAGAGAGAGGGAGAAAGAGATCCAGAGAGATCCAGAGAGAAACGGACGTAGCGTAGCGGCATAATCTTAAACTTGATGCAGAAATAGGATATTACCGAGGTCAGACGGGTATACCGCGCGGTATCTCGACCATTGTCCTTTCGCGGCTAGAAAACTCACGCATGACAAGCCAAGAGTAACGCGGGGGAACGTTTCTGCCGTGGTGAACATCTGCATGCACGGGTTCGGCCCGAGTTCTCGGTTGGCCCGAGCAAACGGTTTTATGCATGCGAAGCTATATCCCAACATAATGCAGTATTTTATTGTCCGGGGGTAAACCGTCGCGGAGAAAAATGCCTAAGTTAACGTAGCAAAAGTCACTTTGCTTGGTCCTTGCTCTGCTGCAGTGTCAACATAAATAAAGTATATTTAGCGAGAATTTAGTCTTACTAGCGAACGAATATTATTTAGAGATGCATTCGAATGTCTTGTCGATGTCGAAGGTTTGTTGAGGCAACCAATTATTGGCAAGCGTGCGACTTAAATCAGTTGCACCTGCAACTGCGTAGGTGGATAGTGCAGGTTTGAGGACGACCGTGGCCGAGTACACCCATAAGGCTACAAAATTCTCCTCGAATAATCATTTTCACAGACATAAATAGAAGGCAAAGTCCGTAAATTAAAAAAATACGGACAAATGTGAGTAGGACTTACGCCCTTAGGGTTCCGTAGCGTTATATTTTGATAAATAAATATTCGATGAATTCAACTGACAGCTTAATACGCTATTTTTACGTATTTTGGGACGCATGTAGCTTTTGATGATCAGACAGTGAGTAGAGTGATAAAGCACAAATGAATAATAATAATTGTACATAGTATTTGAAAATGAATGATTTTTAATCATCCCCTCTGATTGTGCTATGAGACTTTCTTCTGTGCCAAATTTCAAGATTCAAAAAATTTAATGATCAATCAATGAGTCGACCAATAGACGGTACGGAACTCTAAAAACGTTTTGCCCTCTCATCATAAAATTCGCTCCGAAAACAAAAATCTAAAAAACGCTCAGAAAACAATTTCCCCCACTTCCCGCGGGCCACTCATTAAAAAAACAAATGCTGCATAGAATAAAAATGAAAAAATGATGAACAAAAAAATTCAACGTTGATTTGTTCATAGTTGAAATCAAAACGCGGAAGATTCATGAGAAATCGTTTGACCGTTCTTTCACGTTTCTATTGCCACTCGGGGAAATTGATATCGCAGATTTATCGACAAAGGATATTGAAACCTGTGCGGCTCTCGTACGGTTATTGAGATCAGAGATTTTACCGGAGAAGGACGTATGGAGAATAGTTGGTACCACGAGCCAATGGTTTCGCGTGTCGCACTTGCACCCACACACCCACATGAACACGCACACGCGTACGAAAGTTTCCGATAATAATTTATATCAAACCGATCTTTAAATAGCTAGTAACTAGGTACACCCGTTTCACGTCGTTCATACGCGCGTAACTCACACGTGCCGAAAGTTATGTGAGTTTGGGATTTTATCTGAATTAAATTGGGGTTTGTTTCTTCCATGCTACTTTGGCATATATTTTTTTCTTTCTATAAATTCATCATACGTGTACTGACGTCCTCATTTTTTTAATATAGACTCACATTTGTTCTCGGTAAGGTTGGGGATAAAAATAAAAAATTGTTTCATGAATAGCCGGCTACCGACTTGTCCAATAACTTCAATAAATACTTTGTACTAGACGGGATTTATTCTCTCGTGAATTTATTAGATAGTTTCGGTCTTGAGGGAGGGCCGGGAGTCCTTTTGCAAATATTGAGACGTTTCGAATCATTGATAAGAAACGTTTAGGGGAGGGTCGCAGGTCGCCGTCTGGGTCAAGTTCGACCGGTTTCGGGCTACCTTCTGCCGCAGCTGCTCATAACTTGAAATAGGACAAGCTCAAATAGGAGGCCTTCGGCTATATATTGTAAGTCCGACGGAACGAAACGAACAGCTGCTACTCCGTATATGGTGACCATTGTAATTAATACTAATTCTTATATTACTCTATTTGTATTGAATTAATAAATTCGTATGGGTGGCTATGTAATATTTCTTTGTTTTATTTTATTTAATTTTATTTATTTAGGATTTTATGTATCGAAAGGAAAGGGAAGTTACTTTCCTTCAATAATCCTTACGAGTACCTATAACGAAGAAAAATCACACGAATTAACACGGACGAGTTTGCAGTTTAATATAAATTTCGGTTTCGATCGTTATACAGTGACGAATATATGCGAAGCATAATCCGGTCGCAATGATACATGTGATTGTTGCAATTCGAAAATAAATCATTACGTCATACCAGAGACATTCGTCATATAATAAAACAAAAATACGGTCAAATACACACATACACGCACACATAAATTATATAAAGAGAGAATATTCAGAAAATAGCGCTTCCCATATAATTATAATGAAAAATGTGGGATACTTAGCTTTTCTGCCCTACGTAACGGCACACGATACTTTAAAAAAAAAGAAGATTTGTGAATAGAATTATAAATAATATGTGGGGATGCCCTTAGAGCGACTAGTATTGTCCCATTTGGTGCCGGGAAACGACTGACTAAATTCAAGCTCTTCGGGAATTCTATGACCCGGATACCTTAATCAAAATCCCCCACTCGTCAACTCATTATCTTTACATTTTCGGATATATCGCGCAGATTGGTTCCAGGGTGGGATTGGCAGATACTTGGAATCATTACAGCTACCAGGCTATCCTCGCTGTGGTAAACGACTATGTGAACTTTTACGCCATTTTTTTTTCAATTCCGGAGCTGGGAAGAATTCTGCCACAAGCATTTTTTGTCAGTAAATAAGTTGAAACGCGACGATCCAGGCAGATTTGGCAAAGTTTTCACGGGAACATGGAAGATTTCTACGAAAAAGGGTCACGTGAGTGTCCGGCTACTCGGCTGATTGATACAAGGTTCAAATGTATGGCGTTGAACGTGCCCATTGAGTTTAGCACGTCAATTCCGGCATCTAATTCGTCCAGCTTTGTACGAGCCCCGTGAGCCCTTAGAATAGTTCCAAAGACATTGATACGAATAATAGGGAGATCCGAGTATTCAATCAATCGCGTTTGATAGCCGTGCAAAGCGTCACCGAGACGAGGCAGCGGCCACCTCCCGGAAACCGCGACTAACTGACGATATTGCGAATGCAAATTGCGGATGTATGAACACTAGGGTGGTTCTTATTTGGGTCATTTATGAAATTTGATTGGGGACCGGTGTCGATCGATGGCAAAAGAAAAAAAAAAATTTTTTGAGCCAAGTTTGAACCTCTTAGTCCAACTACTTCACCGCCCGAGAAACAGGTGAAGTTTCCCGTTTCAAATACACGCAATTTTTTTCTATCCAGGCAATTATATTGGTGGGAGGACTAATTATCCTTGAAAAAATCCAATACTATATGGAATTCGCGAGTATATAAACCCTACTTTCAGGAAAAAAATATAACACATGTTTGGGTCATTTTTAGATTTTTCACTCTTTTTTTAATTAAAAATTGATGAATCTGTATAAAACCTGAGAAAAGTGGGACAAAATTGACGTAAAACATTTAACTCAACCTTCCCGAACGATCACAATCAATGTAGGGTCCCGTAACTCTCAAATATTTTATTTATTTCAGAATTATCCCAATAACTTGCAGGACGATCGTCAGGGACCGGTGCGAAGGTGCGTGTAAATGTGGCATGAAATGACCCATGTGTCATATTTTTTTCCTGAAAGTAGGGTTTATACCCGTGAATTTCATATAGTATTGGATTTTTTTAAGAATAATTAGTCCTCCCACTAATATGATTACCGGGATGGAGAAAAATTGCGTGTATTTTAAACGGGAAACTTCACCTGCTTCTCGGGCAGTGAAGAAGTTGGACTAAGAGGTTCAAACTAGGCACAACATTTTTTTTTTGCCATTGATCGACACCACTCTCCAATCACATTCCAAAAATGACCTAAATAAGAACCACCTTGATGAACACATACAGCCACATGAGCCGAGCAGGGGAAGCGGAGGGCGGTGGAGGGTTTCTGGAATTTTCGCCTCGCTTCATCGGCCATGGGTTCAGACTGACTGCGCCATAGTAGGTCACCATGTCGATTGATCTAAAGATCTTATATGAAAAGATCTCATTGGATGGACCGTTGGCAAAAAGTTAGACCATAATGGGTGGATCGTGGATTTGCCGGTCTAGATCATGCCGTACATGTTTAGCCTTACCAATAGCTATACTGATAATAAATTGACCATTAGAAATGTTAATTGACCACTTGTAATAATAATTGAAGTCAAATTCGAAATTTTGTCAGTGACTGTACAACTGTTTCACCTGTTTCAGGCGATACTCCTCATTGCTATAATTAATTTCGTCGACAATTACTCAGTCGATCAATTCAAAACGAAGCACATTCGATCTGTTAATGGTAAATCTTGACTACATAATTTTTTCAGAAATTCCGTGCATTCGTTTTGCAACCATTAACGTCTGCAGAAGCCGTTTTCCCACAAGCGACCGTGTTTAATTTATAAATTCACCACTATTGAATTCTGTAATGAAAAATTTTGAAATAATTATTATTCTACCATGACTTATCGTTCCTCAAATTTTCAAGATTTTTGGCGAAGAACCCTTCGATACCTTCCCTACGTTCAAGATAAGACCATCATCAAAAGATCCGTATGTCTAAAATTAGAAGAAAACATGGTTAAAAAGACGAAAAACCAATAGATATGAGGTTCGAAGGAGAAGCAGCAGCAGCATCAACAGCATCAGCGGTGACATCGTCGTTCGGAAAGTAGAGAGAGCCCGGTCAGAAAGGTAAAAAGAAGTGCGCTATATACCGGTTCGGTTAATACGCAAGCAAGTATAATCCCCCCCGGTGGCGGTTACGGCGGCGCCGCTTTCGTTCGGCGGGCCAGGAAGGGACGGTCGGGTCGTCGGGGGGGTTGGAAGAGGTTAGCGGAGCCCTGTGCGACTGGTGGCTTAAAATGTGACACGGGCTTTGGCAACGACGAAGAGGTTGCGAGGGGTACGACGAGGTTTGCCGGGGGGGTGGGTGAGCGAGGCGCCGCGGGAGCGCGCGAGCTCGGGTCAAACCACTTTGCACCGGCGGTGGCGTTAAGTCGCCTGAATTACCTTCAACCGCGGGCGCGGAAAACCCTCTTTGAGGAACAGACCATAATGCGACTGGAGCACCCGTTCTCCCTCTTCCCCTCATCCCAGACTTGCCGCTACCATCCCCCCCCCGTGGAACCCACCCCCAACGGCACGGCCGTTTGACGCGGCCGTGTTTTACGCACCCTTGCGCCCTCCACCCTCCCACGTCGCATATACGAAAATATAGCAACGAACGTGTGTGTTTCACGTTCGCGGAGTTTGTATACGGGTGGCTCGGCGACACGCAAATGGGACCCCAAGACGTAATTTTAATGGAGTAAAATTCATAAGTAACGGAAGGAGCTACTTGTACGTTCGTCCGTAAGCTGCAAAGCGAAACGGGCAAAGAGGTCCGGAAAGAGGCGGTGCGGTGCGGGGGGGGGGGGGGGGCGAGGAGTTGTTTGCGAGAGTCCGGGGTGGGTGAGGGGGTGGATAACGTGGGATTACGGAGGCCGGGAGCGCGCCCTGGTGGTGTCTACGGGCGAGATACGTGTGCGCGACAACGATAAAAGCGCGGGCGGGCGCGGGCGCACACGGCTCTCTCCGGCCATTGAGAGAGCGAGAGGGATGCTGCGTACACGGAGAGCTTACACGGGAAATCGCGCGGAGGTGCCACCGGCTGCCGTTGGAGGCAGGAGTGGGCGGGGGGAAGGCGCGTTGGTCGAGACTTTGACTTTGACGTGCAATTAAAAGAACATTTTCCGCTCGTCGAGCATTTCGTTGGATTCGGTGGGCTCTTAGAAAACGCAGCATCGAACGAGTACGCACCCAGCTGGTCCGACATGGCTCGCAGAGGACGCAAAAGAAGAGTTGGACAACCCGGGTCGGGGGGGGGGGGGCTGAGAGGGGTGGCGGAAGTGTCGCGGGTTACTTTGACGCGGCATTGTTTGCTTGCAAAGCTTTGCAATCGTCGCCGGCGCCAATCGACGAGTTTCGTCGAGGTTCGTTCGCAATTTATGTTACTCCGTCTGATTGCAGCGGGCTTCCGGTAATAAGCACGGGAAAATGTCGTCAAGTTGACAATCGTGGATGCGGAAGGTTTCACGAACAAAGTTTGAACTTCGAACAACGATTCGATCATTTCCCGGAAAGTCGTTTTTCGTGTGCTTGGAAGCGATTTGATTCGTTGAATTCGGTATATTGATATTTCCTAACAATAAGGAGCATTAAACAGTTGTATGTCGGTATACGTCCGGTTTGGAACAAAGCCGACTCCATATAGTTACGTCCTGTTTGGAGGCGTAACGTTTTGTTTCGGATACGACCTTTGTTTAGAATATGACTTGCGTGTGTTGAATTATATACATGTACTAGGAGTGCATGAATTATTTTGATTGAATTATACGGAAACTAGGGAACGAGCGAAAAAGAAGAGTTGGAATGACCTATACAAATTTCTAGATCGGCATTTTTAATGTTAGGATTAATATTTCTAATTGAACATTCTTTTTCTGATGGAATTATTCGGAAATAAGAGAAAAAACAAGTGAGGTATATTTAGGTTAGGCTGACCCATATAAATAACCTATATGGATTTTAGAGTCAAACCGAATTCTCTTTGTTCATCGATATGAGTACCTCGACCTCATTCAAGATTATTTCGAATTGCTTAACAAAATTTCGAGATCCTTAACTAGGTATATCTGTGAAAAATTAAAAAAAACCCTCTCAAAAAATGAACCAACTCGTCTTGGTATTGGCCAATTTTGAATCCGGAGAATTGCCAATTTAAAGAACTCTTTTTGAAAATATTTGGAATAAAATTTGGGGTGGTGAATCCGTGAAAATTCGTCCGAAGCCCATATAAGAACCGCCCTAAAATATACATACGACAGTACCTCGGCATACGTCCTGTTTGGTATAAGCCCAAATAATTGGAACGAATTAAAGCTGTATACCGAAGTACGACTGTATCTTCGATCATATATATATCAATGGAGAAATGAGATAAAATAACAAAGAAATTAATGTATCGTATAAGAATACAAGGTTTCGTCGTACCGAATGAATTAATCCGAATGTATTGAATAAAAAATATCCTCTCTCGTCCTGCAGTTAGGACGACACTGCCAATAAATCAGTTCTCCACCATCCTCCTTCCTCCCCTCCGGTCTGACCCCGCAAAAAAACATCGTTATCACGGTCACAGTTGAACCTACATTAAAACTCTCGCAAAAAAAAAAAAAAAAAAAAAAAAAATTATCGTCTATTTTTCAATCATTGCCACGTTTGCTCCGTTGAAAGTTACGGGTGATGGATCAATGATTGAAACGAAGCCTTGGAGTGTAAATTTCGTTCGGTAATGGCCGATAAACGATTGGTTCTCGATAAAACGTAACGCAGCACTTTTTTCGGTACGCGGTAAATATGTTGGCGAGTCAGTTGGACGAAGCGGATAGCAGACGTCAGCTGTTCGTTACGAGGGCAACGTTTGGAGCGTTATCCCCTTCCCTCCGCCTTTCGGCCCCGCATCGGAGCACTTCACTTCCGGTTTGCGTCGGTTCCTCGCGCACGGGAGCCACGGGACAGTCGGGCCACCTGCGCTGAATGCTCGTTGCACGGGGTCCCCCCCTCCGGCCCATTTTCACCGATGGTCCAATGTCTATTACGCGTATATAAATATATGTATATTAAGGTGGTTCTTGTTAGGGTTATTCTCGAATTTTTGTCGCGCCGGAGTTTTAATCGATGCGACGACGAAAACAAAAGGCTTGAACTTAATTTCAGTTTTTTAGTTCAACTTGTATGATGCGCTGGGATGAGGTGCAGGTTTTCGGTGAAAATGGGTGCAATTTTTCTATGTTTCGGTGATTGCGAAATATATGCGATGGGATATATGCGAGGTGACTAATTATTCGTGGAAACATTCAATGCCATATGGAATTAAGGCTTGTAAATCCTACTTTCACGAAAAAAACTATATATAAGGGTCATCTCATGGCCTTATCCAATTTATGCAAATAATTTTGATAGAGATCAAATATCCAAAGGTCTTAGGGCCAAAGCCCTCTAAAATTGACATGAAATACCCTAAATAACCTTTTCAAACAACCACAATTAATGCGGGACCCTGGGACACTTTAATATTCTAGATATATCAAAATTATTTGAATAAATTGGAAGATAATCGTCAGAGAAATGGTGTAAATGTGGTACGAAATGACCCACATTAAATGTATGTTGTTTTCTCAAAAACAGAGAAATTTTTCCCAGAATAATTAATCCCTCCGTAAATATAATTACCGAAAAATAACAAAATTGCATGAATTCTAAACAAGAAACTTCATCCCGTATCGGCGTGCATTAAGAGGTGGACCGAAAAACTCAAAGTCCGGTTAGAACATCAGTTTTTTCTTCGTAACCGATCGGGACCCCGGCGCGATCAAATTTCGAAAATGACCCCAATAAAACCCACCCTAATCCCAACACCCCCGCACCCACACACATACCTACATATGTATACAGCTCCACGATTGAAACGTCGGGATTGCGAAGCGGGTGTCTGCCGGGCGTTAGTTGAATCGCGGCAGATGGCTTCGCGCACACAGAATCGCACGGTCGACGCTCGTTGCGGATTCTGCGGCACGTATAACTCGATCCTATGGTCCAGCCAAGTTTCTCACTCTCCATTTCGATTTGGATCGTTCTACCGTCCTAGCCAACGCTTTGAAACACCGGAAAAACCTTTTCCAAAAAAATTCATGAAAAAAAAACAAAAAAAAAAAACGATAAGAGGAAGAACGACGACGAGAAACGTTCGAACCATGAAGTCCGAGGACGATGGAAATGGGGGTTTAAAGCCGTGCAAGCCCGATGGGCGATGGTTATGGGACGAGGAGCACCTCGCTGTCAAACCGGAGGGCATACGGGGTTATTTCTCCGATGGCGCCATTATCGCCCCCGTGTGTGTGTGTGTGTGTGTGTGTGTTCTATGGTGTCCCCGGGTGGATGTTCCGTACAGGGGGGGGGAGGGGGGTGCGATAAAACGGCGGCAACGGCGCTGATGGACGCGCCCGCGCGTCCACCGGAAGTTGACCACGGTGAATCCGCAGCGTTACGGGTTGCGGTCTCGTGGCGGCTCTCGCAGTCAGGTTCGAACATTGCGTCGCGACGGTCGACGGTGGATGCGCGCGGCGAACGTCGCGTTTTCACTCCCTTCCGGGAACCGCGACTGATAACAAACGAAAAATAAATAAAAATAAATAACGAATAGAAACCATTTTATTTTTGATGTTTCTATTTTTGTAAATGAAAAACGGTTGGAGGATGTATTAAATAAAAGTGTTAAAGAGTTTGCAAAATTATTATTGATTTTTTAACGTTTTTTATATCGATTAATTCGGGGATTGATGAAAAACATTGCTGTTGGATCGCTCGATCGATGTGGACCGGGGTTGACGATAGGAGGAGCAATCGTCGACGTCGTCAAGGTCACGAGAGATCGGATGGTCCTGGATTTTTGAAATCGACGTCGTTTTAATTCATTTAGCAAATTTATCGGAGTTAAACGTTTGAGTTTGTGTTTTTTAAATTTTTGTTCCCTTCTGTTTTAATTAAATTGGACCGCTTAGCAAGTTGAGTGTTTTGTTTGGTACGAGTTGGTCGAATGTGGACGTGATCCAACGGTGGTTCCAATGTTGACGAGTGTGGGATCGATGATGGTCGGAAATTTGGGAAAAACGAAGAAGCCCGATTACGTCATGGGCGGTTCAACGTGGTTGCTCGTGGGATGCTTGTTGCTGATCGGTCAGGTTCAAGGTCAGTGAAGATCCTGGTTAGCTTTGGAATCTGTCGCGCATATGTGGGTGAACCCTTTTTTATCTCCATCATGGGGTATTGGGGGGGGGGGGATGAGGGAGAAGAGCCGAGACAGCTTTGATTCATTTCGAAATGTCCGTCCTCTGTGCTTTGGGATCTATACATATATGTTGGGATGTCAAGCGAGAAAAATACTTTTTTCAGCAGGTCTTGAATTCGTAGAACAGAATATCAGAAAACTTCTGGTTAAATTTGCCCCCAATTGGATTGTTTCAAGAGGTTGTGCAATTTTTGTATGAATTTTTAATTTGGCGAACACGTGACGAAAATAGTTTGATCAGTTAAATTCGATGTTTCCAGCAAATAGAAATTTGCGCGAGCGTAATTTTGGTTTGGAAACATTTTTGTAAGTTTTAAATAATTGTTGGTGATGGAAGAAACTTTGTTTGTTGAATCCATGATTCTTTATTTTGAGTTAGCGGAGTATAGTTTATTGCAGTTAGTTTTAATCTCCGAATATCGATATTTGCCGCGAAAATTAATTTCGAACTGATCGAATAATTTTTTTCACGTGTTAATCAAATGCAAAGTCGCTATAATGACTGTGGAACCTCTTGAAATAGTTTCATTGGGGTCAGATTTGGCCAGATGGCTTCTGATTGTGTATACATAAAATCTGAGAGCTACTGAATTTTTTTTTCTTTCCAAAAACACACTTTAATATATATGTAGGGAAAAAAAGATCTACCCAGACTCTGGGATCTCAAGATCCGGCGAGATTTCTCGGGTTCGAGCTTCCAATGTCCATGAATTTTTTATTCCGAGATAGACGAGCGGCAACGTCTTAGTCTCAGACACAAAAGTCGAAAGCTCACTGCTGCTGCTGCTGCTGCTGCTGCTGCTGCTGCTACGAGGATTCCACGAATCTCATTTGCAATGAGAAACCGTCCCATTTGATATGCTTCTTCAATCCAATTTTTTGTCGAGTTCATCATCCAATAAAACCTTCACGATAAATTGTTGAGCCGTAAAATCTCATCCGAGATATTCAATAAAATAGAAAAACAAAACCGGAAAACCGAAAGAAAAACATTTGACCGATAAACGACGGCAACGATATTAAATCGGCAAAATATTTTGTAAATTTTTTGACAATTATTCATGCACAGTAATATCAATAATGATCTAGCATTTGATTGCTATTTTCCTTAGTTCTACTAATTTTTAGGGTTAATTTTATTTACAAAGTGATTTCGACAAATAACTAAGAATCGGTAATTTTCCGTAAGCTTGGAGAATTTGTCGACGGATGCAGTTAAAATGAGAAAAGTATCATTCATTCGATTGTATCTAAAATATTTTCCGGACCAAATAACAATGATTATAATTGTTATCAGGCAATCGTTAACATTTTGACATTTTTCGATAATTATCAATAATTCAGATAATTTATTGTCTCACAATATATTACAGTATTTAATAAGAATTTTGATTCATGATCATTCAGTGATAAAAGTATTTAAAAATATTTTTATACTGTGGTATGGTCGATCGTTGCGCCTCTCCGCGATGGGCGGGGAGGGGGGGGGGTGGGCTGGAGATTACGAGAACGAACAAATTGTTCTACAAATTCGAAACTGTTTCATTTCGACATTTCAACGTGCTTGGCTTCCGTTTAATTCCAAGAGAACGTTTAAATTCAACCAATCACACATCCCCCGTCTGGTTATTGCACTTGGATCATTTAATTTTATTAGATTTGAATTCAATTAGTCACTTAATTACCGCGCCTCTTCGTTATACGGCTCCATGTATATAATGTATATTATATATTATATACGTACTATATCCATATGAAATATAAGATATAGGGGAGGTCGGGGCTAGTTGCAACATTTTTGCGAAAACTTGAATATCTTACAATTCCCTCAACTTTCTTCATTTATTATTGGATTATTTATTATCTTTTCTATTTCTTATTGGGTTCTATCTATTTTTTTCCATACAGGATCTTGTTCATTGGGTTTTTTACCATTTTTGTGAATTTTTGTGAGCCGCAATCGCACTAAAATATGAAGTTATTGGACTTTTCAGTGTCTCAGACAGTCTTAATTTAAGAAGAATATTAATTTGAAAAATCGTGTTATCGTTAATGTGCCAGTCGAGAAAATCGTCTTGCAGTTTGAAGGTATAGGATAATTTAAAAAGCCACTGGGGCTTCTCTGGGAAGATAGCGGAAGCCGAATAATAATTATTTTTCAAGAAATTAATCAGTCTTATGCCGAAAAAGAAATACTTTTATGTATTTTATAATGCATTCGTTGATTGTAGTATTTAAAGTTTAATTAACGATGGGAATCTTTGATCATAATACCATTGATACCCGACTTCTAACCAACTTTTCCTTCTCGTCGACCGATTTCTCACCTCTTTTATAAAGCTTCAGAGCCTTCTTCCAGCAGTATTTTCCATTGTATAGTTTTGCACTCTCAAAAAAAAAGATAAAATAAACGCCACGAGCAAGCGTACTAAAGCTACTACTATCTCAAACAATTGCTTCGGGCAAGTTTTTAAAGTGTTACAACTTACTCCAAGCGAGTGTTACTTTTAACCCCGAATTGTCTACTCTGTGTTTATTTAAAGAATGAAATAAAAAGAATGCATGAATACATCGCAAACTCCATGTAAAAATAATCTGCACATGGATGACAATAAAAAATTAGCTAAAATCGATCAAAGAAATAAGTAAAATATTGAATGCAGTCGAAAGAGTACAATATACTTCTACTCATTATCTTTTCTCAACGCAATGCAAAAAAAAAAAAACCGTCTATGATGCTGACGTAGGTGCGACTGGCGTGAAGACGAGGTACGCAAAAATCCTAAATTTCATTATCGCGTTTTAACCATTGAATTTTTTTTTACCCCAAATTTTATACTCGGTGTTTCTAAGAAAAATGTATTAATAAGCACATGAATACATCGCAAAGTTCACGTATAAATAATCTGTGGATGGATGACGATCGAAAATAAGCTATGATCGAAGAAAAAAAGGATTCTAATATATATTTAGTGCTCTAATATAGGAGAGAGCAATCAAAATAGTATAACGTAGTAAATTTATACCTTACTATCCCTCCTCAATTCAATGTGAAATAATTTAAAAAACTGTCATTGATCTGTCGTAGGTGCGACTGGAGTGAAGACGAGGTACGCAAAAATCTAAATTTAATTATCGCGTTGGAACGATTTAATTATTTTTTCTTCGTTTCGTAGATATACGAATTTTCACAACCTACCCTTGTTACTTATGACCCCGTTCGCCCCTATATATATAGGCGGGGAGCCATGGTGTAATATCTTTCGTGGCAGTTGAGAAAACGTGGATGTATAGCGAACGTTGGTATGGGAGAGGGAAGACAGGTGGCGGAGGTAGATTCGATTAATTATAAATTCAATTAAGTCACGAGATTATTCTCGTAGACGGAACGAGCCGGAGAACCGAAATCCCCCGTGGGGAGGAGGCCTTAATTAGCCGGCGATACATCATCGGGTATTTTAGATATGCCCGAACCGCACCGACGAAAGAGCCATGGATTTGGTCCGACAGTCTCTCGCTCTCGGTCATTCGGTCCGACCTGCTACATACCCAGTGCATTACACCGTAGCGCTAGCTACATGTACATACAATGTATATATGGGATATTTTACGTCAAAGCGGACGGACGAAACATTCAGGATTTTTTTTTTGGCTTTCGTTTGACCTCAAAAACACCCTTTTAGAATGTTTGGATCGCCCTGGCCTACCATCCTTGGAAAAATTAGGGACTACCCGAAAATGAGGAAAAGCGTACTTCGACATGATTGAAAGTTTTCATTTTTTTACAATTTCAGTCGGTCTAAAAATGAAATTTGCCAGAATTTCAGAGTGAGATCTTTATTGCAACCATTTTTTTTTCAATGAAAAAAGTTACGAGTTGCTTTCATTTATTTTCTTCTGCTTGTTATGATTGTTCCTTGTTAATCAATCAATAAAAGACGATTATAATAATCATGATGTTAAAAATAATAAAAATATTACTCATTTCGTTAAGGGTTTGAATAACTAATAATATTTTAATTAGATATATTTGATGATATCTTTTATTGTGAAAGAAGAAAAAGTTGCAATACAGATCCCACTCTAAAATTTTGGCAAACTTCATATTTTGACCTACTGGAATCACAAAAAAAAAAAAAAAAAATTTCCAATCATGTCGGAGTATGTTTTTTCTTATTTACGAGTATTTTTTTATTGTTTGAGTTTTTAAGGTTGATCCACAAATTCCGAAAAAATCCAGGGGTGTTCTTGCGATCAGACGAAAGCCAAAGAAAAATCATTCACCGAATTGGCATGGGTCAGAATTTCGACCGAGCGATTTGCCGTGGAATACCTCATATATATGTTGCATGTACGGCTGCGCGCGTTGGTCCCGCGGTGTCTCCGTCGCGCACACACGTGCTCCGGGGAGCAGCACAAATTGTTCGTGTCCGGTGTATGCGTAGTGAATAAAACGTGTTTTATCAGACCCGTTGTCGCGTACATTCGTCGAAGCGCAACTTTTTTTTTTTCTTGCGTCTAATTTTTTTCGCGACTCCCTCTAACAACGTCGACTGGTTGTTTTTTTATTAAAAAAAAAAATTTGTAACTGCACCAATTGTTTAATTTTCGGGGACAAACGTCGCGCCCGAAAAAAAAAAAAATGAGCGAATGGATGGAGCGCGAGGTCAATTATCGTGACCTCTTTTCATTATTAATTTCATGCTGAATTATTATCCGGCATCGCAAAAAATATAAACAAACAAATAAAATAAAATAAAAAATCAGGAAGATACAAATTTTTTGAGCTACAAAAATCGCCGGAAAAAATGATGAAAACCCGAATTAAAAAAAAAATGAAAAAGAAACGCGAGAGACATAATTTATGATACTCGCGTCCGCTACGCGGTCTTTCACGAATTTCGGTGCAAACGAAAAATAAATTTTTGCCTCTCATCGCGCGACGGTTCTTTGAACTCCAAATATTTTTCATTTATCATTATCATTGTTATTTCTATTTCGGGGTTGCATAGCGTTGCGTTTGAACGAATTTACGAGCGTTCCAGTTTGCACTTCCGTATTTATTATATCCCGGCTGGATGATGTCACGTTGCTCCGAATATTTAGCTTGCGAATCGCCGGTAGCCCGGCCGCGAAGCGTCCGACGGGTTTATTTTCGTGCATCGACGATGGTGGAACGCGCGAGCCGTGTACGCCGCGGGTCGGAGGCTTTATCCCGCGCCGGGTCGAAGCCTCCAACGGCATCGTTTTGCAAATGTTAAGCTCGTGTTCTCGCATTCTTTCGTTAGCCGCGCGTGTTCATATATATTATTTATAAGTGTATATGAATAACGTTACGCGATAGCGAATCGTGCAAGCGTATCGAAGCGTGTATCGCGTATGTTTGACGTTAATCCACGGGATATTATATTATATATGAGACGATCCATGTCACTTCAGCCGGTAGAAAAAAAAAAATTAGACAAATAATTTTGAAAAATCGAATTACTTTATTGAAACATATTCACCGAGTGTCCAAGAAAAAGATCAGAAATTTTTTTTAAAATGTTGATACTTGGTGAATATGTTTCAATAAAGTAACTTGATTTTTCAAAATTATTTGTGGATTTTTTTTTTTTTACTGGCTGAAGTGACATGGATCGTCTCATATATATATCTGCAGCCCGAGAATGTAGAGCGGTTAGAAATACGTTGAAAAGTCTTGTCTAGAAAAAGTCTAGAAAAGTCTAGAAAAATTGTACAATTATAAATGACATTGTTATATTATTATATATTATAGTTATCAATTTCGTTTAAACATTGAATTGAAATTCGTAATTAGATCTAATATATATGTTATTCTATCATATATTGGGAAATATATATTCCTATACTACTGTGTACATTATATATTTTTGGATTTGGTTTTAAAAATTAAATCGAAATTTGTAATTATTTCTTTCATTTTCTATTTAATCGTATGAATCTGTAGATTATATTATAAATGTATATTCTTGTTCTCATCTCAATTCTATATATTTTAGACTGGTTTTTAGGAAAAAAAAATTTCCCGGGATTCTCCACATTTGAAGTAGATGCTATAACAAGAGTCCTGGCCAAATTTAAGCTCAATCGGATCATTCTAAGTGGTTCCGCGGCGATGAAATCGATTTCGCCTCTGATCAACACGTGAGATAATTATTTTTCTAGTAAATAGCGCCGCATTCGGCTAATATAAGTATCCGGCCATCGAAACTAAGTGCAATTAATCTATTACGTTCCCTTGCAATAGAAAAAAACAACAATTAAAAACGTAAAAAAACTGTTTTAATTCGAAAGAACGGTCACGTAATGAATTTCCAATTTCCAATTGGATACAATGCAAGCAGATAGGTAGAAAAAGTGATGAATGCAACAAATTCACTTATTAATTAATTCTCTCATTAATTAAACAATAACAATTATTTTATATTCAAATATTAATCTAGAATCTTGTCATGAAATTATGTGGATTTAGATGTTACAACAAGACTCCTGTCTAAATTTGAGCTCAATCGGACCATTCTAAGAGATTCCATCGCGGGATTCCACACAATTGAATAAAAGATTTAATAATTTATCACCAATTTCGATTCAATTTCAAACCAAATTCAAAGAACAAAAAATTGTATAAATATATAATAAATATTTCTACAATTTTGTACAACGAGATTTCCAAATAGAATTCCTAATATGATAGACCCTAATATACATATATGTTTATCTTGCGAACGAATACGTTGTGTTTGTTCGAAAGATGAGCGACCTATCTGGTTTCCGCTGTGAATTATTGTGGGATCGATTGTCGACGCGACAATCGCGATTATGATAACAACAAATGCGTCGATGCTATCGGAGCACACACATGGACCGTATAGGGGTGCTGTGCGTGGGGGAGGGGGGTTGTTTCGCGTTTCTCGACACATACAAAGGCATGCATTCCCAACCGGAGCATCAGCCGCGCCATCGTGTCTATAACAGTAACGATGCGTTGCAATAACGCCGCCTGACAAATACGCTACGTGCAAGCCACGTAAATTCTGTACACATTGCTTTGTTTACGTTAAATTCGTCGAGTCTACTGTAAAACCCGTGAATCCGACGAACCTCGGTCACGAGTCTACCGCGAGAGCTTTATCAAACGCCACTGCGTACGATCCCTTGCCAAAGAGTATCGAGTACAGTCGCCACCCGGTATGGCATTTTTTTTTTCATGTCTTCTCTCGCGATGAAAGGAACTCCGAAGTGTAAAGTCCGCAGTGTATTAAACACAGAATTTATCCTGAAGGCGCAAGGTGTCTCTCGTTGAACAGTCCGGTTGAACGTTTATTATTGTTGTTATTATTATTATTATTATTATTATGATAATAATATAATAATAATAATAATAATGATTATAATAGTAATAATTATTTTTGTTATTATTATTATTATTATTATTATTATTATCATCAATAATAAAAATAATAATTATTATTTTTATTAATAATATTTATAATAATAATAATTACTATTTTTATAAATAATATTTATTATTATTTATCGTTATTATTATTATCATCTATAATTCTATAATTATTATTATCATTTTTATTAATAATAATAATATTTATTATTATTATTATTAATAAAAATGATAATAATAATCATTATTTTCATTATTATTATTATAGTTGTTATTTTAATTAGTAAATAAAAAGATTTATTCACAATTTCGACATCAATCGATTCGATTTACGAATAATGACGAAAAAAAAATCAATAAAAGCCGTCGCACAGTCGCAAGCTCGCGAAATTTCATTCACCATAATAATTATCGTGTGAACATACCGCGTGGCGAATTGTCTGGCCCGAAAACGCCACCACTACAATTCAACGCGAAACAACTTTATAATTGGCACGCCAAAAAACGAGGTGAAAAATTGGACAAAAATCTGGGGAAAAATGTGAAAAAAAATCCAGCTCCGGTTTAACGTTTGATGGGACTGTACCGTCGAAAAACCGCTCCGATGTATTCATCATCCGCTCGAACTAAGCACCTAGGTACGCTCTTATACGTAAGAATATGAGCTCCAGTGCATACACCTGTAAGATGAATGAATGAATATGCGGGTAAAACGTTGGGGCAACGTTGTGCAGTATATTTTCAAGGATACAGCTTCGCTCTTGCATTACGTAGTCTTGTAAATGCATATACACTAGGGTGGGTCTTTTTTGGTTCTTTCATCATTTTGATCGGGACCAGGTCTCAATCGATTGCAAAAGAAGAATTTAAAATGTTAAGCTCAATTTGATATTTCTAGACTATCTCTCACTACGCGCTGATTTGAGGTGAAGTTTCCCGTGTAGAATATATGCAATTTTTCTATTTTTTGGTATTTATATTGGTAGGGTGACCGATTATTCGTGAAAAAATTCAATAACATATGAAATTGACACTTATGAACCTTACTTTAACGAAAAAATATGTACATATCGACGCTGCTTACGAAAACTAGCATGTTTCAAATTTCTTACGAAAACTAGCACGTTTCGGCTTTTGACACGAAAACTAGCACGTTTCGATCTTCACCGCGAAAACTAGCATGTTTCGGCCTGCTTATTTTAGGGGTCGAAGCCGAAACATGCTAGTTTTCGCGGCGAATATCGAAACGTGTTAGTTTTCGCGGTGAAATTAGAAACGTGCTTGTTTTCGTAAGAAATCTGAAACGTGCTAGTTTTCGTAAGCAGCGTCGATATATGGCTGACTGCATTCCATGAGGATTATCATATGATGCGTTCAAATAATTAGATACTTATTGGACAGGGAAATAACTAGAATATCTGAAGGTCCTGGGGTCCCTTCTCGCCCAAAGTTGACCCAAAATACCTTACACAATCTTCTATAACAAACACAATCGATTTAGGGTCCTGGAATTCTCTAATATCTCAGTTATTCCAACATTATTTGAATAAACTTTGCGATAGTCGTCACAAGAACGGTGTAAACGTGGCATGAGATATGTTTATTTTTTCGTGAAAGTAGAATTCATACGCGTTAATTCCATATGGTATTGGATTTATCCAGCAATAATCAGTAACCCCTACAATATAACTACCAAAAAATAGAAAAATTGTTTGTTTTTAAAACAGGAAACTTTCTTTCAAACCAGCGAGTAGTAAGCATTGGATTAGAAATGTCAAATCAGGCTAAACATTTTTCTTATTTCATTCGAAATCGATTGCGCCCCCGGCGCGATTAAAATTGAAAAAATTATCCAAATAAGAACCACCTTGATATACACATACATATATAGATACACGTTATGCATAGAGATGCATTATATGGTGAAGAAAAGCGTTTTCATTTCTTATAGCTGAAACGTCGAGTAATAATGTACGTAACGTGGCCTCCAACCGAGTCTCTCCCCGCCCCCGTTCCCTTCCGCCGTTCGCTCGAAAAGCTTCTAGCCCGAAAAACGCATCGTCCGTTGCCTTTGCCTTCGCAAGCCGTGCGCGTAGTTCCTCGAGCGACCGTAAGAGCGCATAGCTCTCGCCGCGTCTCTTCGCGCGCTATATTTAGACGACTCTTCCAATTCGTTTTGCTAGCACGAAGCTCTTCGACTTAGCTCGTTGCAGTCGAGATTTTTCGGAAAATTGCAACGAAACTATAACGACGCTGCCGACGCTCGCGGTCTCGACGCGTCGAACTATTTCTACGAATAAATTTCTTAACGAGAAGACAACGAACCGAAGACGAACCGAGATACGCGCGCGAGAGCGCCACCTATCCGGCGTCTTTCGAAACTCACGTACAATATTATTTCTCTACTGTCGTCGCGCGGCCGATGCCCGCGATTGCGTGCTAAATATGTATTTCATATACAGGGTGTCCGGGTTAACTTCACCGGCTTTGATATCTCATTTGTTTTTGATGATGGAGAATTATCGAATACTGACGAAAGGGCTGAAGGGTTTGGGATTAGAAAAATGTAAGCTTATTCTTAACCTTATTTTAAAAATATTGTCTGATTTAAGTAAATTGAACATTGAAGAAATATTGATTTAATAATGGAGCAGGGGTATTTAGATTAGAAGATATAAGCTTATTTTTAACCTCAATTGTGAAACCTTGACTAATTCGTAGAATCAAAACATTCAAAAACGTTTTATCGGGTACCGGAAAAGTATTGTTTATGTAAAAACGGGTGAGCTATTTTTAAACCTTAATTTGGAAACATCAACTCATTATTTTTTACGCTCGAGGTCGTGCGAAGGTTGCGTAATAGGTTGTTGGAAAAAAGTTCACCTCTAACTTCACGCCATGATGGAAAAAAATATCTCGTCATTTCGAAAAAAAAAATCAATAATCTCGGATATATTTTTTGTACAGAACAGTATTTTTTCCTGGCTAGAAGCCATTTTTCTTTTTTTTGCATAACATTTCTTTTCATCGATGAATAAAAGGAAAATTGTGAAGGTGGTCAAGTTAGCTGGGACACCCGGTATACACGATGTATAAATATACGTTAGTGAATATCGTCCCGACGCGTAAGTACAAAGATAAGCACGTACGTTGCCACGACGTTACGTGATATCACGGGCCAGAAGATTCCGTGGAATATAATTATTCATGGGCTGGGACGAGCTCCGGCGGAAGGTGAGATTTCGGCCGTAGCGGCCAAACATTCATGGAGAAAACTCAGAACCGGTGGTAAAACTGCCGGCACATCTACTTCGCTTTTTCCACGCGGTTCCACGAGTCGAGGGAAAGAATGTAATTGCAAACAGAACGGATATACAACCGGAGCTTTTGAGATATTCCGAGTTACATTCTGTGAATAAATTATTTTCTAATTTCTCGAAAGCGACTCGTTCCGCTTCGTTTTGTATTATCACGTACTTGCAGCCGCGATTGCGACGTCTTCAGCAGCTTTTCGGGTATTCGAGTTGTGGAAATTCGGCAAATCTGGAAAAGTACCAGTTTTTTTTTTTATTTCGTAGATTTAGATTAATTTTTTGATTCGTTGGAAAGGATTCGTTCGAAAGGGTTGATGGATTCTTTTATGAGTATAAGAAGCCGATGAAATTGGTCTTATTTTTTTGTTTTACGACGGAAATTGGGCTTGTTATTGGCGTTGGAAGATAATTTTTAGTTTTCACGAGACGACGTAGTGACGTATTTTTTATATTTCGTTTATTTTTTCTGAGGGTTTCAATTCGACCTTTCGAGCCTTGCCAGAGCCGCAAGCACACTCTGCATCGATTGATTGAATATGGAAAACTTGTTTGTACCATCATTGTAGAGATTAGACATTTCAATACCCGGATTCTTCCATATTGTTCCATACCCAGGGTACTCGAGAATCCACTTGCTGAATTTCCTCAACCAATACTTTGTATTAGACGGGATTTATTATTCCTGAATTTATCGGATAGTTCAGATCTTGAAGAAGGGCCAGGAATCCTTTTGCAAATATTAAGACATTTTGAATCATTGATAAGAGATGTTTAGGGGAGGGTCGCAGGTCGCCGTCTGCGTCAAGTCCGACCGGTTTCGGGCTACCTTTTGCTGCAGCTGCTCACAACTTGAAATAGGACAAGCAGAAGGCTTCGGCTATATATTGTAAGTCCGACGGAAGGAAACGAACACCTGCTACTCCGTATATTGTGACCATTGCAATTAATACTAATTCTTATATTGCTCTATTTGTATTGAATTAATAAATTCGTACGGGTGGCTACCCGGCTATCCTGGCTGTGGTAAACGACTATGTCAAATTTTACGCCATTTTTGCTTCCTCATAAAGGAAGCTTTGTGACGGTCCGAAATTTTTTTTTCGAGATTTTGGTGTCAATAGGTTCAGAATGTCCTAAAACATCCAGAAAACACATTCGGAAAAAATGTCCGGATGTATGTGTGTGTGTGTGTGTGTGTGTGTGTGTGTGTGTGTGTATGTATGTAACCACCCTCTAAAATTCAAACGTTCATAACTCGAGAACGGTTCAAGCTACCGTACTCAAATTTTGCACACGTGTGATGCCTCCTAATATCTATGTAATCTGTAAATTTCGCAATTATCAACGCACTTGTTCGGCTTCGACAGCGTTTTGAATTTTTCAAAAAATGTCTGTAGCCACGCTAGCGTCCGCAATTTTTGACATTTTCGGCTAAATAGTTTTTGACATATAGAGTTGAGTACAAGGACGGTTGGTATTGCATTTGAGCCGAATCCATCGATAACTTTAGATTTTATGATTTTTTGAATTTTACAAAAAATCAACTTTTTTGCTCTATCTGTCGTTAACGTCAACCAATCGAACCATAATTCTCTGCAAGTATAGGATGTCATTGTGCTATAATACATATCAAATTTGGCCGAAATCGGACGAACGGATCGAGTTCTAGAGCAATTAGAAATTTCTAAGTTCCAACCCCTGCAAATTAAAACTAGCTGCAAGTAGAAACTTGCAAAGTGCTTCCTCCGTAGTCCTCCGCACTTGAGCCAATGGACGAAATCCTTTATGAGGAAGCCAGAATTAATAAAGAAAAAAGTACTCATGATCCTCATAAAGGATTTCGTCCATTGGCTCAAGTGCGGAGGACTACGGAGGAAGCACTTTGCAAGTTTCTACTTGTTTTTAATTCCGGAGCTGGGAAGAATTCCGCCAAAAGCATTATTTGTCAGTAAATAAGTTGAATCGCGACAAACCAAGCAGATTCGGCAAAGTTTCCACGTGAACATGGAAGATTTCTACGAAAAAGGGTCACGTGGGTATCCGGCTACACGGTTGATTGACACATGGTTCAAATGTATGGCGTTGAACGTGTCCATTGAGTTCAGCACGTAAATTCCGGTATCTAATTAGTCCAGCTTCGTACGAGCCCCGTAAGCTCTTGGAACAGTTCAAAATACGTTGATATAAATTATAAATAATAGCGAGATCCGGGTATTCAATCAAGCCCGTTTGATAGTCACGCAAAGCGTCTTCGACATTACGCAGCAGCATTGACGCAGCTACGTGGCTGCTTCAAGACGACTCTCGACTGTCTCCACGTAGCTTCTGCGATCTTCGTGTCTCGAGTTTTCGATGTGCTCGCAATCTATTTGCACTCGGGTAACCGAAAATACACTCGTGCTGCTAATTCAGACGGTGACGCTTAATTCGCGGTCTACCTCCGTGTCGCATCGCTCGAATTGTTTTGGACCATGTTTTCTTTGATTAAATAGAATTCACGTCATTTCGTTTTGTCGATCAATTGACCGCGGTATTTCTGGGCACGCCTATGGCCATGGTTGTTAGTTCGAATTGCGAGCCCGCGCCTCGACGATTTCGATCGACGCAAAAAAATAAAAATATTTGAAAAATAAAATAATAAAAAAAAAGAATAATACAAAATAAAACAAAATTGATGGGTCGTCAGGGATCGATGCTTTTATTATATTTCTGTTATCGCAGATATGTGCTTCCATTTTCGATGCGACCGAATAATAGTCGTCACATTTTTCTCGTTTTATGTTCCTCGTTGTCCATTTTTTTTTAATAATGCGATAAAAAACACTTAAACCGTTGACGATGGTTAAACTAAAACAGAAAAATGGTTTTGTTGTTGAACGGAAAAATCTTCTAACAATGGTTGACGTTTTTTCTGAAATTCCCATTGGTTGAGAAATTTCCAGATATGATAACCAGCCGGTATTCTCGGTACCGTTGCACTGCACTTTTTGCTATTTTAGAGGCTTCTGGTATATTCGTTTTTTAGATTTCGTAGCCAACTAGGAATTTATGGTTTCGGTCTCGCCGTCTGTTTGTCTGTATGTCACAGAGCCCCCCTTCTCTCATTTATATACTGATTAAGATGAAATTTGGAATTCGGACGTAGATTTGTGACCCAAAAATAGAAAAGATGACCGAAAATTCTACTCAACTTTTTTTCATTATTCCATTGAGTGAGATGTGTTTGAATAAGTTTTGTAAAATGCAACAAAAAATGTTTAGGATTTTTTAATGATTTTTCATGATGTCAAGCGTTGCAAAAAATCATCAATGAATCGTTTCTTCCCCAGTGAACCCAAGATAATTTCATGACAAAAAAAATGAAACATGAGAATAAAAAAAAAAAAAAACATAAAAAATAAGGAATCGAAAAGCTTCCCGATAATAGAATATCCGCGGAGTTGAATATTGTGGTTGGCGAATTGAGAAATTAATTCGCTACGCTGATTTGAATTTTGCTAGCGGTCAGTGAATACCACCGAATTAAGCTTTCCCCATATCTCCCGAATTACATGGGAATATGCTTCCACGCTCATATCTACGTATACATGAACATGTCATTATGTATATACATGTAACTGCTTCGAGCGTATAATAGAGCGACGCTTGTGTAGCGGCTATTTCACGAATCATTTGCGAGAGAGCGCGGTGGATGTAGGTCTCGCGGGGGTTGGGGAAAAGAGACGGAAGGCCGACACGGCGCCCACATGTGGAGATGTGGACACACGGGGCCACCGAGAGTCTGACCATTAGCCATGATAAAATATAATGGACCGTAGCCCCCACAGGCATTTGTGCGGCACCGGCAAACGAGCAAAGCCCTCGAGTTTGAAGGCAGACCTTGCCCCGCATATTGTCATCAGTCCGCGCCTCTATTGTATCCGATTACACATTGCATACACGTATCAAATGGGACAACGTTATGTTTTCTACACGTGTTTTTTCAATAATATTAATAATAATAATAATAATAATAATAATAATAATAATAATAATAATAATAATAATAATAATTATTATTATTATTATTATTATTATTATTATTATTATTATTAATAATAATTATAATTATTATTATTATTATAATTATTATTCTTATTATTATTATTATTATTATTAATATTAATAATTAATAATAAATAAAAATATTAATAATTAATAAAAATAATAATAATAATAATAATGATAATAATAATAATAACTATTATTATTATAATAAAAATAATAATTATTATTATAATAGTAAAAATAATTATTATGATCATAATAATAATAATAATAATAATAATAATTTATTATAATAATAATATTTATTATCATTATTATTATTATTATTATTTATGATAATATTTATTATTATTATTATTATTATTATTATTATTATTATTATTATTATTATTATTATTATTATTATTATTATTATTATTATTATTATTATTATTATTATTATTATATTAATAATAATAATAGTATTAATAATAATTATAATAATAACAACGAATTTCTCAATAATCCTTCACGATAATCAAGAGTCTACAATTTACTGATTTTCAACTGTGACCAATAAATCAATAAAAACAGCAAATTAAATAGTGAAATATCGGAAAAATCTTCTAGAGTTGTAATAATGATATAACTTTAATCATTATTTATTTATTTATGTAGGTTATTTATCCAGTGTTTTATTGGTGTCATCATTAATTCATTTAAAAATTAAGGCGGCCCCGTTGAAAATGCCCGATCAAGAGTCTAAGTGGATATCGCGCTAAATTTTATTGCGTCTATATATTTTTTTCGCCCCAAAATCCCGTTACACGTTTCCGGGAGATTTGCAGTCTCACCGATATGGGCCGGCATTGGCATTACACGTGGGATTAAAGTTGTACGTGTGTGTTAACCGTGCAGTTCCATCTGGGCACAATAGCAGCGAAGTTTCAAAGCCTCGTGTATACACGAGTTGGAATAAACGCGTATCGGGAGAGAAAACGAACGGGAAAAAAGCGTGCCGGGCTAGTTGCTTCGATTTAGTGCCAGTAGTAATTCGGCATTATCCGGGAAAGTGTACGACGCAAGGAAGGGGGCGGGGGTTGGAAAGTGGTTGAGTCGGGAAAGGATTCGGGCAGTTTCATAGGGTTTCTTATTGCCTCGTTCATGTCGCGAAGAATTTTGTCCGCTTTCGAGCGAAACTCGGCTACAGATGTTTAAATTTTTTATTCTAATGTCTTCTTCATTTTTTTTATTGACAAAATAACATCATAAACATCTCTGAACCGGATATCCTACGAGAAAAATGCATGAAAAAAATAAAATAAAAATATCCCATTTCTTTTCATTAGCGAATCTTTAGTGCATCCGGATGTCGAAGAAGAAGCACCGTAAAGTGTCAAGGGTTAATTCTCGGGGGGCGGTTGGGGGGAGAGTGGGTAGAAGCCATGCCAACACCCATACTCCGGCACGAGTCTGATAGCTATCAGTTTTAATCAACGCCCGTAAAGACTTGGCGAGGGTGATACTCGATCCCAAAAGACCGAAACCTCAAGACCAACTGCTTCGACAATCTGTGCGTCCGGCGTCTTTTTTGTTCTTTCCTTCTTCATATTTTTTGTCACGTGCCGAACCGTCGGCCGATAGGGTTGTATCGTTTTTCCAGATATTGTGTAGCATTGTATCGTCCGGCGGAAGAAAGTTATCCAAGGGTAATCTGGCTATTCCCGTAACATATGCTTCGCTAAATAATAATAATAATAATAATAATAATAATAATAATAATAATAATAATAATAATAATAATAATAATAATAATAATAATAATAATAATAATAATAATAATAATAATAATAATAATAATAATAATAATAATAATAATAATAATAAAAAGAATAATAACAATAATAATAAAATAATAATAATAATAATAATAATAATAATAATAATAATAATAATAATAATAATAATAATCGATGTTGAATTTTTCCTCACAGTTGTTCACTCAGTTACTTAGGAATTAATTTTATTTGTTGCTCATTTTTATGTTCGTGTCCACGATATTATTATTATTATCGTTATTATTCGACTAACCACTGCATACTATATCTGGGAGAAATTCAAAAATAATGATAATAATAATAGTATCGTAGGCACGAAACTAAATATGGGTAACGAATCAAATGAATTCACAAGTAAATGAATCAACAATTCTGTGGAAAAGAGAAATCTCATATTCTTATGTGAGAACAATATGATATATTTATGTTATTATAATGTTTGTTGATTGCAAAAAAAAGTTTTATCAAGCGGGTCGCGAGAAACAGGGACACTTCGGTTATATACGGTGCCGTTCATGTATACCATGATATACGTAGGTTTGTAGTACACAGCCGTATAGGGGCGTGCAGAAACACTCTGCGGTTTGTATCTCTCCTCCCACCAACGGTCTTTCCTTCCTGCACATCGCCAACACGTATTCCCACGCTTTTGTCGTCTTTCCTCTTTTACTCTTCTTCCAGCGGCATCCACGACGAAACTTCCAGAGCATACATAACCTTCACAATATTTCCACACTGCAAAAATATTTAAAAAAAAAACTGAAAAAAAAAAACAAATTTGTTTTAATGCTTCTTGAATTGTATGATAAGACTTGAATTATTTTGAAACAAAATTTAAGATCGATAAAAGAATCGATAAATATTTATTTTAGGACTGGGAAAAAAGTGTATAATAAAAAAGCTAATGAACATTTTGATCTATGTTTTCGTAATTTTTAAATTCTCTTCGAAGGTGAAATCTTTCTTTTGTGGAGTTTTTACGAATTTAGATAAATTACTACATGAGGCAAAATAAAATTTAATATCAATATTACTGTAATTTCATCATAAAACTAATCATGAGTTCAATTTCATTGAAATAAATTCAAGTAAGGAACTAAATAAACTTAAAATTGAAATTAAAAAAAAATAATTAGATAAATCGATCAAATAAATATAATGAAAATTTAAAAAACTCGGGATACATCGTTTGGAGTAAAATTATGAGTTTCGAATTTTAAAAAATAATAAAAACTAAACAGGAACAGCATTGAGGAAGAAAGTGAGAGAAAGAGAGAAAGAGAGAGAGAGAGAGAGAGAGTGTGTGTGTGGATGCTGGATAAAAACGTGGAAAAGGTACAAATGATCGTGATAGGTGATCGTGTTGGGGTCTGGGCGTAGAATCGTACGGTGGCACGCGCGATTATCTTTCTCCGGAACCGGAAGCATCCTCGGCTGCTCACCCACCTGGTGTTTCGTTCGTTCGCCCCGTCCGTTCGTTCGAAACTCGGTTCTGCCGACGTGCATCTAGACTCTCCTCGTCGAGCGGGCTTCGCGACGCGACACGAGGAACGAAGATGGAGAGAAAAGAGCGACTCCCGATGTTTTTCAAACGTTGGTTAACACACGCGCACACGTACACAGGCGAGCACACGGATCGTCAGCCGGGTGGCGATCGTCGAACCGTGAACTTACAGACATCCCCAGTCCATGGTTCTCGTACGGGTCGGTTGTGTAATGGTTTTCGACTGCGTATCGCGGGCTCCGAGTGGGGTTGCGATTAGAAAACCGTGGGGTTTAGAAAAGATAGCGAAACTTATGCAGGCGGATAGCAAAAAGAATAGGCAACAAAAAAGAGGAAAAATAATAATGATAAATAACTTTCCTATAATCGGGAAGTTAATAATGCTGGTAGTTCCTGTAGTCGGAGATAAAATATTTGTTCAACTTGAAACAGTATTTTTATTATTTTTATTCTAATATTGTATCGAAGAAGAATAATGTATTGGCGTAATGGAATAATAATGATGAACTGCGGGCGGTTCTGGAGTTTCCGTTAGGGCGGAGCTAGGGGCAAAACGAATTCTTATTGATTGGATGAAAGTTGTTGATCAAATGCGAAATAAAATGTTCGTTTCACTTGAAACATTATTTGTTAAATTATTGTTCTTTAATTATATTTGTTATATATCGTTTCGTTCGTGTAAGTTTTTTTAAATGTAGTGGAATTAATGAATTATCGTTTTTTTTTAAACACTTTTACAGGAAGATTGGACAATTTCTGAAGGATTATTCTTAAGGCTTTTATCAAAATAAATCGACAACGATGGTTTATACGATAGACTATTTTCTCGGAAAATATTGCATTTTTTTCCATTAGCGGTAATAAATTAATTAACGTAAGTTCTCGAATATTTATGAACGGAGAACGGTGTTCTTGGGGTAATTTTGGGGGAATAATACGTAATATAGTATTTTAATTTTGGTCTGGGCTCGGGGCCAAACTTTAAGGGCCTTAATCGTGGTATTATGCGGCTACAGTCGTGGAGCGAATCTGCAGGCAATGGAGAACGAGAACGAGAGAAAGAGAGAGAGAGAGAGAGGGAAAGCAAGGGAAAGATGGATAGCCAGAACGCAGAAGGTAGTCACAGATAGATATGTATTATTACATCTGTGCTCAGAGAGCCATTATCGTACGTAACGAAGCGGGCAGGCACGGGTCGCACAGGATGTGTCCTGCGCGCTCATCCAATGAAATATATATTATGCTACGTATGGAATAATACGTACGAGCATATCCGGTATATTTCGAATTCATTGGAGCGTTTCTCTTTCGTGCCTCCGCGAGGACACACGATATTTCCAACAAAATCATCGATGCAAAATTTAATCGAAACAATTCAACGCTAACAAAATAATCGATGAATTGTAAATTGGCACAATGGAACATCGATGAGTGAATAATTTTGGTTCCTTAAATTTAAATGGAATCGATAAGATGCATTTTTGAAAATAATTGTATCACCAATAATTCCGTTTTTTTTTTCAACGACTAATTAGATGAACTACAAATATACGACTTTCGTCAAGTTTTTTAAATTTATTCAATGAAATGAATGTAATTCATTATGTAGAAAAACACTTATCGATATAATCGATTAGATGAATCTGTCCATACATTTTTTTAAAATAATAAATGAGATAGAATCTAGCTCGGATAACGAATTTTTCATACCCCAATTTATCGCTAAATATACAATATAAAAAATACTTCAAAAGCCAATTTCTCTACGGACGTAAAAAAATGGATTAAAAAAATTATAATAATTTTCTCGCGGCTTTGATGCTACAGATCAATGTGATAAGGTCCCGCGCGTGAAATACCAGAAGCATTGGCATCGTTCCGACGGATGCCACAATTTTGATCCGATTAAATCCCCCCTTCCTCCCTCTCGTCTGTTTATAACCGGGACATTTATGCCGATGCCTCTGATATTTCCCGCGCCGTTATCGCCTCGATCTGCAGCCTCAAAGCACCGAAAAAATTATTTCATTCTCCCAAAATAAATTCCATTCGCATACATAGAAAAATCCATTTTTCAAGTATATTTTCACGTACATCAGTGATAAATTTGAAAATGAAAAAATTATCAATCGACGTTAATTTGTCTGTTGTATGTCTGGTATTTTATTTTGCCAAAATAAATTCCATTCACATACCTAGAAAATCCCATTTTTCAAGTATATCTTCACGTATATTCAGTGATAAATTTGAAAATGACAAAATTATCAATCCACGTTAATTTCTCTGTTTTTTTCGCTATTTTTCAACCCAGATAACCATTTTTTTTTTGCGGATCATAATGAACAAGTGATTTTTCACACAACACCTTATCGTCGATCGTCGAATAACGCTGACTCCCGGATGATTCTCGAGACTAGAATCGGCTTGACTCGGCTCGACTCGAGTACCACTCTATTCTTAGTCTAATTTCATCGTTGCCCACGGGCTTTGCCTCGTACTATCAACCCCGTGCTCTGTACAATGCTCGCTAACGAAGAAGCCTTCCGTATGCGCGAGGCTGCACCCTCGGCCTCTGTCCCCCTTCCACCCTCCCGCCCTCCCTTCGCCCTCTTCGTTCCCGCACGGCTTATCGGCATCGCTCGCACTTGTCTTCTCAACGGCGCATAAACAGAAGATAGAAATCCAATCAATGGCATCGATATCGAAACCCCGGAAGGGAGGAACCCGGTAAATGCGGATGTACCTGCCGTAAACCGTATATCCGTCATCCATTGTACGATACACGTGTTATATTATACACGTACGCGAGCCAAACAACCTCACGAAGGTACAAGGCGCATATAAGCAATCGACGTGATTGACTATTCTCCGATGCGATGCCTCGCGGCGAGAACGTTCGAAACTCATATGAACGATTAATCACCGACGTCGATTTGCAATCGAGGAATTTGTTGTCACTCGACAAAGTGGAATTCGAAATTTTGAAAAGATAATTAATATTGAAATATAGAAATTAATGAACGACAGTGATGGATGTGATTTGATTTATTACTACGAATTATTTGGTTTACCTACTGGGTTTTTTTTCATTCTAATTTGAATTGTGGAAATGGAAATTACGAAAAATTAATTAATCGATAGATATGAATAAATTAACGATAATGAAAGATGTAATTTAATTTATTCTTGGGGTTTACTCGTTCTTATTTGACTTGTGGAAATCGAAATTATGAAAAATGAATAAATGGTTAATATATAAATGAATGAACTATACTGAAATATGCGATTTCATTTATTATTGGAAATTATTTTTATTTTTGTGTGTTTTCTCTTTCTAAACTTGGATTGAGGAAATCGAAATAACGAACCATGATAGTGAAATACGTGATTTAATTCATTATTAGGAATTTTTTTTATTCTTTCTCATTTGAATCGCGGAAATCGAAATAATGAAACATTAATAAATACATCAATAAATTAACAATACTTATGGATGGAATTCGTTTGTATACTGCGAACCATATTAATTCTTGTGTTATTTTTTCTTTCTTATTTGACGCCGTGAATGCTTCATCGAAATCCATACTCGACATATTTGAATTTGTCAACATTTTTCGACAATTCTTTCGTCATTTTTCGAGGAGACGGAATTGTTTTTCAGTTCCTCCCTTTTCACCGCGTCGAATATTATAATCGTAAACAATTACGACAATTCATGATTCGAAATTCAGTTGGAATATCTGAGTTTCGTGTTACGACATTGCTGCAATAATTCAATTTAATCCAGGGTTGTTTGTTAGCACGCACATAGAGCAACAAATGTAACTAGAATTTCTTGCTAACGTTGATCATCGATGCACGCAGGGTAGTCGCGCGTGAACCTCGAAATGGAACACAAACCCGCGCACAAACTCCGAAGGAAAAAGAGAGAGAGAAAGAGAGAGAGAGAGAGAGAGAGAGAGAGAGAGAGCGCGCGAGAGACACACACACGGAGATGTAAATACATAAGTTGCGAGAATTTCCTTTGTGCTCTACAGACACGCTCGGCTGTGCACTTGCGTTACACGTACGTGTTTAAATTCACGGTACACAGGCTGAAATTTCACTCTGTAACTGTTGGATGAGCCTCAGCTTCATCCCTCCCACCCTCCGCCTCTCATCCTTTCCCGGGAACAGCAATAATTCGATAGTGGCACAGTCAACGGAGCATTAATTTTATCGTAGAGAAAGAACTTCCGGTTATGGTTGGCAATCGGGAGAAGCTGTTGCGAATCGTGTCTCGACCGAGGTTATTTCACCATGGTAGGAAAATTTATATATAATACTACTTATATAAATATGATTCAATTTTTTTCTCCCAATTTTTTTTCAATTCTTATATATTAAGTATGCATATGTATGTGTAAATTTAAAAAAGATATATAAAGTTTTTGTTTCTTGTATATTTGAATTCAAATTAAATTGAATTAAATCTAAATGCTATGAAATTAAAAATTTTCCGTTATAAATTTGTCCAAAAGTTGTTTCCATACAATTTTCATTTGTCTTCGAAAAAAACTCGAAGTAGGTATATATTTATATCGTCGAAGCGAAACTACATACGAGAAAGTGACGAGCACAGAGGTGGATAAATTGTATATGGGGGATTCCATGGCAAAACGGCTAGTCGCGTACCCTTGACTCAACATTTTTGCCCCGACGATTTTTCACATTAATATACGTCAAAAATCAAGAGACACGTGTTTTGGGGGTTGCCGGTTTCAGCGCCCGCTATTGAGATGCAATCGAATGAAGTTTTTCAATTATCGACGATATTTAGTATTTCAAATCGATATATCTCAACAACCGCCAATGGTAAATTAAAAAACCATGTAAGCTTTTTCTCTTGTTTTCACACGGTCTGCGCGATAAAAATAAGTACAATTATGTTGCACCCTTTGAACTATAATTAATTAACAATTAATCGTCTAAACATTGAATATCTCGAAAAACAGCAATTTTATTTTTTTTATTTTCTCCAAACTCCTTGAACAAAAACAAAAAGACCTCGCTTTACTTGTCCGGACGCTTCATTTGGGATGCTGTAACTCGGCCGTTGTTGAGATATATCGATTTAAAATACTAAATATCGTCAATAATTGAAAAACTTTATTCCACTGCATCTTAATAACGGGCAATGTAAAAAATCGTGGAGCAAAAATTTTGAGTCAAGGATACGCGACTAACCGCTTCGTCATGGAATCCCCCGTATATATCTATATTTCAATTTCAAGTTATATACACGCATATATATATCGTCGCGGTGAAAACGATATAGCGAGAGCAAGAAAAGCAAACGAGGGCGCAAAGAGAAAACGAACGAGAGATCAAGTTTTAATTAGTTCTATACTATTTCCAACAGCGCGAGTGAGAAAGAGAGAGAGGTAGAGAAAGAGGGGTTGGGGTAGGAGAGAGGTAGAGAAGGCTAAGTACTTCTGGATGAAGTTTCATTCACGTTATCATCACCGTCAAGCGCGATTCTACAGCGCCATCCCCGACCGATATACACTTCCTCGTCCCTTGCGCTTCTCTCGCGACACAGCATCCGGCTCTCCAGTCGCCGATCTCGTGGAATCTAAAATTACAAAGTGCTTTCACACTGAAAATCGCCGAGTCTGCTTTCAACCTCGGGGTCCATTAACTCGTCAATTGTTCCGATTTTTTTCCGCAAGCCACGTCGATTTTTATATCTTTCATGATCGCCGGGACGTGGCTTCAACGTCGATTAATCAATGAAGTTTTCTTTATCCGTTCGAAATTCATTATCTCCGTAATATCTACCAGGATTTAACGAAATCTCGGGAATATTGTTTATTTTTATTTTTTTTTTAATCTTTGACTTTGATGTATTGTGAAAAAAATTAATAAAATGCTTGATTACAACAAATTATATGCCAACATTTTTTTGAGTATGTAATAACTTTTACTAGTTTGACAGAAATGTCAAGAATTTTTTTTTATCGAAACATTTGTGCTGGGTGGCATAAATTTACCAGGGTTCAATTATTTCCATTTTTTTTCTATATAAAATTGAAAAATTTAACTGTTTGTTTCCTAAACTGAATCCTCACGAGTTCTGCTGGCGAGGTATAATAATTTCAAACCGAAACCAAAACCATCAAAGAGAATTAAAATGAAACAATGGAAAAAATGTAATGTTATTCAAATGCGAAATTTCAATTCGAACGCGGCACGGCTTAATGCTGTAGCGGAGGTCTGTAATTTGGCCCGGAGCATTAACAATCGTATATGACCACATCAAGGGACACCCTAATATGTGTCCATAGGTTGAGCAACGAAGGGAGAGGAAAAAGGGCGCCCAAATGAAAAGGTATAAGGTACGTCTAAGAGGTTCGAGTCGATGAATCAACGAGAAATTAGATTTCTCTGGGGGAGATGAGGGAAATGGTAAGACTTGTGGGGATGTACGAGGGTCGCTCAATTCGGCACACCCTCCACCCACGACTTCATTTCCCCGCTGGGACGCGCTTAGTCCTCCTCGCTCGTGTCCGCGGAGACAAGAATAACGATAATAAAACGTCGCCCGAGGCACCCGGTGGCCCAATAGTCAGAGGAAACCTTGCTTCTTACCTCCCATTTCTCACATACAGTTGGTTTCTACTGTCTTACATGTACATGCATGGGACATTTCATCCCAACTCGACCCGTAGGTCTTGGAATTCGGTCCAAATATATGTATATCGTTGTCCCAGCCACAAAAGGCATCCAGCTTACTTTTATATTTGGCCTCTATCTACTTTTTATCGTGGATTTGTTTTCTTTTTTTCTTCAAACGTACATGAATTAAAAAATGTAGCAAAATTCTGTACGTTGGATAGAAAATTGTTAATCCATATCCAATCCCGTTGTTTTGTTCCGTTCTATATGATCTTTAAGTAATAATAATAATAATAATATTATTAGTATATATTATTATATTATATTATATTATATTAATATATATTAATATATATTAATATATATTATTATATTATATTATTAATAATAATAATAATAATAATAATAATAATAATAATATTATTAATATTATTATATTATTATTATTAATAATTATATTATATAATTATTAATAATAATAATAATAATATTATTAATATTATTATTATTATTATATTATATTATTATTATTGATAATAATAATAATAACAACAACAGCAAAACAGCTTCTTGTAGACGTTGTTGCTTCATGATTCTTCACAACTAAATGATTCTCGTCTGAAAAATGTTCAAAAAAATTAGCCAATCAGCGAGTTACATTTTTTTTTCACTCTAGAATTTATCAACAGTTTTAATGCATGTCACAGGATTTAATCGAAATTTTTAATACATATTAAGTTAAAAACAGATAAATCAATAAATAAATCCCCAAACAAACACAAACAGGTGAAGTTAGAACGGACTGCGCCATACATATTATACACGTTATCCCCGAGGTTTCCCACGCTCGAGCTCACAGCAAACGTTTAGGCAGTGGCTTATATCTATAGCAGCTCGTAGCTATGCAGACAGTGTCTTCTTGTAGCCTTCTCTCTCTCGGCCGTTGGTGCTCTGGAATGTAATCACACTGGATACGACGCTGAGAGGAGACGAGACGAGACGAGAGAAAGAGGGAGAAAGAGAGGGATAAGGGAGATAGCGCGAGGGAGACCGAGAGACCGGGAAGTCATAGCCGGTAAGGGCGGTGAGGGGGATAAAAGCCTTCCCCTACACCGTTCCGATAACGAATAAGTATTAGCTGTGGAATCCAGAAATTCAGTTCCAGGTCGGGAGCCAAGCGAGCAAACCCGCCCCTTCAACCCCCCCGACAGTCGATTACCACCGGTAATATCGTTCATTCCGAAAAGGGAGCATCGTACGTTGGTTCGGGTTCTCGAGAGTTTAAAGACATTATACGAAAATGGCTGCGGACGAGTTGTAGCAACGAATCGAGGTCGATGAGCCGACGCGAGAAAATATAGAAGAGCGATGAATAAAATGTTGAATGGAACGAGAATAAACGAGAGAACGGAGACAATCGGCGATGGAAGCCGAGGGGAGGGACGAAAAGGGTGGGTGAACCTTCGAGCTGCTGAAAGTCTTTTGGAATAAAATTAGAGTCGGTTGAGAATAAGGGTTGGCAGATATCCGACTGGCCGAAAAGGTGATATTCGCTTTTTTTTTTTTAATTTATTTAACAAATTTTTTGTTCTCGGGTTCGAAATAAATCACGTGTGACAGTTCGATCGAGTTATAATTGTTGTAATAATTGGATCTTTCAAGATATTTTTATTTCGATCGTTCATCAGTCGAATCGGGAATTGTTGCGAGAATTAAAATTGCGAATAAATTGATGCCGTCCAAATCTCTCGCCCCTGTCTGCCTTGATAATTATCAGCAGCTGCAAAAAATTTCCAAATCCGTACTTCGTACGATATTAATAAGCTTCGGTATACCCTGAAGCGCACCCTCTTTTTTTAATTTCCATCGCACACTCTGTACTAAAGAGAATCAGAAAAACTGCCATTCGACGAGATAGGTCGATTCGTTTCGTTAAATTTTAAATTCAGGAGACGCCCCGTTAGAACCTCGTGCAAGCCAAGAGGCGTCGGCAAAAGAGCGAGAAAGCGTACTACAAACGATGGGTAATAGGCATTGATCGGAAGGAATACCACGTGGCGCACCAACAATCACTGCCCATCGTTTTTCCACGTTACGCCCCATCCGGCAACCCTCCACACACTTTTCTCACCCTCCGTTTGCCTCTTCGTGTCTTGTGTTTTAAATAGACGTTTTGCACATACGTCACTATCATATACCTCTGACCCACTGCGGTCGCTTCAACATCTCATAACTCTTCGAGCTCTGTGTGTGTCCGCGTGTGTGCGTGTTGTAATTGCTAAATTCACGCGAACATTCGTTCGATCAGTGAGGCTCTCGTGACCCAAGCTCGGCAATACGGACCTCATATCTATACCTCACGGCTTTAAATCTTGAAATTGTAGATCGGAGAGAGGGTGGTTTTTTTTCTTCTTCTACGTCTCCCTGTTTTTTTCTTCATTTTTTCGTTTTCCACTGATGTATGAAGAAATATTTCATCACCAAGTAAAAGAATTATATATAGTCGATACATAGATTATGCACGGGATTGGGTATATATAGTCGATACATAGACTATATATAGTCTCTCAATAGATACTTGATATCTACCCAAGTTAAATAATTATGTATATAAAAAACTACATATAATTTTTGGATACATCATCGTATAAAAGAGAATTATATATTATTATTATTGTTGTCATTATTATATTTATTTTTAATTTCTTTGTTTTGAATTGGAAACATATATACTATATATAAACTATATACGTCCAATTCCATATATTGTTAATATACAGACTATACATAATTTTTTTTACTCGGGTAGTCTAGTCTATGTATAAACGATATTATACCCTATATATCGACCAAATATGCCTAATCCCATTTATAGTTTCAACATAGACCATACACCATTTTTTCACTTGCTTACATAAAGTTCGGCCATTACGTATATTGAGCCTCAGCAGGGTTGTATTTGTGTGTGTGTGTGTGTGTGTGTACATAGTTGCAGTTAAGAGGGTCCCCCGTTCCAAGCCGTCCGACCTCGCTCTTTCTCGACACCCTCAACCCATCGCTCCTGCAAATGCACTTCAGCGAGAAAAAAAAACCCAAAAAAAAATAAAAAAAAGAAAAGATAAAAAATGGAGCAACGAATCGTGTGGCGTCCTTAGCAGTCACGTCGAATGCGTTATATGCGCTTTCGTAACTATAACGTGTTTCCACAGAGTCATGCAGCACGTGACCACTTGTCACGTCTTATTAAGTGACACACGGGAGTCGATGGTTATCAAGCGCCACAACCGCCCTTCGCTTTCTCACCCCCCCCCCCCCCCCCCCCCCGGCCCTCACCGCCCTTCCCGGACCGCCCCGTCTCGCCCTGGGCAACCGTTTCTCGACGTTCGTTCCGTCTGCATTTTCGTCGGTAAACTACTTTTCCAGTTACCGGTCACAATTTAATTTGACGTGTTACATTTTCGATCGAAGGCTTTGACCGTTTCGGACTTTCTTGGGTTTCGGATATTCGTGGCGCGTTTCTGTCGTACGAGGCGATATGTATTTTGATCTATCGATGCCGCAGTCAATCTCGTGTCAAATTTTGCAATCGGATCGATGCTCGCACGTACGATTTTGACGAATCGTTCGGGACATTTATTTCACACGTCAATTTTCGCTATTTTTGTGATTTTTTTTTTCCAGATTGTCTGACTCGCACGGGTGTATCTACTTTGGGCGTTTGAGGTAGTGTTTCGGGGGTGGGATCAAGTACCGAATGTTCATTTTTTCGATGGGTCAATAGATCGAATTCAAAGGCTCGGATAATAAACGTTGCGAATCGGCGTGGTTCCGAGCGTCAATAGTTCGAAAGATGAAAATTCCGATAACGTATATATAGCTACAATTGCGTAGCTCCGTTCAATTGCGTAAAGATTGCAGCAATTCGGAGGGCAGATAGATCGATTTGGACAATAGTTCTTCTTTGTCTCGGCGTAGGGCAGCTGATTCTATGGAGGGGGCCGATTGGTGCCTGTGAAAGTTTTGACTCGCGAATGGTTTGGTTTTCGGGATTTTTATCTTTCGCGACGTTGACGGTCGGAGCGATGCCGATTTGTAGTATTTATTTTTGGAGCATTTTAATTCGATTTATCGACCTGTCGGAACATTGAACATTCGGAACTTTGATTCAAACCCATCCCCCGTTTCAACGATTTTTGCGAATCTCATAGCATTTCTGTCGGCGCATTTAATTGACAAAAAATGCTTATTATCAATTATTTTCAGTTCTTTCTATGATAATAATCGCGTCGACACATTTTACACATCCGTTATTCAAATAGAATTGTGAGAAAAAAAGAAAAAAAAATACGAAAATATGAAAAAATATATATATATACAAATAAAAGTAAAAATAACGTTGTCGAGGTAAGCTGACATTTTGACGGGTATAAAAAGTGATGAAAAAACATCGTTATAAAACCGACGCTTCTCACGTAAAGCCCCCAAGTAGCGTTACTCGGTTTTCTCGGCTTCGTCTCGGTTCTCGGTCCTCGTTACGGCGTAATATTCGCGTGACGATGTTGCACCACGTGGGCCCCCTCACGATCTCGCTTGTACACGCGGTATATAATAAGCCCCCGACGTCACTCAATTTCCTCAAGAAACACGTTCTTTTATATTTTTTTTTTACAAATTTTTACGAGAGAAAAATTCGTACGAGGGGTTGAGCAAAAAAAAATTCGCATTGAAATTCGTAAATCATGAGTTTTGTCGGTTAAATCAAGTTTCGTGTTTTTTTCTCTTTGGTCCCATCGTGGACGTTTATCAAATTTTTTTGTTCGCTTATAAAAATTATTTCTCAATTTTGAAGCTCCATCTATTGCAGAATAATTCGTGGAAAGGTTTTGAAGAAGAGACTATTTGCATTTATATTTGTGAATTATTACAACCATTTTGTCCGATGAAGAAAAATTCGTCGAATTTCTCATTTCTCTAATTTTTTTGTTGATTAAAAAAAAATATTATTAATTAATTCTCAATCTTTATCTATTGCAAAATAATTCGTAAGAACAACGTTTGCATTAAAATGTTTTAATTATTACAAAGTTTCTCTCTGGTTAAAAAAATGTTGTATATTTTTGTTTTTTCGTTTACGGTCTCGCCGTGTGTAGTTTATCGAATTTTTCACTACTTCTTTTTTGTTTGTTTCGGTATCTCATCCGAGAAAAGAGAGGGAGAGAGCGAGAGAGAGAGAGAGAGAGAGAGAGAGAGCGACGCACGAGCGAAGAAAAGCTCGGTGCTCGCTCGGTCGCGCACGTTCCAATAAATTGTACCGTCGATCGGGAACAATTCGAGATCACACGCGAGACCCATTTCGTCCATATGCCATCGACACCGCGCGCCATGGCGCATGTAACCCACTTGTGTATGGGCTCGCCGAGCTATCGGGCAACAGTCTTCCCGAGACACGGAGGAATACAACACGTCGCATAATACGTGAGAAACAAAAGGAACACTATGTGGCACTCGGTTCCACCTCCGCGTGGAACGACGATACGGAGAAAAACGAGGAACGTCCGGACGGAATACGCGTACGTGCTTCGCCGCCGGAGACTTCCGCGTCCGATGTACCTCGGCGTACTCGACACTGGATGAAACTGGGTCCTCTCTCGCTGCACGAGGTGTCAGGTGTCTCGGGGTGAAGTAATCGAGCCACCCCCTTTCTCCCGCTCTCCTGTCTGCGAGAGACAACATCCAACACCGAGAGCCTTTGTGTCACATAGACTGCGGGGGAATAATCTCGTGATTGTCAAAAAATTCTTATTTTCGATGAGTTCCTTTTATGATGAAAATCGCGTCGACACAATTCACACACCCGTTATTCGAATAATATTGAGAAAAAATACGAAAAGAAAAATTTATGTTAAAGCTCCCCCGCCCTGCTGTCTTATAAACAACATCCAACACCGAGAGCTTTTGTGTCCCGTAGACTGAAGGGAAATAATCTCGTGATTGTCAAAAAAGTCTTATTTTCGATGAATTTTAGTTCTTTTTGCGATGAAATTTGCGTCGACGCATTCGACACATCCGTTATTCGAACGAAATTGAAATTAAAGAAATGGGAAGAAGACATATTAGGAAATATTAGAAATGAGAGACTCCTTCCACTCATTCATACAACATCCGACACGGGGAGCTTTTGTGTCACACCAACTGCAGGGAGATCATTTTTCTTTTTTTCTTCAACTTTTTTTATTCTTTCGAGAATTTGGAAAGCAACGAAAGAAAGGAAATTTCCGGTTTCTAGCCGAATTTCGGGAAATTCTGTGCGATTTACGAAATGGTCGAAAGATTATTGAAATTATTTCCATTTTTTTTTCTTCAAATCATCAGATGTGAATAATTTTCGGAATTTCGATAATGTTGTAGAAGCTTTTATACGTCTGCGACAAAGTCAGAATAAATAAATAAATAAATAAATAATTTAAGAAATGAAAAAAAATAAAAATAAGGAAGTACATACCTCGGATTTCTGATAGAACCATCGAGTCCTCCATGTCCCATCGTCCCCCAGATCCGGTTTCACAAAGGGTTGACGACAATTCCACAATCCTCCGATTGAATCAACGTCGCAATAACCGCGAAAGAAGAAGAAAAAAAAAAACCCGATGACAAAATTGTAATTGAGTCGAACGGATACGAGAATGGATTCTTTCAAGCCGCGAGATACGGCGAACCATGGTGAACAGAGGGGCGCCACTGTCCGTGCAAATGGAACGAGATTGCATCTCGTTGGCCGTACGTGCATTGTCGCGGTGATAGTGGCGTCAGACTACATGCAAATAAGGGCAGAGGCTCGTCCGTTGCACACGCACCACCATAAAAAATATAAATACGCACACACGCACACACTCCCATACGTTAATATTTTTTTCCATACACATGCGTGTACGGAATCATGAGATTCCGTATAAAATTAGACACGCGACGACAAAAAAAGTTATTTACAGCGTGTACACTGATACACGTTGTGCACATTGGTTGCATTCAGTACGCGGGGGGGGGGGGGGGGGAGGGGTTGTGGTTCCGTGGGCGATAAGACCACTAGCGACCACGCAAACGGCTTTTTATATCATGATAATAAAACACAATTTTATATTTTTCCAAACCCACCGATACGTCTGCTCCCATATAGGGGGTTGGCCAGTAGGACGACGGAGGTAGGGGTGGTGGAAGTGGGCTTCGGATGAGGCCGAGAAGGGCTGCGAAGGGCAAATGGGGTTGAAGCACGTTGGAAATCCGAAACGCTTTTTTATTTTCTCGTTCCTTCCTCTTCTTACCGAGATGCTGCACGAATAACCGATCGAGCACGAACCACCGGTGTGTCTGAAAGGTGAGCGAGGGTGGGGAGAGCTCGAGCTGCGATACACCGGGGTGGTTCACCTGTACGACCAGATGGTATCGATGAACGTGAGTGCACATAGGAATGAAATATGAATGCATGAAAGACACGGCGTGGATGTAGAAATTTTAGAATTGGTGGGAATGTTGGACGATGATTGCGACGGGGTGGTGGGTCAGTGGGGGGGGGGGCAGGTTCTCTAGGGTTTGTTCGTTCGTTGGGAATTTGGTGAGATCAACCGCTCGGAGATCCGGTAATCGAGTTTTAATCATTAGCAGCTGGCGCGATGGGAATATGGGATTTGCCGCATTGCATTCGATGCGGTCGACTCACGTTCGTATAGATATATGTATACAGATATGTATGTACTGGTCTATAAGGGCTGGTGAGCAAAGTCGGTTGCCGGGATCGGATAAAGAAGAGAGTACGAAGTAAAAGACGTCGAAATATCCTCCGACAATTTATCGATAAGCTAACGTTTCCCGTGCAGAGAGCAAACCTCTTGCTCCCTCGAGATATTGACTCCGCCCGCAGTTTCAGCCATGGACCGCAAACTACAGTAAAACTTCACTGCAATAGCGAGTTCTTCGATTAGAACTGCGACGTCCAATACGGAAGTGACCTCGGGTTCCAATGGTGACGAAACTTTTGGAAATTAATGAGAATAAAAATTAATGTAACACTAAGGCGTACAATTGAAATTATTATTCGATCGTATAATCATTATTTCATTGGAAATTGTGAAATTTATATATTTTTTTTCACTTACGTTTTATATTTAATTTGGTTTTACGTTTTCGTATTTTTTTGTTGTGTTATCTTAATTTTTTTGTCGTCGATTTTTACATTCTTCACAATTTAATTTTTTTGGTAAAGTAAATCGATGAAAAAATATCTCCGGAATGAAATTGACCGAATGCCAAAGATAGTTCGAAACCCTCGTCACGAGGGTTAATTTTTTTAAGTGGCGACTTAGCGGAGAATCGTACGGTAGATAACGCTGAAACTGGTAGCAACCAGTGGATGCTTAACCAGCCGTAGTCAGTGAAGAACGAACGGATACAATTTGACTCTGGTTCCAGTGGCGATGAAACTTAAACAAATTAATAAGAATAAAAAATAAGAACAAAGATGAAAAGAAAAAATTATAATTCAATTATAAAACCATAATTCAATGGAGATTTCGAAAACTTACATATATTATCATTCTGTCACTTACGATTAACCTGTTTTTGTCTTACACTTTCTTACATCTTCGTCAATTTCTCCGTCATCGTCGACATTTTTCTCAATTCAATTTTTCTAATAAGCTAAGAGTGACAAAAAGAACAATGTTCCCGCACCGAAATCGACCGAATGCCAACGATATTTCGAAACTCCCTTCGCGAGAGTTCAATTTCCCGGGTGGCAACTTATCGAAGAGTCGCGTAAGCGTACCTAGCGCCGAAGAGCCAGCAGCAGGGAGTGGATGTTTAAGTAGTAGTAGTCAGCGAAGAACGGACGTATACAAGTTGAATTCGGGGGGAGCTGCCGCGAGGGGGTGGTGGCACGCGGTGTGGGTGGGTCGGTGCGGTTGCGGTACGGAGGGGGGAAAGCGGTCGGTGCGGAGGTCGTTCGGATGGGCCAGCGGGGCCAACTCAATTACAGTTCACTTCGCGAAGAGCGAGCATCGAGAAGCTCCACGAGAGATAAGTGAGAGTACACACGAAGTGGGAACGAGAAGACGCGAGTATCTGTGTCGAGAGAGCGGGGCCGAGGGTGGAGGGAGATGGGGGGGCGATGCGGAGGGTGTGGGTTTATGGAGAAGGGAGGAGGGGAGGAACGGCGAGGGCGGAGTTTTCCGGAACAGATGAAGACGTAGGTGGATTGCGGCGGCAACTGTGTAATCACAGCTCGCTCTCCGTGCTCGCCCGTCCGGGCTCGGGAAGGGGAAGGAAGGTGAGGATAGACCGTCGACGGACGTACCCAACGGTTCCGGGCTACTCGACGGGGCTCGAGGTGCACACCTGTATCCACCCACACCCGACCGCCAAACTCCACCGGCTTGTACCAAAGTGTCATGGAGTATATGCTGCATGTAGAGCTTTATACGGAGAGGCCGTGTGGATATATATATATATATATATATATATATGTATATATATTTGTATATGTAACTGTGGTTTCTCGCGAACCTCTTGTACGGCTCTTACGTACGCGAGGGGAGACCGGGGCTTCGTGGGTCAGGGTCAGGGTTAGATGTGGTAAAAAGGGTTGTTGTACCACGGCACTTGGAAGTTGGAGTCAAGGGGTCGGAAACTTGGGCTGTTGGATAACTACGGCTATCTATTGTATTCCTTTCATTAGTATATGTATTCATAAATGTATACTATTAGTATGTATTATATGTTTCTTAAGGACTTTGGCGATGGTCGACCGCTTGTGGGATGTAAATTTTTAACGTTATTTTTCCTCTCTATGGTTGGAGAGCGAAGACCCTAATAAATTATTTGCCCCCTTAATTCGCAACGAATTAATGAAGCAATATTAATTTGACCCTAATTTTTTCTATAATGAAAAATCGAATCGTGAAAAAAATATCGTCATGGCCCGGACTCGAACCGGGAACTCCAGGATCTCTAGATCTCAGGTGGCGAAAGTGGTAACGCACCAGACTAGAGCGGGCCATGACGATATTTTTTCACGATTCGATTTTTCAGTATAGAAAAAATTAGAGTCAAACTAATATTGCTTCGTTAATTCGTTGCGAATTAACGGGGCAAAAAATTTATTAGGGTTCTCGCTCTCCAACCATAGAGAGGAAAAATAACCTTTAAAATTTACATCTCTCAAGCGGTCGACCATCGCCAAAGTCCTTAAGAAACATGAATTTGCACGGCCTAAGCCCAAGAAAATTAACAATTATGTATTATATAATAATATAATCTGATGAGATACCAGATAGACAGATAGGTACATGTATAATTAGGAATATATTATTTATTATTACATGATATATGATATCATATATTTATTTAGCTATATACCAATGAAAAGAATACAATAGATGTCGGTGATGATCCAACCTTCCGAGTTTTTGACTGGGGTTGACTCTAATTTAGAAGCGCTATGGATGCATAATATAATATAATATTGTAGATTATATCATATAATATTATCTCATATTTTTATTTTTCTTTAACATAAATGATAAACTGTAAATACATATTTCTCTTAGACTTTTTTGGACTCTAAAGTTCATTTTCTCATTAGAACGGTTCCCTTTTATTTTCTTCGTTAGAAAGATAATACCCACTGTTACAACCTACCCCTGTTAAAACTAATCCCGCTCTCCCCTATCTGTACAGTCAATAAAAAAGTCTAATATCCACGAAATACAAAATGAAAAATAAATAAAAAATAAGACATCTTTTCACTCAATCCGCTAATTTCTCCTTCAATATCTTTCCCCGTAACTTATCATGAATCCAGCAGAAATTCGATGCAAATAAAAACACGTCGTTCTCTCTAGTCCCGAAAAACCGACGGATTGTAGAAAATGGATGCAGTGAGCCCCGGTCTCCTTTGCGCAAGTGACGAGCGCCGTTGTTACAGCAATTGACAATCGTGGGTGTTGGCTGATGCTTCCCTGCTGCGTGTACGTAACGTAACCCCTCGTCTACGCTGTTTGTCATGTGGGTTCGGCTCCGACCATTGCCTGTATTGCATCATAAACGTATAGACCCACACACCTATACAGGCAATGGCCTGCGCAGCATGGAAGAAGCATGGCCCTAGCAGCGGCACCAGCAGCAGCGGTAACAGTACCGGCTGGTAGCAGTAAGAGTAACGCTCTTTTCACATGCCACCCCGTGAATTGTAGCTATGACGCCTCGCGACCCTTATAATTTTGAGCGTTAACCGAGAACGATGTATATATATCTAGCTGACTCTCGCCTCGATTGCCCGTCTCATTTCTCGACTCGGGCTGTTACTACTGCTGCTGCTATTGCTGCTGCTGATGTCACTGCTCCCGCTGGTGCTGCTGCTCTTTCCGCACGTTGCCGAAGAGAGCAAACCCGAAGGAATGGGATACGAAGCTCCTTCGGCAGCGTACTGCAAGCTAAGCGAGTGAGTAACACGCCCAGCTACCGCTTACGCTTTCTCTCTCACTCCCGCTCTCTTTCTCTCTGTACGTGTGTGTGTGTGTGTGTGTGTGTGTGTGTGGATGGGTGGGGAACGTAAGACCCGAAGGCTTCGAGGCATGACTCGTGGGCGTTCGAAACTCATTGCCAGCACGAAATCCTTAAACGTCCCCTAAATTGTGCAACACCTTGTATCCACCCTAACCTGACCTACCCTGCGTTTATTTTTCGAGGGTCCGACCGTTAAACCAACGTGTTTGTTAATTTCACAACCGGGCTGAAAGTTTCCCCTTTAACTACCTTAAAATTAAAACGTTACATTACTGTAACAACACCCCTGAGCGAGTGAGCTGTTATTATTCTTTTTTTTTTTTTTGGTTTCGAGGGTGATTGGGATAGATATAGCGAAGTAGGTGCAATGAACGTGAAGTACGTTTGAAATCACGGATTTGTCTGGTTCATTAATGTACCGGCCAAAGACGTCGAAAGGAGAGACGAGAAAATCCGCGGGTCGAATTGGATGCCGGAAGTCCAGAAACGAGCGCGTCGGGAAAGGGGTCGGAGGGCGGGAGGACGAGGGTTGTGTAGCGCAGCGTTTCCGCTTGTGCAGCGACCGCGGAACGGCAAACTACCCTTCGGGCGTTTGTTCGGAATTAGTTGGCGATGGGGTTAAGATATCATGCCAGAGGAAACTCGTTTTACAGCGACTGTCTTCTTTCAGCACAAGGTTGTTCGCTTTCGAGAAGGCGGGGTTGCTCCTTGGGCTGCTGCTGGTTCTGCTGCTGCTGCCGTTGCTTCTGCTTCTTTTCCGCTGGCTCGTCTGGTGCGCTTCGTCGAGCTGGGCGAAAAGTTGCGAGCTTACGGAAACCATAGCGTACCGAACGGGAGAACAGAGGAACCTCCCAACTTTTTATCCGGCACAATTGCTTGCCTCGTTGGAATTTTTATGGTTGAGGAGATCGAGAGTCTTTTCGAGGAAACGGGATAGGGCAATTAAATTCCGATGCAATGAGCCGAAAATATAACGTTTTCCATCAAATATGTATATATATATATATATACATATCCGATCGAATCCATTGGGACGAGGGACGAACTTATATATAGATGTGTATTTATATAGTATATCATATATATATTACATATATAAAATAAAAAGGAAGAGGAAGATCGAATCTATTGGGACGAGGGACGAACTTATAGATAGATATATTTGTATAGTATATGATATGTATATTACATATATAAAATAGAGAGAGAGAGACTCACTATTTTACTTTTAGTTCTATTGCGTTCCTATTTTTATAATTGTAAATAAAAAATAAGTTGTATTATTGATATATTATTATTATTGTTATTATTACTATATCCACAATTTCGTCCGTCGTCCATTGGATTTGATCGGATTATTAGGTATTTCCCGAGTAGCATATTGAATATAACATCCGGCACAAATGACGGCGAGGATAATCCTCGTGAATCATTGATGAGAGACAGACCTGGCAATTATGGAAAATCGATTATCGAACAAATGATGATATAGCATTTTCGTCGGTGTGGTTTGAGTCACGTTGGGAAATATTGATGGATAATAAGCGACTTTACGAGAGCCAATTATTAGCGAGAATGCATCTTGAAACTCCATCGGCTCGTCGTATTTAATTTATTTTTTTGTTTTTTTTTCACTCAAATTTCAGCGTGGATTGTTGCGTTCGTCATTTTTACCGCAAAATCGCGGAATTTATGTCAAACCTCCCACGTAATGTAAATTTAATTGAATTGACTACTATTTCAATTGCACTCGTCGATTAATTCATGTCAAAAACATTTTCTTTCTATTCTAAAAAAAAAAAAATACTAATAATAATGAAAGAATTATTAATCTTCCGTCCGTCCTCATACAATAATGTAGAAACATTCTCGCAAGTAAAATTTTGCAGTGAGATTCGGACTGTCTCACTGAACGACGATTGAATTATCGCGGCCGACATCTAAACCCAAGCTGACGTTGTTCGCGAGATAAAAAATGGAAGAAGGAGGAACAAAACAAAAAATGACGAAAGATATACGGCGTTGAGAAAAAAGATTTCTGAGTCGTTACTCGTTGGGGTTTTTCTAGCATCGTTATAATATCATACTATTTGACTTATTACAAAAACCAAGCGGGAGAATAGCTAGCTGAGAGCTATATATATGTATATCACAACGTGGAGGTGAAAGGGGACACGGTGATACCGGTACAGTGGCGAAAACGTAGAAGATCGCCTCATGAATATGCAACGAAATTCAAAGCGTCATATCCATATATATATATATATATATATATATATATATATCTATATATATACACGTATCTATGAGAAATAAATATATATACATACCGCTGGCCAGCAACAGTCGGGCAGATCAGCTCCCTTTTAATTCCGTTATTTCCACGTGGCTTCTCGTGGAAATTGCGATTGGTAAAAAAAAAAGAAAAAAAAACGTTTAAAGAGTTTATATTCTTTCCCGTCCTTCCCCTGTCGACCCTTGCCGGATAATAGCGGCAACCGAGATGGCAGAAGCGGGAGAAGGGTCGCCGGAGGCAAAGTTCGAGGTTTCCGAACGAACTGCTGCGGATGATCGATTTTCAATGTTGCGGAAAATTCGAGTCCCTACTACTTATTTCGTTCGTTGTTTTTTTTTTTTTTTTTTTTTTTTTCGATTCGACCATACTTTCGCTAGACGTTGCACTCCCGGGCACGTCGGTTCTGGACTCCAGACCGCGAGGAAGAAGAGACGGAGGCAACTGTGGTCAGCGATAGCGAGTCACAGGGTCATCGGGGTTGGCGGGGGACGGGGGAACAGAGGGCCGAGGGGGTTGATCGTGAGGTCGTGCAGGGTATCGCTTTCCACAGGCTAAGCACTCAACTGTCCACAAGTTTGTTTTTTTTTTCTTTTTCTTTAAACTAATCCCTATACTTTATGAATCCTCGAGCGGTTTGCGTTATCGTTGTAATTTTTTTCCATGCTTCAACAGTTTTTTGTAGAATAATAAATTGATATCGGAGTTTGAGAAGTTTTCGAGAAATTCGATAATCTTGACGACGGGCTCGTTAAATTTTATAACGTCGTGGACAGTTCGACGTTAGCTTTTGTCCCGGAAATTTCACGTTCGAAATCGTTTTTTTTTTTTCATTTTGTATTGAATTATTTTTTATTGGGAGGTTAATCCGTTGGAAAACGATCTTGGAGGTTATGAACATCGGTATATGTTTATGGATAACTAAGAATATCCGTATATATATCAAAATATATCAAATTTATATAGAAATATATCAATATTTATTCAAACATATCCAAATATATCGTTTTAGACCGAATATAGGTATATATATATTGAATTAAATCGAAATATATAAAATGATACGAGATTTCAGCGTGTCGAAAAGCGTCGATTAAGCAACACGGACAAGATAAATCAAAAGAGGGAACGGAAGTGAGATAATGTAAGAGTGAGCCCTCGGTCTAGAAGAAATAGCTTTATCCGTTGAAAAACGATCCTAGGGGGTCGGTGATCGCAGGTTGTCACGTCGGTGGAGGTGCGTGGGTGCGGGCAGGTCGGTTCGAAAGCAAGGAAGACCGAAGGCAACGGAATTGTGGAGAAACGGAGAGCGACGTACCTGGCCGCGCAAAGACCCCCCGGCGCGGATAAACGCCATAAAGAACTTGGGTTGGTTTGAGCTTCGCGAGAACAATTTGCATGCGACCAAGTTAATCAGCGCCAACACCTCGGTGAACACTCGACGAGTGCGCCGGGTGAACTATATATAGCCTCGGCAGAAGCAGCAGCAGCGGCAGATGTGGGATCGGAGGGTGAAAGGGTGAAAGGGAGAAGGAAAGTTCAACAATAAACGTGGCGAGAGTTATAGGGGTTGGTGATTCGGGAGCTGCGATAAGCGGGTAAGGACGGAAAACGTAGTTTCGCCCCTCATCGTCTGCGCCTCGTTGTTGTCGTCGTTGTTCCAACGTCGTCGTCAAAGCTTTCACGTACGAGCTTTGCGCGCGATTGTATTGACACCGAGAGCAAAACAAATTGTGCGTAGTTCGGGATCCGAATTGGATGACGTAGCGAATGTGTCGACGTCTGGTAACTCGAATATTACGAAACGTCGATTTGATCGGGGTGCAAATTTGACGGGCGAAATTTGGTCATTGAAAATAGACAATTATCGTTACCAATGTGTCAAAGTCGGGGGAGGGGGGAGGAAAGATATCGAGAAATTATTTTTAATTCACGAAAACCTATTATCGATACGACCGAGACGTCGTTGTCGATGGTATGAAAATATCCGTTTGTCGGATAATTGAATTAATGGTATTTTCGTATGGCCATAAGCCGATGACGACAGGAATATTTCATAAATTTCTGGAAAAGAGTATAATGACTAAATGGGTCAATAAATAGATGAACGAATAAATAGAATTTATTAGTGAAAATTTGACAAGCAATTTTCTGTACTACGAAAATTAAAATGTCTCCATTAAATATTGATAACATCGATCAAACATCAGTGAAAAACCCACGAGTCGTCGAATGATTTGTTAAAGCGTTGAAACGATACGAAGAATGAGCTTTCGACGACTCCGAACTCCACCACCATTATGACCTCCTCTATTATCGTAATTAAACAGTTACCGAGGGCTTGATACCCGATTGCGGGACATTTATCCCCAATGACGCTAAATACCCGATTCATCCGTATATCACATATACACATACATATTGAAACGTTGCGTTATCAGCATGTACGATCTATAGTACAGATATATCGGGCCACCTGTGTGTTTTACATATTTGGCGATGCCCCGGGAAATTCTCGAACATACGTTTGTCGCTCGTGGATGATGTACGTCTGGGAAAATCGTGTATAATACGAGTGGGTGGTCCTCGCCACCCCGCGGTGGTCGACTAGTGATGCTGGGTGAGACGAGAGAGACGCAACCTGCTACCGTACAACGTACACGGCTGCATTCTGCATTCATGCAGCTGATAGCAGTGCCCCTCCTCGCCCCCTCCCTATACTTTACCCCCCCCCGTGTCGTGCACAGCTTGCACCTGTGTAGGTGGAAATGAGAGAATTCGTAATGTCCGATGGTCCGTACCCAGCATATACAGTACCCCAGCAGCAGCAACAGCCGTAGCGGCAATAGAAGCAACAGAAGGTGCTCGTCAATGGCGCTGGTTATAACCGCGTGCCGGAGGTCCAGCCAATTTCGTGACTGGTATCTATGAGAGACGACAGCACCGCGTTTCCAACGAGCTTGACGGAAAAAGTTCGAACAAAAAAAAAAATTGCACAAAAAGGAAAAAGGGAATAACGTAAAATAAAATAAAATTGTCCGAACGACACGAGAGCTTGTTAAACGAAAATTCTTTATTGCATTTTTTTTTTTTTGACCCCACCCATCGGCCGAATACATAATTTAGTGGGATGGAGCCTCGAGCAACCGACGACGTAGCAAATATACCGTTCCGATGGAAAATCACATTTTTTTTTCCTCGGAGCAATTTCGTTCAAGCCGAATTCTCTTTTATCGCCGATGGACTTTTTAAAAGTTGTTTTATTTTTTTTCGTACGGTCAATGGCAGATTCAACGTTTGGATAGGAAACGTCGAATGAGATGACAAAATTACCAGCAAATTTATTGCGAAACACTTGAATTTAATTTCACGTGACGGAAAATTCCAATATGATAAATTGAGAAGAAAATAATAATTATAGATCACGACATTTGGTAATTTTTGTATCCAAAATAATTTACCGACAATTGCGTCAGTCCGGTTCGGTTGTGTCGCATGTACATACGATGTAAGCTATTTCTGTAATTATATAGTAGGGTTACGCATGTGCACCTGCTGGTCCAGCATAATTGGCGGAACGTCCGCTGTCGCGAGCGACGAGTCCCAGCCTCTTCATTGTTTAATGCATGCCGCGCACACAGAACGAGACCATCGAGAAGGGGGGTGGGGTGTCGATGCGATTATCGCACGGCTCTACCAACGTTCAATTGTTCAATGTTAACAATCGTTTGAATTTTCATTGTTCCAGAATCGAGACAGCTGTCCATAAATAGCATAAACGTGCCGAGACTCGTGAGAGAGGGCGAGTCGGACTTCGTCATATTGGATTGCGACTACGATATCGGTAATTCGTCGACCGACGGTCTTGTCGTTAAATGGTGGCAGAACAGAGATCTGATTTACATGTGGCACTCGGGACGTCAACCGGCAGCCGGTTCGAGTTTTACCCACATAGAGGTCGGTTATCAGGCCAACGACGATCCTTTCAAGATGTATCGGGCGATGAAATTCAACAGACCCAATATAACCCTTACGGGCACGTACAAATGCAGCGTTTTTAATTTCATCAACGCGGAAGCGAATGCGGAAGCACCGATGATCGTTTACTGTAAGTACAATATTCAAATTATTTTATTGTTGTTGTTTTTTTTTTAAATTCTGCATCCACTTTTGTTCGATTGATCTCGGAAATCCGGAATATATTGGAACATCTGCAAATATAAGGATGTACGTAGAGAAAATTATCGGAAATATATTGATGTATTGAAATATATAGATATATGTAAATATATCGTTTAAGATCGAATTATGTGGAAATATATAGCATTATATTGTATCATGTCAAAATATAGCGGGAAATATCGGAATACATGAAATTATGTCGAATTATATGAAAATGTATTTTCGCTATAGTATCTCTAAGTCGAAAAAATAAGTACCTCTATAGTATTCTCTAAAATATAATAAATTATGTAGCAACATATCATAATTTATAGATCCATATTGTATTATATTGAAATATATCGGAATACATTGATATATCTAAAATAATATAGAATCACGTCGAAATATTATATCGAGCTATCCCGGCGAATCTCGAAGAAAAGTATTTTCAAATCTGTCTTTCGGAAGGTCGTATTACTTTCGTGATAAGATACGTTCCGATGCAATTACCGATACAAACGACTTGCCGAGACATCTATAAATTTATCTGTCACTTCGCAACGTGCGTCAAGCCGTATTTCATTTTTTTTTTTCGTTCTTGTACTCCGTGCAAGAGTAACCGTACAATATGTTGAAACTTTTCCGTACTACGCGGTAACACCGGAGTTATATAAAGTCTCGTGCGCTTGCCTATATCTCCGTCACACTTTTTCTCGCTCTGTCGCACGATGTGAAATAGTCCCTTTCTGCATATTACCGAGATCGTATTCTCCATAAAGTTTGCCCGGTCGTAGCCCGCACCGTCGACCCGTGCTTTCTGTGTACTTCATTTTCTTCTTCTTCTTTGTTTATTACGTTTCTTCATTTTTTTCGTCACTGACATTTATCTCAACGACGGTAAAAAACACCGAGCGTTTTTACAATCCGTTAATGAGATGGACGTCAACCGATGGTTTTTTCATGCGGAATTCACGGCTGCCTGAACGGGAATGTTATCGAGTGGAATGATAAGAATTATTGAAAGAATTCTATGTACGAAGAAGACCGTTTGATCGAAGCTTTAAAGTGTCAAGAAAATATACGCGACAGCTGAATAAAACATACTTATTAATTTAATAATCATAATAATAATAGAAATAATAATAATAATAATAATAATAATAATAATAATAATAATAATAATAATAATAATAATAATAATAATAATAATAATAATAATAATAATAATAATAATAATAATAATAATAATAATAAAAATTAGTAATAATAATAATAATGATAATAATAATAATAATAATAATAATAATAACAACAACTCAAGTTACAGAGATAATAATAATATTAAAATCTCACGTATATGGACTGATTTATATTGAATTCTTAGATACGACAAAGTACACGGAAATAAATAATTACATTTACAAAAATCCGCCTCTTACTCGTCCTACTTCACCAGCTGAAAAATCCAAACAGAATATTTTGAAAATTTCGTAAATCGTTGATTTCTCAGTATTTAATGGATGCCTAATGAAATGTTTACTCTGTTCTTGTTTCAGCGACCGAAGAAAAATTTGATCTGCTGTACAAAAAGACGAGCGAGGACGAGGTCGCCGGTGTGGATGTAACCTGTCTGGCCGAGGGGCTCTACCCCCAGCCGGTAATGGATATCTCCATCAAGTAAGCATTCGTTTGCACCGAGTTAGATGGAAAGCCTCGGCCTTATGGCGCACATCAACGTCACTATAACAGAGTGCAGCCGCCTGGAGGGTTGACTTTTATTTCGCGACACTCGTTTGGCACCTCGCGTTTTCTTTATTTTCTTCTTTTTTCTTCATTTTTTCTCTTGTCACGCGACAAACTCCGACAATGCGGGATCATAAGCTCAAACAGTTGGTCCGTGAAAGCTCCGAAGAAAGAAGCACTTTGAAAAATTGTCATACCAGTGACCCATTTTCTGTCTGTTTCGTTTTCGTTTATGCATCGAGAAAGGGTTGTTTCAATGCGCGTATTTTTGTTTTGTTTTTCGAGTTCCTCGTGTCAGAATTATCGAAGAGGTCGGAATTTCGAGAAATCCGGTAGCGAAAAGAATGTTCGTGGATTGAAGACTATGAAAAATTTAGAAGCACCGTTTTGGTATGATTATGGCAAAAATTGTTCGGTTTATTGGAATTTTGCGAACGTTTTGGATTACCGAGAGAAACGTTCATTGAGATAAAATCGAATTTGGTAAAAACTAATGAAGACATTAATAGTTTAATTGAAAAAAATTATATTTTTCATAATTGTATTTCAACAAATCTAATGTGCAAAATTTTTAGTGTGTCGAAGATCGAAGATTCTTCAATTCCAGAACTTCAATAAATTAATCATTGTATTCATTCGTTCATTTTACATTCCCTTCTATTCGATCAACCTTCGATCTCCAATATCTTTATCAATAAATTATTCAATTCATTAATTCTTAATTGCTTTTCGTCCTTCCTCCACCGAAGTTTCTTCTACGTGAAAGATGATAAAGCGATCTTTCTTCACGAAGTATGCTTCGCAATCGACTAACCGTTCGAACCAAATGGCAAAGTCCAGGATTCGTCGGAATAAAATTGTATAAATATTTTTTCGATTTAAAAATAAAAAAAAAATGTTCTTGCAGCGACGTCTCAATGAACGAAACGACGAAACCGGAAATAACTATGCGGGACGATGGAAAATATGATATAATCACGAGAATAGCATTGGACGACGAGGATTTGTTACCATCGGCCAACATCAAATGCACCCTGGAAATACCAATGGCGGATTATCGCATACCTCGAGAATTCGTCTACTATCCTGGTTAGTATAAAATCCCCCGGAATAAAAGAATTTTTTTTTCGGCTTTGACGACGTACATCTTCGTATTCGTTTTATTCAACACTTAATTCACGCACATCAATTTTTTCACACAAAGACTACACACGGGATCAATTTAACCGTGCAGAAACTTTGACCGTGCGCCATTTTGAATTGACCCGTGCGATCGGGTTGAAAAAATTCTCCTATATACTTTGAACAATGTTCAATCAATTGTTATTAATGAAAAGTACGATTGAAATTATTTACATGCATTGAAAAATTCATATATGAAACAACTTTTTTGAAAACAAGTTTGCTTACAAGAAAATGAAAGGGTCGAATTAATTTCTTTCACATTGAATTCATTTCACTCATTTGCTGTTACATTGTTTTGGCTTCATTTATTATTATACCTTAATCTATTATCTATGCGTTGGATTTCACCGACGAAGGACAAATAATCATCACTGATAAGTAAACGCCGAATACAACAGACTCACAGGTTGAGAGAAATACGAGTAGGCAGACAAAAGCAAGGAGGGAAAAAAACATTAACCCTTCTTCATCGATCGGGATCATAAGCATAGATTATAGGTTAGGGCATAATAATAAATTAACCCTTACACCATACCTAGGGTAATTTTGATCCTGTCTTCGTATTTCAAGCAAGCTTGTTTGAAAAAAAGATTTCATGGATTTTGTCGTGCGTGTACATGATTTCAATTTCATTTCCTATTAATATCAGTGAATTTAATAATATTCAAAGTATATTTATCGAATTTTTTCAACCCGATCGCAACGGTAATTTGAAAATGGCGGACAGTCAAAGTTCATGTAGGCTGAAATTGACCCTGTGTGTGCTGTTTAATCAAAAAAATAGGCGTGTGTCGTAAAGGTTGAGTCAAATCAATGTAACAGGGGATAAAAGAAATCTGAGAAGATCGCACATCAAAGGAGCGAAACTCAATATATGTTAAATACAACGAACACAACCTCGTACGTCACTAAAGCCAAAAAAAAAAAAAATTAATCATAGCGATAAAAGCAGTACACAACCTAATGAACGGAAATTTTCCAAAATTACCGAACACTCGTCGTCCGTGATAAAAGTTCGCGGCAATAAATCAACGAATATTCTCGCAATGCGTGCGGTCGGGCAATCACGTAACTCGATACCCGCGTATCGAACTAAATCTAACGTTAATTCGATATTACGTAACTTTCCGGTAAGATCTTACTCGTGCAACAACTTCCCATCGTCGTTAAGTGTGCACAAGAAATTAATTAGTCTGGGAAAATTGAATATACACGTATTCTCGATAAGTTTGCGTAGCTGAATGGGCGGGGAGGGGGGGGGGTTGAGCCGGAGAGAAAGAGAGAAACGGAGAGAAAGAGATTGATCGAGTCTGTGGAATATCTTGAGGGTAAGTACTGAGTGCGTGTCTCGACTGGTTATTGAGTTCCATATCTACTTTCGTGCGCTGCTCTCGTTCCAATTTTTTTCAATCACACTTTTTTTTTGAGATAAGAAGTAAAGAATTTGTCTGAAAAACGGAAGATCTTTCGTACGTACATATGCGAAGAAAGTATAAGTTTTAATCACAGCGACGAATTTCGAGATATTGTCGATGGGAAATGTTTTTTTCTCTTTCTAAATATATTGATCGTGAAGAAAATTGAGTTCGACAGCTGCACCGATTATTTTTTTAAATCTGGTGAAGAGAAATTCGATGAATAATATTTCCTTGTTCTACTTTTGATTTCTTTGAATATTTTATTGAAAAACCGACGAAGCGAAATATAGCTCATGATCGAATCCCGCAGCTATTCTCCCTAACGTTGTCTTCAACTTTTTATAATAGGTATCAAGATCTGTTTCACCTTGACAATTCGTTCGCTTCCAAAAAAGTGTTATTCCTAAAGTTTTCATAGACTATTTTCGCCACAGTGTTCGTTGTAGATTTCTTTGGAAGCACTGATTAGAAGCTACATTCTGCAATTTTTTCGAACTTTTCGCAGTGATAGTTTAGTTATTAAATAAGGGTGTCGCTCTGATAACGATTTCGAAAGTAGATATCTCGCGACTAAAGGTTTCATATCAAAAGGTCCTCAAACATTCGTCGTTGCACTTCATGAGTCCTATTCAAAGACACCTCATTCTATGGGGTAAGTAAAAAAAAAATGTTGAGTCCACTTTTCAGACCCTTGCAAGGGGGTGCAAAAAATTATTATTAAAAAAATATCCTCGTTCCTCTCTTTTGGTCATCAACCTACGCTCGTATTCAGATTCCATCTGAATAAGTATGCAAAATAAAAAAATAAGAAATATCCAACATACATACAGACAGTCGGACGGACGGACCCAAACAACCATAACATTCCCAATTAACTCCAGAACCCTCAAAAATATCCCTCAACAACCTCAACGATGTTTCCACCCAAGTAAAAAAATTATATATAGTCTATATATAAACTATATATAGTTACTATATATAAACTATATATTAACTATGTATAGTTTATATATAGTCTATATATAAACTATATATAAAATATATATAAACTATATATGCCCAATTCCATATATAGACTATATATAATTTTTTTACTTGGGCACCCAAACTTCCCAACCCCTCAAACCCGCAAAATTCACATTCTCACGTGCAAACCCCGATCCCATCGATACGTCCTAATCAAATAACAATAAACAACGAAAACGTTGGAAATCGAGAAACCCACGTGCCATCCGTCGAAAGTTCGTATCTCCGGGAATAATCTCGCGAACGATTTACGTGCGATACCTGTAGCACCCCGTTCGCGTCGGGCAACCTCCCCCACCCCCCCTCCTCCCCCTCACCGCCGTAACTTCAATATTTAAAGTTGGTGTGGTTGACCGTTAACTCGGCCGCACGGCAATTCCAACGCGCGGTTCAAATCCGTTTAAACTGCGTCGTGTGGGCGACCGGTATCCCGAAAGCCGAATCCACGTTCGTCGTTCGGCACGAGCGTTTGCGTTGCTGCTCGACGATGAATTCGGAGTTCGTCGGTCCTGGGGTGTATCGGCTGCGGGTAGACGACTACGTACGGTAATACGTTATACGTTACGTGTACTTAACGTATTTGCCCCACGTTGATGCCGCGGCTTTCCCCGTCGAATCTGTGTTTATCCGTGTTTATATTAACGTTCCAATTAACTACTAAAGTGGGTTATTGTCGTTGGTAACCCATGCCACACACACACGTACACAAATACACTCCTTTTGCTCCTCCCCCGTCCCCCACGTTCTCTTCTTCGATCGAAGTACGCGCCAAGTTCGATCAACGTTAACTTCAATTACGGCCAAACGACTTTATGGCCGGCATCTCGGGGCTTTGATACGCGTCGTGAAACGTCGGAACGTCGTCCCGATAATCGTTATTGAAGCTTTTGTCCCGAGTTTGAGCGGGATTTTACGGCTTGAGGTCATCCTTGTTGCAATGCGATGGAAAATATGGGGAAAAATAATTGTCGAAGAGCCTGTTGGGGAGTTGTGGATGATAGGGTTTTGGAAGAGATTTTGATGACACGCGATGAGGGTTCTTTTAGCTTGACACTTTTCGTTGCTTAAGAGAAAGAGTTTTTTTATAGATTGTTTGGGGAAATGTTTTTGATACAGTGTTCGTTGTAGATTTTGTTGAAAGTACTGATCAAAAGCTACATTCTGGGGGTTTTTCGGATTTTTTGCACTTGTGGTTCAGGAATTAGGGGGAGTGGATGCTCTGATAACGAGTTTGAGAGTTAATATTTTATGGCTGATGGGTTGAAATTTTTGAGACACCCCACTTAATGGGGTGAGTGGAAAAAAATGTTGAACACCTTTCAGTCTAAGGGGAGGGCTCAAAAAAAAAATTTCTTTTTGAAGCATATTATCACCCCTATCCCTACGATATCCATCTTTCCTTCCTCCTATCCTGATTCGTGATATCCTGTGATGTGTGTGTGGATATCCTGTCTTCGGGTTATGAATCTACGTCCGTGTACCAAATTCAATCCTAATAGGGATATAAATAAGAGAATAATCAAACTGTGACAATCAGACGGACGGACAGACCAAAACCATGAGGGTTCCTGATTGGCTACGTAACTCTAAAAGTAAACTAAAAAAATTAAATAACTTTCGCACACCCATTTCAATTGCGCATTGCATTCACGATCAACCCATATCGTATTCAGCAACTATACATAAAAAATCTCGTAACCAATTGTGACAGCTCGTTTTCTTGATCCCCCGTTTGAACAATTTCGATCGAGATCCGAATAAATAATATATTTAATCCCCGGAAATACACTGATTATCGAACGCAACGAACATTCTCCGTGAAACGTCTTTCCCTTCTTCCAAGCTGTAGGAAATAGAATATCTTTGATACTGTTACGTCCGTCGAGAGTGACAGTATCAGACGGCATGACATCGGGGCTGACGTCGTGGCACGCGGCGTCAGTCACCGTCTCGGCCCACAGTCGCAGATGGGTTAAAGCTTAATAGGTTATAAGTGCATTAGCAAATATGAAGTTTGAGAGATGGAAACGTAGAACGAGGCACGGCAACGACGCCGGAATCAGCAGCAGCATCAGCGGGGTGAAGGAGCAGCAGAAGCAGTCTCGAGGGGTTAATGGATGGTTGTAGTACACGGTTGCGGCTTTTCACTGTCAAGTACAAACATTTCAATGTCATAATCGCTATACTAATTGGGTGTCCATAGCCATTAAGACCGTCTCATCCGCTCCTCTGTGTGTATAATCGCTCATTAATAGCTCGCTTGTCGCAAAAAAAATAATACAAAAAAACTAATTAATAAAACGAAATAAAAACACAAATGAGTTGATTGCTTAGTTTTGATGGACGCGGTATGCGGTGTTTGTTGCGCAGGAACTCCTACGACAACTCCGTCCTCAACGACGAAGCTGCTGAGAACGATGGAGATCCAGGCGTATGACAGCAACCAACCAAAAACTGACAATGGTGGTGGTAAGAGAGAGCAATTAGTTTTGCAACCCTTAAGACAATTTCGTAATTGGCCCGTGTGGTGAATTTATTTATTTTATTTATTTTATTCTCATCATTGTTTTTTTATTTTTTTATCTTTCAACATTATTCCAAAATTATCCGTTTCCGACTCACGAGAATTCGTTCTTCGATTTCATCCAAACGAGATTACATCGATTGAGAATTAAATGCATTTGAGCACGCGCATTGTCGATTCAATTTCGTTTTATTTAATATCCATTTTTATGAACAAGACGACTCCTTTTGGCTCGTAAAAATGTTGATCGATTTTTATTTGGAATTATTAGATTTACTTTTTCGTTTTTTCCCGTAGTTTTGTTCCTTTTTTCATGAATCTTTTTTCCACAATTTTGTTTTCCACATTGATCACCACCACCAATGCCATTGCTGTTGCATCAGCTCGTCTCAAACCACAATCCATCACATATTCGCACCAAAGCTTTATTTCCTTTTTATTTTCAGCTTTTGTTTCACATAATTAAACGCTCCTGGCACTGGCAAGCTTCTAAAAACGGTATTTTTGCACGCTCGAAAACTCGAACGCCCGTCAGTTCAGCATGATTCGAATAAATATTAATCGCACGACGATCGTAGCTCCGCAAGATAAAATTAAATTCCGCCGAGCGGCGGAAACGCCGAGAAAAACTCGAAGATCTTCTGCGGGTCAGTGAATTTTTTTAAATGTTTAATTTTGAAATTTTCTTACGACATACTTTTTCATTTTTATTTTTAAATTCTTATTGATTCCGTTTTTTTTACATATCCTTCATTTAATTTTTCTTTTAATAAATTATTTTTATCGATGATTCATCGTTATTATTTATTTATATATCGGTTATTATTTTCACACATCCCCAAAATATTCGAAATACGTAATTTAGACGTGTGTCAACGATTTTCGCGTTATCTCATAATTTAATAACCATGGGCTAACGTATTTGCTGACGAATATTTAAAGTAATACGTAATTTGTTTTTGCATTTTTAAAGGTCTCGCGCTGTACCTAAGTGAAAGCCCGTGAGCTTTTTAACGGAACCGGGTTTACTTTGAAATAATATCTATTTGATCAATGAGTGGTTATTTTTATTTTTAATATTGCAACAATGAAACAGTATAAATTAGAAAATATTCCTTAGTATCGTAAAAAAATGGAAATACCTAAAACAAATAAGTGTCGAACAATAATTGCAAGGCGAGAATCATTTATATCAATAATCTTCATACAGAAGAAATCCGAAGAGCGATTCGAATTGTTTTTGTCTCCAAACGAACGCCTATGGGCTTCTATTTGTAAAACAAAGTCCATTTATCGGTTCAGATGAGCCTGCATTCTCATCTGCCTCTCATCGGAAAAATAATGTCCGCTCAATCATCGGCTCGATTACGATTATTCACGCAAAAAATCCAAACCGCGGAAAACTCAACAGAACGCAATCGAAAATCAAGTTATTCCAATTGACAAACCGAAACGTGACTTCGATAGAAGCAGCGATTCTCTGCCAGACGGAAATATACTTTCAACGCTATCAACCGATAAAAGTTCTCACAATGTGGCGAAATAATCGTGAAAAAAAAAAAAAAAAAACTATTTTTCATCGTTTGTTGAGATATATGAGGTTGGTACGTGGTCTACATCGTGTTGCCGGTGTAGCGGTTTATCGCAATCTTTGGTTGCGGATCAAAAGATTGTCTCTCGGGCGCCAAGTCATCGGTTGCCAAGTATCGCGCGCGGGGAGGACGTTAAGGATCGTTTCGAGAAGGGGGTTGGAGGGTGCGAGTGTTCATGGTTCAACGTTGCTGGCAAGGCAAACCACTTACCGTGTTCTCCCGGCGAATAACCCCTTCCTCTTTCCCCTCAAACCGTAGTTCCTGCTATCGCACGTTCTAAATAAAAGTAAAAGTGCAATTTCGTTACAGCGTAGACTCTAATTATGCAGTTTAAATTGAGCCAGAGTTTTGAAAGCGTTGGTTTTTCTTCACGGCGAGATTCTTCTTTTTTTTTTTTTTTTCAACTCTTCTTTTACTTTTTTTGGAGCAATATCGAGAAGCTAATCGAGCTTGTTTCACTCCGAGGATACCAGATATTTTTCCCCCTCGGTATAATGGAAAATGTAAAAGTTACGCCGATAAGTTGTCGTACGGGAGATGGAAAAACCGTGATAGGGAATAAAGAGAGGGAGGGCGAGAGAGGAAGAGAGGGAGAGAGAGAGAGAGAGAGAGAGATAGAGAGCGCGATGAAAAAATGAGATCGTTGAGCTGTTATCGATAGAAAAATCTATGGGACAGTAGAATTTTCATCCAACGAGAATATATCCCATCAAAAAAATTCAAGCAATCTTTTCATTCTCATTCTTCAACAGAATTCCAACCGAATATCGCGAATCTTCCCCAAAATGAAAAAAAAAGATGATTCTCGATTCCAAGGGTTCAAATGAGAATGTTCTCGTGAAGGTAGGAAAAAAAAATAACGAAAAGAAAAAACGAAAAAAAATTACTAAAGCTCAACTTTCCAGTCCGTTTGGAGTCACGTGCGCGTCATAATGGGTCGAGGGTTGCAAAGAAATAGGCACGAGAGTAAGGACTCGGTCGGATTTTCTCTCGGAAATTGTCGTTTTCTCCTTCGGCAAAGGTTGGAGCGAGGTTCGCAGAGCCTCGAGGGGTTGGGAGGGGGGGGGGTGGGAGGATTGTACAGCGGAGTATTATACGTTCGAGCATCTCCGTTACCTTTCGCACGAAGCTTGGGAAGGTTTGAAGCGAGAGAACCGACGAAATGAACCGACGAAATTCCTCGTGGCTCGATATTATACGAGGGCGTGTGGGGTTGCGCGTCCTCCCCTTCGAAGTACCGCCCTTGGCCCGGGATCTCGCTGTGGTACACACGAAGAATACCTTTGTATATCCAGTGTGGCACACGAAGTGCGGGGTACGGGCAAAGTTAGGAACGAAGAAGGCAAGCTGCCGGTTTGGGGCGGCAGTTACAGTATCTCATTGTTAGAAACGACTTCTGTAGATTCTCCGGCCTTAATACACCGCTGGACGGGAAAACGTTAAAGGGTGGAAAGAGGAAGAGAGAGAAGAGAGGGAGAGAGGGTTTGCCTTGGCTTGGGCCTGGTCGCCTGGTCTCCCGGTCGCGCGGGGCTGGTTGGGGTGGTTGACGGTGGCCACCGGGCCAGAACCAGAGGAGGCGTCAGGTGGTGGTACCCGGATCTGGCGCGTGTCTCCAGGACCAGCTGCGAGCCCCATCCCCACACACGAAGGTCCTTGTTCGAGAAGACCGCGGGGAAGGAGACGTGGGGCGGGGGATAGTGCACGAGGTCGACGACGATGGGGTAGCGTCTATGTGGCTCTCGGTCGAAAGGCCCTCCCGAGGATTTCCCATAAAGTAATTAAGGATATGCACGAGAGGTAAGAAAGAAAAAGACAAAACCGCGGAAAAGAAGTAGGAAAGAGGAGGGGGCGGGGCAAGAGGGGGGAAGTGCCGTGAGGGAATGAGCTCGGTGTTACGGCGGGTTTCGTTCGACATGCTCCTCCACACCCGGTCTTCGTACTTTTAAAAGTGTAGTCACGTTTCTCGTCTCGTATTGAAAGATCCTCCGGTCTCGCCTCGCCCTCGCTCACTGCGACAGAAATATTGAGCAGCGCGACCGGAATTTCATTCGGAAATAACGAGGACAAAGAGCCACCAACGGGAGCAAAAAATTATTTAAACCAGAAAAAAAAAAAGGACATTGATGAGCAAAGTTAATTAAACGAGTCGAGTGGAAGATAATTAAAATAACGCGTTTTCCGGGTCAACCAGTAAGTAACAACGTCTTTGTTGCTGAGTCAACATTTTTCTTTCGTTTTGTAACCGATGAAACCTCAATTTTCGCTCGACAATCGAGAAAGTAAATTAAAATTAGGTGAAAGACAAAAAAATGAGAATTACATATTTCCGTAGAGCATAAAATTGCCGAAACGTCGGGTAATTGTTTAATTTTAATTAATGCGCGCGATACAATGGTGGTTATTGGGTCGATCGAAGAATCGTACGAGAGGGGCGAGTGACTGCGGGTTCATTTTGTCGACGTCATCAAGAGAATATTAACCGCGTGGGTTGCTTCGGAGTCGGGTATTGGACGTATAGCGGTATGACGAAGGACAGAGGGCCAAAGGGTGTCGCCGGTGGAGTGTGCGGTGAGGTTCTCCGGGTCCCCACAGCCACAGGAGTGTAATATACCGCGTCTCAGTGGGCGCTGTTCTAGAAGGTGGAGGATGTAATGCTGGGGGCTCCTCCGTGTCTCGACAACCCCTGCGAACCCGTAACCAACATCTTGCGTTCTCACACTACCTACCACGCACATACACGACGGACATACACACACACACACACACACCGCAAACCCTCCAGAGCTCACAAGTTCCTCGGGAACGTCGTGGCCCAGCCAACGGAATAATGTAAGGCCGTATTAACACGTAGCACGAACTTTGGTTATTTATTGGTCTGGCCCGGTAATGCTGATATCTGGGTGATGATAAGCTCGGAGTAATATAAGCTATGTCTTATATACCGTTTCTTGTTTTTTCTTTACCGAACCAACGGCTCCGGATCTAACCGGGTTTATGATCAATTTTTCAGGGCTGCCTCATAATCAGGCGGATTTTTCGTGGAAGTAAGACAGTCTATATATAAATATATGGAAAATACGTGTAGGGGTGGAAATAGAATATGATGAATCGACAGTTGTGAGTGAATCGTTATTTTTTTTTAGAATGGGGATACTTCGATAATTTTATCGAGGAGACTGGTGGCTTCAAGATATAATGGATACTTCCATCAAAGTGTCAATATCTGTTCCCTGGTGAGAGAGACACAGACGATCTACGCGATTTGTGACAGCCACTAGACTGTGTTGATTTTTTTTTTCGACGCGTAGTGAAAAATCTATAGATAGTACCCTCAAATACCCAGAAAAAAATTGGCAGCTTAATAACATTTTTTCTTATGGTCGCTTATCGCATATTTTGTTTTCCCATTTGATTAACATGGGGACACCTTCACGTTTTCATTCAGGTAAGGATATTGCCGTGAGTTTTATAGCTACGTCGGTCCAGTAAGTCTCATTTTGAAGCTCTTTAAAATCCGCTTAAGACGACAATTTGTGGTTCAATATGTTAGTGATCATCGGAAAAAATTTCCTAACAACAATTTGCAAGCTTTCGAATAAAATAATGAAATAAAAATGATTCATAATTTTTAAATATGAATTCTTATTATTTTGATCGACATGTGAACTTCGAAACATGTCTAAAAAAACCCATTACCTCCGAATACTGCGATTAATATTTTAATAAATAAAGAATTAATTTTTCCAGTATTATTTTGTTATATATTGTCATTTATACTCCAAATGACCGTGAAAATTTGCATTATTCTTCGAATTTAAGAATAATACAGATATCCGATCGATGTTCAACCCATAAGAAACAAAATTCGATAAACCACTTGTATTATTCGAATATTTGGGTTCTTGTATTATTTTTTTCCAGTACCGACACGATTATCGACAGAAGTTGCAATCGGATTCAGGATTTTTGGAGCCGTTTTAAGCGTGTCTTAAAGAGCTTCGAAATGAGACTCACTGGACCGACGTAGCTATAAAACTCACGGAGTTATCCTTAGTTGAATGAAAACGTGAAGGTCTCCACATGTTAATCAAATGGGAAAACGAAATATGCGATGAGCGACCTTAAGAAAAAATGTTATTAAGCTGCCAATTTTGTCCTGGGCATTTGAGGGTACTAACTATAGATTTTTCACTACCCGTCGAAAAAAAAAAATAAATAAATAAATAAATAATCAACACAGTCGAATATACACCTTGGCTCCACGTTTTTCCTCTATACATATACTTATTTTTTACCTTCTTTTACACATATGTGCGAAGTTAAAAACCAAGTTACACAAATGAAAAGACACAAAAATAGAACACATATTCATATGTTTGACTCATCTTCCACGTTTATTTTTTTCGTATGATTTTGCGACGATTTCCGGTTAACATCTGTCAAAATTGACTGTCACTCTTTCTCAACAAAGAAACCTCTATTTCTGTTGCATCACTATTCCATTGCATTGTTAAGTGACTTCAAGACGCAATTTCGTTTCTTTCCAATATCCGGAGGCGAATCCAACAGACATGACTATTCGTGAAGCTTTTCTGCAAGTTCATCCATTTCGACGTTATCATCTCCTTTCTGCTATTCTTGATCTGCAAGCTTCAAGATTCACCGTGCTTGCGGTTTCTACGGTTGAACGATTATGTTCGTGGAAAATTCGTACCAGCCTCTGTCTCTCTCTTTCTCGCATACAGCTTCGACGAACCGTTGTACGTCGTAAAATTTTTATAACCATCTGTATCCTCGCTTCGTTCAACCGGATATACGTGAAAATGTAAAAAAAAAAAACGGAAAACGTTCTCGGTTGCAACTGCACACAGTCAATATTATTCGTTTCGCTGACGGGCTTGCGTTTTCATCCCTTAGTACGAAAACCATCAAGACAAGGATAAAATAAAAACTTTCGGGTTGAGATACATCGCCCGGGCTTGAACCCACTTCGGCCCGGCTCGTCGGAGCACTTAGGACGAATTTAGGGTTTTTTATATTTTTCATTTGAAACAAAAAACAAAATTTGTAACTTCAGCCAACGCTTTTAGGATATTACTTATTCAACGAACACCGTAAGACCGGTGTGTCTCGCTGTCTGCCGCATACTGTGCTTGCTGCGGAACCATCGGCTATTGCGACTTGCCGTCCATAATCGTTACCGGCTGTATTGTCCTCTTTCAGAGATCAGCATCGAAGCTGCCTCATTAGCCTGAAGCTTACGATAAACAGTGCTCACCGGGGTTAGCTGACTCAGGGCTGACTATTTGCCATATTACTACTGAAATATTGGCGATTTACGAAGCGATTTAATCTCTACTATTGTTATCGAATTAAAAAATTAAATATTATGGTAACTCGGCTCTCAGTGATATTGACGACATGTAAAAAAATATATCTCGGGATTCATTCGGAGAGAGAGGTTGAAACTCATGAATAAAATAGATTGAACATCCATCGGGAAAATTTGTGAGTTTGATTATCGACAAGAAAAAATTGCAAGATTGATATATCAATAATTATAATCTATATGAGATATATAATATTATATCATTGCCATAATATAATTGGATTTAATATTCCTTTGCAATATTCACAAATATATGACTGATTGATTAGTCATTGATAATATTATTACACTTGATATTATATATTGTTTATCAATAATATATCCATGGAATACGCCAGACGCTGTCTACCGTCTAAGTAGAAATACATGTTATAATATAATATAATATAGTTACATATACCTAGAGTATAGTAAAGTATAGCTCAGTATAGTATAGTACAAGCAGCTCTATCTTATTTTATGATATAATACAATATACTATAATAACACATAACTATTTTTACTACTACCATACATATACTCTTAATATTATACATATGATATCAAAAGTAATCATGATAACCATGATTAATCAACTTATCAGCGATTTGTGAATATTGCACATTAATTCATAGAATTGCCATTCAAACAACCCCAATTACCTATGATACACAGTTCCGCGTATATTCGGTTGCACCTCAGCCGTTTGAACCCATCGTCGATGGGCGAGGTCCCGGTTACAGGCGACATCCTTTTGAATCCGAGAGAACGTCGGGCGTGCGGAAATTTTGAAATTTCTGTCGGAACCGCGTCTGTGTCGGGAAGGGAGTGCAAGAGTAATATGCGGGGGTTGCAGATGCAAAGGGCCGGGTAGAGAGGCATCGGGTATGCGCTAATGCCGGTGATACGTCGAGGCAGATGCGCGGATCGTCGAGCTCGTGAGGGTAATGAAGAGAACCCGGTTTGCAATCTCCAGCAGCGTTGCACATTTCCTACCAACCACCCCCGCGTTCTCCCTCCTTCACTTTCCCACTGCTCACGGTACGTCCTCCAACCGCTTCGAAGCTTCTCTGTGTACCGTCGCAATTATCCTCACATGGTGGTCCAAGTTTGCAAGCACAAACTATCGTTCGTACGTTTGTAACCCTGTACGGACTGCGGCGTAGCTTCGGCGAAGGGGTTCGGGGCTCGCCTGTGTCCCACGGGATTCGGGACAAATGATCAAATAGTCGCGCGGTTATTAGCCGGCAATGCGCATGTGAACAACCGCGAGTACACGTTAATGGTTCGCCTTACTGCAACCGCTTCAATTATCATTCAATATTTACTTAACCTGCGAGATTACCCAGTTACAAATGTTATTTTTTTTTCTTCTTCGTTTTTTTAGAGAGAAAGTTGGGGATTTTGATGTATTCGGGGAATCGGAAATGAAGGGTAAAGGGTTTTTTTAACGTCGATAACAGGAAGGGCGATGACACGCATTGCGAATATTCAATTGAGGTTGACGTACTTTTTTTTTTTAAATGATTATTTCTTTCTTTTCGTTTTTGAGTCTATTATGAATATAAATGTTTAGCGGTCGGCATTTTTTCTTATAGATTTTGTAATATTTGGATGTTACATTTTTCAAATTCTTTAAGGATGTTGCGGCCAAAACTAGGTCACAATTTTGCACGTTTTTTTTCTTTATTTTTCTGATTCTGAAAAATACGTCGGTATTACTAATTCTGATTGTCATCGCGATACAACACAGGCCAAACGAATTGACGACAAATTTTACTCAAAAATATCAAAAATTTCTCCACATAATAATAAAAAACAATACAAAAATAAATTACGGTTAAAAGCGAGGTAGGTTAAATTTGGAAAAGGTGCAACCAGCGACAAAAAAAAGCTGTAAGATAATTGCAGGATCGGCGGTAATAACTGTATCGCGGGTTGTGTGTAGATTGTGTAGCTCGGTGGAGTTTATAGCTATATGCTTTCACACATAATGCGAGCGTTAAGTGGAGCAGGTCGGTGGTCGGCTGTTCCGGAGAGCTTTGAAAGATGGAACTGCGTGCTGTGGGAAAGGAAGGAGTAATTAGAGTTCCTCCGTTACCTCACTCACTATCTCTCTCCGTCTCTGTCTCCATCTTTCTCTCACCCACTTTCACCCCATAGACTACAAGGGTTGACTGCATTAACAGCGATGAAAAAAAGAAAGAAGAAAAAAAAACTATTTAAAACGCATTAAGCGTTTTCTTTCGCCTTTCTCGCCGGTTCGTTGGCCAGCAGTAGTACTTGGTCTCGTATAGAGCTTCCTAGTACATACACAACTGAGTGAAAAAAAATTATATAAAGTATATAAAGGATATATACACTTTTATACATGGAATTGGGCGTATATAGTCTTTATACCGGCTGTTTACAATCTGGAGACAATTCATATATAATGAATCGAACGATATCTAATATTTATGATTGATATACCATTAAATTTCATCCTCAATGTCATACAATTTGTAGATGAATTAATAATCATTATATGATGATTATTATCATTAATATTTATTTTGATAAGAATTGAACCAATAGTTTATAGATAAATACATATCGAAATTCTAGGCAAACGGCAGTATATATAAATTGTCTATAAATTATAAAATGTCTGTAAACAAAATATACACTTTCAATTATATACATAAAACAATATGTATTTTTTCGGTTCGGACACACACAGACACGCGCGCAGAGAGGCAGCGAGAGAGAAAGAAAGTCAAAGGGAGGAGGGTGGGCCTTGCCAGCCTCGACGGTGGGTTTGGCACGTTCACTCTCCAAGGGATGACGCCACCCCCTCTTCCCCGCGCTTTCCCCGTTTTACGCCATTCTCTCCGGTGCACACAGTAAATTTCGCTGTTCCGCATATTTCTCTCCATTCTAGCTGGCGAGTTCATTGCTTTCTTTCACGTATTCCGGTGCCTCGACTGGGCTCGCCACCGGGGGTGCAATGGCGGCTTTGTAGGACGTCGGTGGCCAGGAATGCGCTCTTCCTACCGTACAACAGCTTCGCGAGCCGCGCGGTTAATTCATTTGCTCTCCAGCAAGGGGAACGCCGAAGGTTTCGCGCACCCTCTCACCCCCCCAATCTCGTAACGCGGTTCTTCTCCGGTCACGTGCGCGATAAATACGTTTTAACGTTTTCCAAGCACTTTTGCACGTTCGCTCACGGACGAGAGCGCTTCCGAACGTTGGGATATTGGTACAGGGATGAATGAGAAGGATGAAAATAAAACAAGACGAAGATACGGTTTGAGAGAAATTTGCGAAAAGTGGGAGTGAGAGAAAGGAAGAGAGACGAAGAGAAAATAAGAGAAAGCGATATGGACAGCGAACCTTACCCGTTGATGAAGCCGCACGCGTACATACTAGCCAGGAGAGCGATAAATCAGTCGTGAAATCCACGTCGTAGTACGCGAGCGGGCTCGGGGGAGTGGAGAGGAGGGGCGTGTATAGAACCCCAGCGTCTCCCTCTCACGTTGGTGGGCGAGAAGGGTTATCCCGGTTCGTGCCAGCTACTCCGGGGCCGAAGCTGGAACAAGTCGAGCTCGGGGATCCCCCTAGCACCCTGGAATCGAACTCACTCTCACGTGAACTCATTGCGATTTATGTTGGTGCCACGGGGCCATTACTCCGGTTTCTCCTGTCAATTTCGACTTTCCTCAATGACCAACAGACTCGACTCGCTAACCGTACGGACATCCACGAAATTTCTCTGGAGAAAACACGCCGGAACTCGCACTAGGCTTGAGTTAAGGCTTTCGAACGTAAAAAACGAGAAATTCTGGAGAAATCGAAATTACGGAAACAATGGAGATTTGTTTCTGTTTTGAATTTGTGGAATTGATGTGACGTGAGACAGTATATTATAATTTTTTATCGGTATTCATCTGGAGTAATAATAACGATCATTGTAATAATAGTGATAATAATAATAAATAGAAAAGCTCATTTGTTGGATGTGAGAATATCCCTCGGATTTGTCGTAATAGAAAAACGATGTTTCATACAATTATACGATTTCGCGATGCGCTCTTTGATTCCGAGACACCCAGGGATGCAAGCCCGTCGTAAATTGAGTGTACCGAAGGCTTTGCACGCAATATCATTACACTAGTTTATATATATATGTATAGACAAGGATAAGAAGTAGCAAAGAGCTGAGATAATGTAATATCTCGTCTGACGTTGGCCGAGCGTGATCATCCGAGTCGTTACATATATATACAGCCAGGTATATGTGTGTATTCGTCTTATTCTCCTATTTCGAGCTTTCGTTCATCTCATTCTCATCTCGTCTCATCTTTCTCACTGTTCTTCACGAAGAACCTTTTTCTTCTTCTTTTTGTTCAACTTCCTTTTCGTTTTTCCCGCACTCCGTTGGCTTATCTCGCTCGCTCTCCCGGCTCGGGTGGGATCCTGACCCGGGCGCCCGGTCGTGTCCTTTCCCCGGCTCGCGTTCACTTTGTTATCTCTGGAAAAACGAGATTTTCCAACTGGCGGAATATCCGAAAGCGCGGAGCTTCGCTCGCCTCGGAAAAAGGGAAGGAACCGGGAGCGCGCGAGTGAAGAACCGGAGATCCACAGACGAGCATCGCAACCGACCAAGAGTGCGAGCGGGCTCCCGAGCGCCCATCAAAGCCAGACAGACTCTGCGTGATAGGAGCTTTGCCATGCAAATGAAAGAGAAAGAAAAAGAAAAAAAAAATGGGTGAAAAAAGGAGAAAGAAAAGAAGAGAGAAAGTTAAAAAAAATAATAAGAGGCAAAGGCAAGAGAAGTGGCAAGCTAAGTAGCCGTCCGGTCCAAGTCAGGCTTTTTTTTTTCTTTTTTTTCTTTTTCCATTCGACTTTACTCGCGTTTCTACATTCCGCGAGCTCGGCGTTTCATCATCCGGCTTTCCGTCTCGCGCTTTCTTCGACTATGCTGGATGGCGAAATTTTCTCGGCTATCCAATTCGTTGATTGAAATTATTGAAATGCCCAGAAGCGACGGAATAGCCGCGCATTGAAAAGCGTTATACCGGAGGGATAAATATATATATATCACGTGTCTTCGCTGATCCTTCGGAATCCGGTGAATCAAAGAGAAAAAGGTTAACGTATTATTATTTACCTCGTTGTACTTTTGTTCGGATGGAATCAAAGGATCCGTCGAAACAATTTTATATTGAACTATATTGCACCTCTTGCATTTTCTCATTTCCGTTCGTGGCAAAAATGATGAACGTTCTCTTGTCGTTGATAAAACGAATTTAAGTGACTCCAACGGAGATTGCGTTGCTCGAGTTAGCGAGCGATGTGTCGATTTTCTTTGATTATGAGCTGAGAAAGGCTTCTTTGAGATAAATAACATCTTTTGTTCTCTCGCCACCGTTGTTTTTTTATTGACATTACTTCTCATATTCTCAACCAAGGTTATTGTAGTCGCCGTTTGAATAATAATAATAATAATGTATGCATGTTGTTATTTATACTATATAGTTAATAATGTAATAAATAATAATAATAATAATAATAATAATGACAATAATAATAATAATAATAATAATAATAATAATAATAATAATAATAATAATGATAAAAATAATAATAATAATAATAATAATGACGACCCATTTGAGAGAAAAAAATGATGGATCGCTGATCCATGCGGTATCACTACATGTTCAGGGCGGTTTGTGCATAAACTGCTGCAGGGGACAAGATGATGAAGGAATGCGAAGCACAGGATCGAAGACCCCATGCATGCATTCCAGAAAGGACTTTATTGCTCGGCTCGTGAGAACGATATGGGAGATCCTTCCGAGTCCCACGTCCTTCGCAGCAAGGATAAAGGACAGTGGAGTGATGGGTTTGTCGGAGGGGAATGAGGGTTAGCTTCGTACTAGCCAAATTAACGTGACAAACTTTGTTATGTCAGTTGAGGCAAGATATAATCTATTAAGACTCCAAGTCTATCGGGGTGGATATGCTCCTCCGTGGCTTCCTCCGCACGTTACCGGTTCTGTATAATCCACAACGTTGGCATTTGCCCCGAGTCCTGACAGCCCCCGGAGAGTCGACGAAAAGTTTTCCTCGAAGCGCGAGGATTCGCGAGTCCACATTCCACCTGCAGCGTGCGGGAATTATGTACGGACTTTCATCAAACCATCCGCACATCACGTACGAGAGAGTCGTGGAATGCGAGTCGACAGCAACCTCATTGGTTGAAATTCAGGATGTGATAAAACAATAACCCGTGACCGGGTGGAGACTTCGATTGGGGGCAACAGATGCAGGCTCTTCCGGACCTCATAAATTCTTCATCGATCGCTTGAGAAATTTTCTTCGCTGTCGAGACTCCTTCGGGTTCTCGGATGCAACCGTAAGGCGCTCCGGTTTGGTCCGTATTCGTGAGCTGATCGTGGTGGGATTTCCGACGAGAGGAGATTCAATCGGTCCGACGTATTTATTACGGGGGGAGGGGTCGGTTTGACAAGGCGTTACAGTTCTCCATAGATATCGTCATGTAAATGATAATTCGTCGAAATTCATCTGGTTAGCGAAAATGACAGCATGATGGATCTCATACGAATTTAGCAAAGAATAATTAATAAACCCTCTGGCAATTTATTCTACATATAAAATACAGTATTGACTCGGTAACCATATCCACACTGTTTCTCCATACGTCATTCATCATTTCGTCGAAAAATACAATTTGAAACCAAAACCGAAATAAAAAAATAAAAGAATTTGAAGAAATTAAAAAAAAAAAAAAAACGTTGTGGTTTACCTTGTGAATTCTGACGGCTGGTGAGGGTGAAATAGCTCGGTAAATCCGATGGCCGATAAATGGACGGGACGAGCTGTAGCGATTGGTTTCGCGGGGACGAGAGCTTTCCCCGTATGCACCGCTCGTTGAAATGTTTGCGGTGTGATTGTACCAAATACGTTCGAGCATCTGGTGTATCTCAACGTGCGATAATAAATATTGTGTCGCTCGTTTAGAATTCGATGGGAAAAATTTGACTCGGGTTTAGCGTGCCAACTACGCGCGAGTGAAAACGTATCGATTACGTTGCATAGAATGCGAACGCGAATCGTGGTCTAATCTTCCAGCGAACGAATTTGGAAATTTTTAAACGCGCGCATATCGACGTTTTATTGGTCTTTTGGCGATGCGAGAACGCCATCGAAGCGCAAAACGTACAGATTTCGTTCAACGGTTATCCTCGTAATGGCCCATTAAAACTGCATCAGCTGTACTAAAAGGCTTCGGACGTCCTGGTCAGCTTGAGCCGTGTGAATAATGGATTTTCGGGGTAGCGAGATCAACGAATGATAGAACGGGGATTTCGACTCTTAATTCCACGATGCCTCACGAATAGTTTTCAGCTAACCATCGCAAATTTATTTCCCAACCATTCTTCGGCCTGAAATGGCTTCGTTGATCGAGTATTTGAAAATAAATATACATCCGTCATCCACGTCTGACGCAATATTGACCAAAACTACTGAAAGAACCTAATTTCTTGAATTTTTCCGGAATCAAGCGAATTTGTTCGATGAGTTTTTCTGTTCCAATTTCATATTATCACAGTCAACTGTTCAATCTATAATGCATCGAAACGCGTGTTCGCCACGACCGTTACAATCGGTTGCATTATTCATCGAAAGCGTTGGCTTAATCAGTGCGGTCAATTTCGCAGCCCTTGGAGTTTCGTCTTTAATGGTCCATTGAAACGAAGCGAAGCGAAGTACCCCGGCACGAAGAATACAGACGAGTGAAAAGAAGTCCATGAAAATGTATAAGAAAATTGCCAAACAGAGCCGTGAATTTTTTGCGATGAATTTTATCTCGTTTCGGTCCATCGCGAGGGATGAAAGCTCAACGAGATGCTCTTCGGGGTTTCTTGAAGATTGTTACGAGCGCACCGAAGTACTTTTGTACATGAGAAAACCTTACAAAGATCCCACCCGTTGTACATCCTCGGGTTTTCTCTCGCTACGAGAAATTGCCGCGACCGAACGGTCGGCCGTACTCCCGGTCTCTTTTTCACCCAGAAAGACCACTCAAATGGGACGAGGACCGATGCTTCTTTTTTTTTTTTTTTTTTTTGCTTTTTCGAACGACAGTCGTCCGAATCCTCTCAAACTTTACCGGCAAACGGGCTCCGAGGGGTCAGTTGACTTTCCCAGAGGTAACGAATTTTGCGCCCCTGTCCCTTCACCCTTACCGGTACCAAGTGGAATTGTTCCCTGCTTCTGGATTCTAACTGTCTTGTTTTTTTTTCTTTTTTTTTTCGCCCACACTCTCGAAACTCTAGTATACTTTGGTAGTTACGTGACGACCGAGATTTCACGGAAATGCGAAAAATACTGAACAACCGAATTTCAATATAATCCCACAAGCTGCGCTAAAAATAACGACCACTTCCTCACACTCTCTTCATTATCAATTAAAAACGTGCCATTAATTCGTTTTTTAATTTATAAAATAATTGTCCAATAATTTTTCAGCCCGTTTTTTCTTCCAGTTCATCTTGTTTTTTTTTTTTAAAACCGAAATTGATGAAATTTCGTGGATAATTTTGGTAATTTGCATTACAACGGTCGCGTTTGGTCACACGCCACAGTCTGGCGACTGAGCTTTCGAGAGAGGTGCAGGGGATCGGGGCGCTGGGGTTAATCCCGGAAAACACGTTACCACACAAAGATAGCGTGTTACGTAAGAGAGGAAACTGAAATTCTGTGCCACTGCCGAAACGTTGTACAACGAGGTACTGCGGTGGCAGTGGTATAGACCAACGTACACTGCGCCGCGGCCACAGAGCTTATCCAGCACCGCCCGTAACTTCTCCTCCGCCACACTACTGGAAGCCGAACGGCACTGGCAGCAGTAGCAGGCTTAAAGCTACATCTCTCCCTCTCTCTCTACCTCTACCCCCCCCCCCCCCCCCCCTTCCGCTCCTCTGTTTCTCTGTGTATCCGAGCGCCTGGTCTACGTTGCTACAAACGCTTCGTAACAACAGCGGCATATCTTCCATAATGCATAAAGTCGAAGGGGTCGAGAGAACCAACATGAATCCCCGAGCTTTCATACTCGTGCGCTCGCGAAAAGCTCAACATTATTGTTAAACATTATAGCTAATCGATAATTCATCGACGAGAACAGCCACTTTGCCGAGGGGTGGAGTCAACGCGGTCGAGCGCTAACCCCCCCGCCAGATAGTGACTTTTACTACTTGCCGGACGGTCCATCGACCCTTACCACTTGATTGCGCTTTATACGCATGACCGCCGGGGGGCGAACAATCGATAATATAGAACATCGGAAATGGTAAAACCGCGAAAGACACTTTGTCGGGCCTTCCGGAGTTAACTCCGAATATTCGATTATTCATGGCCGCTAATGGGTTTCTCAAGTTAAATGTTACATCGTGAATTTTGGGACAATCGCGGATCCCCCGTATGACAGACGGAAGTCTCGCGAGATAATCTCGGATAATGGCGTGCAGAAATGAAAATCCGGATGTGCCGTTGAGAAACGCAAAGCGAATAATGCATTCTTTAGTACTGGGTTTTTACGATGAGCGGCTCATGGATTGGTAATTCGTTTTTGCATTGTTAAGATTCTCGTGTTGTACTTAAATAGAAGTCCATGGGCTTTTCAACGGAAACGAATTCATTTTTAAATAACATTTATTAGATTAATAAAAGTTTATCCTCAATTTCGAATATTGCAACAATGGATTGGTATGAAATAAAAGGTGATTCGTGTTATCTCGAAAAATTATGAATGTATGAAAGAAATAAGAGAGAAATAATATTATATTATGATATGAAATAATATCATATTATAATATAACATGATATTATTATATTATAATATGATATATATAATATAATATAATATAATATAAAATATATATAAATACATTATACTATATTATAATATTATATTTGCAAAGTGAGAACTATTTATATCAGTTATTTTTATTCAAAATCAATTCGTTGTCAGATTGTTGTTGCACACGAATAAAGTCCCATAGGCTTTTATTCGGAAAACAGAATCCAAATATACGCCTAGATCGGCATTTATACAGGCCCGCCTCTTATCGGAAAAACCCGGTAGCTACACAAACACAGACGTATGTACGCATACATGTTATACGTATGATATGTTTACATGTTCATAAAAATTACCCTATGTTACCACAAAGGGCGTTCACTTCGGCACGCTGAAATTCGGCAGACCATTGAAAAACGGAAACCGGGATCTTTCCCGATCCTTTACCGAGGCTCGTCGGTTTCAAAAAATCTTTTTGGTCTTTTTTTTCTTCATTTTTCCCTCGGTACCTGCCCTTTCTTCAGCCACTCGTCGAATTCCCAACGGTGCTCACCCCTATCAATTGTTAACGGCGCATGAGTCTGCCGTCGTTTCCTGTCCCCTACACACCGTGTTTCCTCCGCCTTCTCGTCGTCGTCTCTCGCGTCCTTCGAATCCTTCAGGATCGTTCACCCTTCCCGTCGTAACCCGTACTGTTATTATTGGAAATGTTTTTATTCACCCAAACATTTTGAACCTGATTAAAACGAAAAATTTCATTGGCGCACTATACGTCATACGGACGAATTGTGTTGATTCACGAGTAATTCCGGTGGATTCGGTATGGATGGGCATTTTTTTTATTCACGAGAAATGAAATTTTACGCCTTAAAGCCGATAATTCAGTGACCCAATATCGCACGATAAATCGGGTACGATGCATCCGCACTGAACTTTAATTTCCGGTCAAATAAAGGTCGACTGTGCCGGTCACAAATATCGGAAGCTCGTGTCTTCAATGTGTTATAACCTTTCAATATCGATCCACCCCCCAGCCACCTCTGAGCCCCTATCGGTCGTGCGATAATTCGCCATGGGCACAATAGGATTTTAATAATTTTTCATCGTGTACAACGGAGAAATAGGTGCGCAATATGTCGCGAATATGCGCTACAGTCGGTGGATTCGATTGCCGGAATAATACTCGAAATGCGGAGGCAGCTTTTCCTCTCTCTCTCTCTCTCTCTCGCAGGAGCATCGCTATTTCGACGTGGGTGGAGGAATATTTGGTATCGTTATTCCAGCGAGGATCCGAATCGTTTTCCCGTTTGCCCCGCAGCCATCAATTGAACACCATACGCCCGCTGTTAAATTTTATCTCCGACCACCGACGCGCTCGGCATCCGCACGTGTGTGTAAACCCTTTAGCGAGGATTTTCAGGATCCAGTGGCAGTCCTAAAAGTATCGTTTCGCAGCGTTAAATCATTGACGAGAGGGCAAGCGAAACGATTTTTCCGTGGTCTATGCGCTACCCGTCCGGCGATCTTCGAAGCCTCTCGTCCGTGATAATCTTCACGCCCTAATTCCACGTCCAATATTTCTCCCACTTTGATGAACACATTTTTTCCGTGATACGTGCGATAAATGCAATTCAATCGATCATTGTTCACCGCTGATTTGCCCTATTATTATTTCTGTTGCAGGAAACGCCGGAAGAATCGCATCGACCAGTCTAATTTTGGTCATCGCTGGTCTTCTTACTCTTAGGACTTTCTCCGAATAATTATCGTCAATATTAGGCAAGTATTTCTATCACCGTTTCGTCACGTCAACAATGCTCAATTTTCACTTAAAAAAACCTAACGAATAAATGTAACCTGAAACAATTCCACATTCATATTTTACGAATTAAATCATCAGTTCCACCTCGGAATGAACAATTGTTATAAATCGCCGTTGGAATTTTTGGTACAGTGGCCAGTGACTGTCCCACCAGAGATAACTGTTACTTTAATTTCTCTGTATGGACCGACGTTCCGTCGACGTTCCCACAGAATTCGATTCCCGCAATAATCCGTGCTTCACAGGCTATCCCGCGATAGCCGGGATCGCTTTTCCGATTGAGCCTTTCTCCCCAACGACCCCTCCCCCCCCCCGCCCTATCGCCTCCAACCCCATCCAACTCTTCTGTACGTAGCAGTGGTATAATACCAGGGATGCGAGAACTCGATCAAAGGACAATCGCGCCCGCTCACGGTTCTCTTCCCCCTTTCATTCATATGAACGAGACCGAACGCAGCCACATAGCGGCAACCCCACAGTTGTTTCAATCCTCCCCAATCCCCCTCCCCCACCCGCGTTCATCGTTTTAATTAAACGTTTGCGAATAGTTCTCGATTCTCTTCCTTCACAATTTAACCTTCCCGGCCTTCCAACCCCCTTGTGCATGCAAAACCATCAAATATACTTTCCCACCGATTCTACTTCATCATATTTCACGTTTTTCGCCATCTTTCTTTCGCCCCAACACGTCGTATACTCCCCCCCCCCCCCCCCCCCGCCTCTGCTGAGAAATAACCCCCGACGAAGGGACGTCGCTCCACTCCCTCGAACGTCCACGTGATTTACCCCACGTCCGTTCTGCCTTCTAAATTATCTGGACACGCGATGATTCTTTCGCGAGACTTCTACTCGTTTTATTTAACGAACCGTCGTATCATTGGCCACCCACTCGGCGATTGGCAATTTACGCGATCGAATCGATTGAAGAATGGGCAGCCGAAGCTTACGGAGACGGCGGACGATTGCCAATCACTGGTCCACTCGCGGTATCCATTTTGTACGCTATTCGTATACAAACGACTAACTAGCACTCCGGAGACTTGAATTATTCAACCCCTATACGTTTTTTTTCCGTTCGTCCGAGTGCTTTAAAAATCTCTGCGATCGACAATTTATTTTCTTTTTGTCAGATGTTTTTTTCCGTTTCTATCGAGTAATTTCTTCGACGTACTGGTTTTATCGTTGCAGTTGTACTTCACGATATTCGACCAACGGCTCGAACGTCCTGTCCACGATTCCGGGACGTCTAGCTGCAGCCTAAGTTTCATCGAGAAATCTACACTCTACTGTCATTCGTGTAATATATTTATATATGTACTATTGTGTCTGATCCGCAATGGAGTTTCTACTGGCCCCGAAGGAGCACGAAGGATATCCGACTTATCTCGATGATGATTCGACCAAAAATTGTACCGAAGGTTCGAACGAGCGAAGACAAGACGTATCGGACGTTTCGGGCGGGTAAAAAGTAGCGTACGTGATGTGACAATATGCGAGAAGAAGAATGAGAAAGAGAAACAACACGAAGGACAGATGCTACGAAATAATTCAACCGATATTTCGAGGATGCTGAGATTGGACACGAGTAATATCGTATTTCGAAATATCTTGTATCGAGTCTCGTGAAATCCGATGGACCTAAAAAAATCATGATACGTAAATAGATAAATAATCGTTGTAGCTTACAACGTCGGGTTGGGTTGAATGTTATCGATTAAACCTGCCTAAAGTAGCTTCGCGACAGGGATTTTGTATCCCTGTCCCGCCGCAACTCGTACACACACACACACACACACACACACCGACATATACACTGACACACTTGGGATGACCCGAGAGGAACAGGGTACCGATAAAATATTTTGCCAAAGAACAATTATAATGTACGATTGAATCGTAAATTTTACAATTGCGTCGGGATATGTCGTAATTTTTTTGTTTGTTGTTTCTTGGTTCGATTTTTCGAGTATACGATTGAACAGTTTACCGGTGATTAGCCTCGTAGTCTGCATGGAAATTAATAAATGTCTCTATCGTTTTTTAAATTGCACAATTTTTGCTCATCTCGGTTCGTTAATTATATCGAAAGAGAAATAAACAAAAGTCTTGTAGCGACATTCTTTTTTTTTTGTAGTATAAACAAATTGAAAAGAAAAATATTAAAAATCCGCGCAAGGAAATGCGAAATCGCAGCGTAAATACTATGCAAACGAGAGCCTTAAAATATCCTCGCTCGAGCTATCGGCAAGTTGTGTCCAACAGCCAGTCGATTTTCCAATCCCATCGACGAGTAACATTCGTGATACGAAACACGAGAGAAAGGAGAAGAGAAATAAATTAATTCGTCGATGCTCGCTAAAAATGTATTGACGTGTTCGTACTTTGCTTCTAACATGAAAGCGTCTTTCGATCGATGCTCTCACACGAGTACAGTACACTTACCTATGCCGCATAGTTGATAATCATTTGACAACTAAATAAAACAAAAACCAAAGTAATACAGAAAAAAAAGGAATCAATAAGAAAACGGAAAATAATCTTTTTATCTCGTTGTAATTTTATACGAAATAATATTCTTCGTCCGGCTAGTCCAGACTCGTGTACATTATTGTATTAGGCAGTTATTGAAACACCCGAGAGAAATAATGAGAAAACAATCTACTGTACTATAAATATAACGTGATGATCGAAGAGAGGGAGAGATTGTTATTTATCAATATATATATATATATGTATGTGTATATATGTATATGTTAGGGTGGCTTAAAAAAATGTTTTTTTCTGATTTGAATCAAAATACATTCACTGCAAAGTATCCTGCATTCGGAGAATTCACCCCAAAGATGAACCCGATTCGACCATTTTTAGGGGTTGCGCAAGATTTTTCACGTTTTTCAATTTGATTAACATGGAAAGAACGTAAAGTTTAGATTCAAAAAATCGTAGGTCCGCGAATTTTATTGTTACGTTGATCCTGTAAGTTCAATTTGAAAGCTCTTTAAAAACCGCTTAAAATGACACGCAGACCTTCGGGATACAATTGCAATTTCCGTCGATAATTTCTCACGAAAAAACGAAATTAACGACGGAAGTTGCGATCGGATTTCGAAGGTCTGCATGCCATTTTAAGCGTTTCTTAAAGAGCTTTCAAATGGAACTTAGGGAATCAACGTAGCTATAAAATTCGCGGAGCTACGATTTTTTCAATGGAAACTTTACGTTCTTCCCATGTTAATCGAATGGAAAAACTTTAAAAATCTTGCGCAACCCCTAAAAATAGTCCGATTGAGTTCATCTTTGGGGTGAATTCTCCGGATGCAAGATACTTTGCAGTGAATGTATTTTGATCGAAATCAGAAAAAAAAACATTTTTATTCAAGCCACCCTAATATATATACATAAATATATGAATAATTATCTTGGTTTGCGAATCGTCAAACTGACAATGCGAATGTAATAGAAATAATTTTTCCTAGTCCAATAGCTAATCATCGACACGAGCATTGTCCAAATACCAAATATATAATTCTTTAAAAAACAAAGAAAAAAATGTCCTGAGCGACAATGGGCGTAAACCGCAGAGTGTAATGAAAAAAAAATGCGACGATCGTTGTGCAGCATGTAAAAATTGTCCATAAAATGCGTTGTTATTATAATTATTGTAATAATAGTTATATCCATAATTTTTAATGAATCACCTGAATGTCATGTAATTTGTATGATGAAATTCGTTCGTTCGATCGTGTTAGGCCTGCCGTGAGACGAAATAAAATCGATGTTAGTTTCTCTCACGTGCGTCTTTCGGCAAATCTGCGAATATTTTCTAAATTTAAAGAAAAAAGTACTAATTTTCATCGTGAAATTTGCGAATAAAAATTTATTGCACTTCTTTAAACGTCGTCATTCGACGTACACGCGTCGTAAAATAATTGTCTGTAAAATATCGAATGCAAATAAAACAACGCTATGAAACGTCGTTTTAATCTAGAACCTGAACTAATTTTATTACCACCAAGTCGCTCCTTGCCAGCAACGATAAAATTAATTAAAGTGAAACGATAGAAGCTGTACGATTAATTATTTTCCTTTCAGGAAAAAACCACGGTCTTAAACGAACCAACGATACAATTTCTCGGATAATAAGCGTACCGAGCGATACAGCAAAATTTATTTTATTTCCGGTTTCGATAAAGATCGTTGATTAATCAAATCCTCGGTTGATAATCCAGTTGGCGTGATTCAATTAAATAAGAGCTACTCCGTGAAAATACCGTATTTCCTCGACCAATCATTTTCCTTCAATTATCTTGTAAATACGTATTTTCTTTTCATACCAAGATCGAGATGAATTTTTTTTTATACTCGCGCAATGACCAATTAACCGCAAAATCTCGCTGAAAAGTCGTTAAACGTAGTTAAAAATCGACTGAAACATCCAATTCACTTCGAAGCTTTCAGCTCGTTTCAACGAGGTCGTCCTTAAAACAATGAGTAAAGCTTCGAGAAAGTGATCGCGAGCTTCATTCCGGGATTACAAAAGTTCTTCCATAACGTTCACCCTGTTTTCGAAAGAAACGTGATTTTCTTCTGCCTGTTGAGAATAAAGGATCCGGCTTGCATTGTTCGTAGTAATCACTGGCTTATTGAAAAGCTTTATTTTTTTATCGATAAAATTTTCTTTCCATCACTTCCTCTCACCGGCCATCGACCCACGTCATTCCTTCGTCAGAGGCGAAGAGAAAATTTATCGTGAAAATAAGCTCGATGAAGTACGTAAAAAAAAAAAGAAGAAGCAGAGCCATGGAAAAATGAAATAAAATTAAAAAAAAAAAATGATTTAAAAAAAAGCTGAACCAAATGGAAAGCGTAAAAAGGGATGTTCATGGCTGAAAGTGGTCCCGGAAGTTGGGATCTTGGATGGGTAGAGAGCGGCTCTCGAGGGTGCGAGAGTGAATCTCTCTCTGGCCGTTGCAGCGCCGTGTATCCAGTAGAAATGGATTGTGCGTCGAGTATTCGAGAGGGGATGGGTTACGTTCGTCGAGCGGCGACGGTTGCGCAAGCTCGGAAATTTTGCGCAAGCTCCGATCGCCACGAAAGTCCGCCAGTGTATCGTGAGAACGCGGTCCTGTCACTCGCCGCGAGTCTCCCTCGCGCGTTCACGGAGTTCACGATCACCACCGCAGTCTCTTGTGCTTCGCGAGGCACGCATTAACGTCGACGCAACGCGGTTACGAGCCTTCGTAATTCGAGCAACGCAAGCGGTTTGACGTTGAACAAAAAATTAAGTGGAATAAAAAAATTAAACGAAAAATATAACATAACTAAAAAATATAGTGTAAATGTGAACAAAGTTTTTGAATATTTTATTTTTACAATAATAGAACGTTGATAAAATAGAAAAAAAATTGTATTACCAAATATAGATAAATAAAAAAATTCATGAGAGGGAAATAAATAAACAAATAAGCGGAAAATGAATAAATGAATAATAATTGAAAGTTATGTGTCAGTTTAGGACGAAAAAAATGTGGAATTCGTCGGGAAGTGAAGCTTTTTTGCGGTGAAACGAGGGTTTTATGAAGTGCGGTCGGATTTTATGATACGCTGAGGGACCGCGCGCGAAGCAGTAGTCGTGCACACATTGTCGGTGGAAGAACGAAAAAACGTTCATCCAACGACGACGACAACGATGTATCCGACCGAGTTTCCGGCTTATAAATAATTCATCAAAAGCGTGGACACAAGATCCCGTCGTTGCTGAATAGATCAGCGAACGAGTCAAACGTCGATCCCGCACGGGATTCGTACTCGAATCACTGGATAAATTATTGCAGTGGTTCCGGTGGATACCGCGATATCGGAAGAAACGAGGAACGACGTCGTCTTCGGGGAATTATAGTTGGATACTCGCGAACATGTACACCCAACGATACATCAACGTGGTCTACGCGATTTTTCTCGTCGTCTCAATCTGCAAAGGTAAAACCTTTGATCAAAACGAAAAAAAAAGAGACGAAAAAAAAAAATACTCCACCCCACGCAATATATTTTTTTCTTCCCCGGACTTTATCAGACTCGTGCGATAAAACTTTTCGCCTTTGACCTTATATTCGCGTTGACGGATTTATTTTCTCGCTTTGATTTCCACGTTTTATTTTCTCGCCCCGATGAGTTTGAATTTTTTTATTTAAAATTACGATTTATTGCCGGATGGAAGTGGAGAAACCGTTCGAGTTGTGAGCTAATTGGAAAGTTTAAGGGTAACTCGAGACTCGGGGCTTTGAAATTGGTATGGCTATTTATTGGGACCAGGAGCAATGTATATTGGCTGAATCTCGTTTAAAAGGCACCAGACTGTTTGAATTCATGGTTCTGGCCGATTCCAATGATATCCTGGCAAATTTACAGGTGCATTATTATCGGTGCAGGCGATTCCCCGGCTGTGCTTTAATATATGCATGGGACACACACACACAGCTGTATGCGGAGAGAAAGAGAAAGAGAGTATCGGATGTACATGCGAATACATTCCGTGAAATTCCGAGAGAGCAGAGAATGCTTGATCCTTGCTCTCTATCTTCCGTCTACGTTATTCGTGCACCGAAACGAGACAATATATTCCGGAACTTCGACCTTCTCTGCCTACATACCGAACCTATATGCCCCCCCACGTATGTATTATCCGCGTATGTGAAAACGGTAATACCTGTACCGCGTGTACGGTATGCGAGGATGTCGGGATAACCCCGGTAGGGCGGTTGCCTGTACGTGTCTCGACAATTTTACGCTTCGACGGACGAATTCAAGACGAATATTATGCATTCGCACAGATTCGATTTACTTTCCCGAACTGTGCTATATTCCCGCACGATTCTCCGATATCGACGGTTTGTTTTATTCACGAGACGAAGAAAATGCAGGTCACCGTCGCGACGTTAACCAGATTTCTTTTTTAAATATATTTCTGATTTTTTTTGGAAATTAGAACGAATGTCTGAGCAAAACTTGGTCTTATCTACTGATCGATTTTCAGAGGTTCGGCTGCCTTGTTTTGGGATACGATGTCAGGAAGGGGGGGGGGGGGGTTATGATGCGATATTCTTTTCCGGGGGACAAAAGCAATTCCGTAGTCAAGGTTAATGCATAAAGTTACAGAATTTTACGTAAAACATTTAAAAAAAGAAGAACAATCAGTAATGTTTATTTTTTGAAATTTTTGACGCGCGATGAAAGTCGCAATTTCGTGTGAATGAAATATTCCGAGGAAATGAAGCTTATGAATCACAAATTCAACGCTACGAGCCCAGCCAATATGGTTATCAATTTACCGGGTGACAAGAACGACGGAGATTTATTCGTTGACCCTTATTCCCCCCCCCCCCCCCCCCCCCCCCTCGAAGGTTTCGCGCGGCAACGTCGACATTATTCTCCGGCAGGAAATTGCGTCCATTACCCGTGTGACTCGAGTTCAAGAGATTCGCAAGAATAGCGTGTCGTCGAGGAGCACTTTCCACTGCAATAAAGCTGAGCGACTGACGTGTAAGTAGTAAAAGTACACGTTTGGTCAGACTATCCGGCCTATCCGCTTACGGTACGAGACCTCGTTGGTTCAACCCTCTCCCTATACAATTCAATCCCGTTGGGAGTTCGTACCGTGTTCGGAGAGGCCATACATGCACGCGTCGCCGAAAGGTACGACATTTGAGTCGATCCGGCGGGTACTCCCTGAGGGTGCGAGGGCAGATCGTCTACCCGAGCTCATCGAATCATTTGCGCTCTGACTTGAACTTTCTACGGCTTCGTCGTGTGCAGCCTCGTCGGAGCATCTGTCCTATCGTCGATGGAATACAATCGTTAATGAATTAAACTCTTAATTGAAGTTAGAAAACAAGGGTGTGGATCGAAGTTCCGAATGTTGAATGTTTCGATAGGTTAGTTAATCGAATTAAAATGGTCCGAGAATAAATGTTTCGAATCCGGCATGGTTCCGATAGTCGATGTCCCGAAAGTTCAAAATAACGAAAACGTATAGGTAGGTAAAGTGACGTCACTCGTATAATCGGGTTAAGATAGCAGCTATTCAGAGGCTGGACGATGATTATACTTTGGCTCGGTGTAGGGTGGCTTGTTTTATTCAGACGGCCGATTGGTGCCTGTGAAATTTTTGTCCCACCAATAGTTTTCGGAATTTCGTCTTTTCGAGATATTGAGAGTCAGAGCCATCCAGGTTATGAACATTTATTTTCGGAGTATTTTGATTCGATTTATGAATTTGCCGAAACATTAATATTCCGAACTCCATACCTAAAAACGAAATAAATTATCGCGCTATCGTCATTGATGATGAATTCTTCCGAAACTTCAGAAACGACTCGTGAAAAAGAAAAATTCTGACAGTATTCTCGTTAATTAATGTCAGTACGAAGATTTTCATTCATTTCCCTCATATTTAATCTCAAAGGCGAAGCCACTCTGATGTAAATACTGTTGAATGCAGATGAGAGACATGAATGAAGTCGTAGGGGATGAAAAAAGCATTTCTATGGGACCAAGTACCGCTCGGAATAGTTGAAAAAGTCTATGAGATTTCTTCGTAATATCAGTGGGGGCCAAAAAAAAAATGTTTTCCCGGGATTTCTCTAGTTTTCAACCATTACTTACCGTATCTACTTACGGATTTTAAAAGCCACTACTTTTTTTGGGGGGACGCAGGGGCGGGGGGAGGAGGAGTTTCTTTCGCTTTATGCACGGCTATAAAACGAGTAACGCAAAGCTCGAGCATGAGTTCAACCCTCTTGCGATCTTTCTCTTTCATCTCTCTCGCAGCGTGTATTCCGTTGCATCGCATATTGTATATAAACTTGATCTCAAAAGATCTTGTTTACCGATATACGTACACGTGTGTAGGGAATGGTGCTGTACGCGCATACACACAAATACAAGAATATTCGTATACGTAGATGGAGATAGAAGGCGCGGTGCACAGTGTTACGAGGAATAACCATCGTGTCCGTGGCTTTGCCCGAACGGCTTTGCTCCCTTCAGCGGGCACGACTATGAGCGTGCTTGCGATATGAGCGCGTGCTCGAAACCGCACCGAGTCACAGCGTCACAGGAAGACCGAAAGAGAGAGAGAGAGAGAGAGGGCGAGGGAAGTAGGGAGAAACGGAGAGAGGAAGAGAGAAAGACGTCTCTTCCAATATTGCACGCTACCTGCATCTACACTGGCACGAGAACGAAAGGGGATGGAAAAAAATAACGTTAACGTCAAAGCAACGAAATAGAGCTCGGAAAATCAGGTAAAATCCGGCTTTTTGTCGCATCGCAGCAACCCCGAATACTCCGATACAAGTCACGAGTTATTCCCGAGTTGATTCTCTCGTAACATTTGTCGTAGGAATTCATTCGAAAAGAAGTTTTCGTATTCGGAGATGAAATATTGGATGGACCGAAAAGATTTCCTGCCAACGCATGCCGTTTGACGTTCAATCTCTACCCACCTAGCCGGCAGTCAAAAATAAAAAAATGAGAACAACGATCAGAATAAAAACCGGTTCAAAAATCAAAATTCGAAATCGAAAATTCCCCAATCCAAAATTCATTCGTATTGGTAATCAATTTTTTGTACGAAAAAGTAGAATTGGATATTAAAAAACTTCCGATCAAAAATACAATCCTACGGGTGGTCAATTTTTTTGCCAAAAACCAAAATTCAAAATAAAAAATCCTCCGATCGAAAATTCATTCGCATCGGCGGTAAATTTTTCTCATAATGTCCAATTTCACTCTCAACCCCGGCGACAAAAGTTGTCAACACTCCGTGGAGCCGAATCAATAGTAAATTCAGGCAAATACGGCACTAAATAAATCTTCGGAAACTTCGAAACTACGTGTACCCCCCGGTACACGTAGGATGCAGACATGTATGCCGACGAGGGGAGTCAGCTTTCAAAAGTACGAGCGTGGTTCCCACACGTGTGTTTCTCCACGTTCGCTGTGAACGGTACTCGGGTTCTGTCCCTTTGGTGACACACTCATATATATATATATATATATATATATATATACATACACGTTCATGTATACATAGAATTGCGCCTGCGGTGAGCTTTCAAGAGACCGCGAGCGTTCTCTCACGGCGGCACGGCTTTGACGCGTGACGCTTCTCCGCACAGGCCTCTCGTCGCAATGGCCCCAACGACTCGGATGGTGCATTCCGGGCGCGCTAACCGCGCGCGCAACTTCACCGCCACCATCAACAGCGAAATATCCTTCGGCAACAGCCCAACCGCCCCCAACCCCACGGTGGCCCTTGCTGTTCCAGTGAACGAGCACAAAAAAAAAAGAAAAAAAAAAACGAGAATTCGCGGCTGTGGCTCTCCCGACCGCATGTACGCGCGTTTCAGCCTCTTTCACACTCGCGCGAATATGTGCGTGGAAAACGTCGGGGAAATGAGATATGAGTGGGGAATGTAGAAAAAGGAAATAAAAATAAAAAAAATAAAAAAAACGTGCGATAAAGGAAAAAAGAAATAACGTTCTCGCGAGGCTCTCGAGGATTGGCGCATGCGAGAAACGTAGGGAAGCGAGAGAGCGAGATGAAGGCAAGTAAATGCATCGCACCGTGTTTCTTGCCACCTTTCGGTGGTGCGGAGTGAAGGCGTTCGCCAACTTTTTTCCGCGTATATAATATTATTTGAGGCTTTCTGCATCCTTTTACTCCCCACTCCATACATCCTCCTCTCGCTTCGGCGTCCCACAAACTCGCTTGCGTTTTGCCGTTTGCAGTCACGTCTACATGGACATTTATAGACGTATATGGAAACTAACTCACCCGCGTACATCGCCGTGCATGTGATGGTTGGTTTCTCGAGCTTTTATACTCTTGCTGATAAACGGTGACTCCCGTTCGACTTTCTGCTTTTCGCCTTTTACCATTTCTCCGTATCGTTACACGTGTATAATACACCGTTTCATGTACTTCAACGTGCCTTAGCGCATATCGCCTTTGGCCTTCTGAGGGCAACTCCGGGTCCTTTTGAGGCAAAAAAACCGTTTTTCACCGTTTAGTCTTCCACTTCTACGGCCGTGAAGCCTTACCGATCTTCGTGCTTTCACGTAGCTTTCATGTAACTTTTTCACGTAGCTTTTACGTAGCATCGTGCCTCGAGACGACTCGCAGGAGCCGAGAATTGGGGCCGTGGAAAAAGTTTATAATCTTACCAACTGGTGTAAGGTGCTTTTCTAATTAACGATACTCCGCTTGATTGATAATATGATTCTTGAAAAAAGTTTACGCGAAAAAAGGTAGTTTATTAACTACGAAGGAAATGATAAATATGTATTACTATATCAAGTTATTTTGTTGCTGCCTCTCGACCCTGATGTCAATACGAATAGTCGACGTTGTTCCGTATTGAGGATAACTACGCGGGTATTCACTTGCCCAATTGCTTTGAAAAATACTTTGGATTATACGAGATTAGAGTTGTTTCGTAAACTCACCGGTTGGGTACGATGTTGAGGAAGGATCGAGTGATTTTGCAGACATCCAGACATTTCCGATTCGTCCTTTCGTGAAGCGATCGGTTAGCTACGATGCTAAGGAAAAGCCAAGTTTTTTTGCAGACATCAAGACACTTTGGATTTGTTTTTCCGTGAATTTATCGGTTACCTACGATTTAGATGGAGGGCTGTCCTTTTGCAGACATCAAGACATTTCAGATTCGTCCTTCCGTTAATTCATCGGCTCGCCACAATCTTAAGAAAGGGTCAGGAGTCTTTTTGCAGTTATTTAGACATTTTGGATGATTGAGATAACGTCGATGGGAAAACCGTCGGTAGCCATTTGGCCGATATCGACCGGTTTCAATAAATTCCATAAATTTCTATAGATGGGTCTCCGTACACCCCGGATGTGTTTTGAAATTTGGCACAATTTTTTCTTCTATGTTCGAAGCCAAAAAAATGCTGTCAGACGAATTTATCGAAGTAAACAAGCTAAATTCCCATGATCCCGGTTGATTTAGCCAAAGTTGTACTAGAGCGTAGATATTATCTTCAAAAATCCACGGGCGGGTACCCTAGTTAGAATAGAATAGTTAGCAGGGTTAGCTGTAATAGGGTAGGTCTCAACAGTGCGTATTATCTCCCGAACGAAATAAGAAAAATGAATGCTTCCAACGCGATAATGAACTTTACAGTCCAAAGTCATTCCATCATTCGTTCATTTATTCATTTATTCACCAATTAGTGATCATCAGTCATCCACTTTCTCGTTCTTCGTTGAAACTCACCCCTATTCTAATTAACGATCGATCCAGACTGAACTCGATGTGATTATTGCAAAACAAACCTTGCACACAATGACCTTGCGCCCCTCAAACTACCCTCAAACCTCATGCCTACTGTCACGGCTTAAAGTTCATCATCGCGTTGGAACCATACATTTTTCTTTCCTCGTTCGCTAAACAATACGCACCGTTACAAACTACCCCTGTTCCAACTAACCCCGACCTGCCCCATACAATGCATGGCTAATGATCGGGGAAAAAGGGGGTCAGCGAAGGGTTGCTGTGACGAGACGTTGGTCATTCGTCAAACAAGCCGTTGGCTATAACCGGAAGAGCGATGAAGGAGTTGTATTCTGGTGTACGAACGACGGTGTATCGGTGGAACAAGTACCCCCCGGGAATATGGTTTACGCAGGGCCAAGCATAATGGTATATTCGTTATACATGTATATATCAGTTGTATACGTATATACGTATAAAGACGGTGGGTTAGGCGAGCCAGCGAGAACACGATGAGGGTAGTTAGCATGTCGCCCCCGTTGTAGCTCAGGGCACACGTTATACGTATAGTATAATAGCTTAATTTCGTATTGATCGGTAAGCGAGTTAAGCGACTCCGCGGGGCGTTTGTGGATCGCGATTGTACGGCGTCTCGTGTCAAAGAAACTCGAGAAGCGAGTACCGAGCCGGGGTGGCGGGTGACTTACTCCTTCACCCTTCTCTCGCTCACAAGAACCCGCGACGTGGGTGGAGCGCGAAGGGCGGAGGGCGAAACGACACGGGATTAATACCCCAAGGCGGATATTCCAATATCACTCTATATCTCCTAATATACCCGCAATGTAAGAAATTATCCTGACATTATACGTTGAAATGCAGCTGCACACCCGGTATATTGAAATTGCTGGCGTCGGGCTCTTATTGGAATACAGATGTGTGCCGTACGTCAGTCACGCCATCGTAAAATTGCACTTTATTCGAACGTCGTAATGACTCTCGAGAAAGAGAAAAACACAATTCGAACGATGAGAAAAATAGAAGAAGGAATGAAAAAAACGACAGAGAATGAATTCTCGACGGAAATGTGTTATCGACATTTTGATTATTAATTTACCCTTCGTCGCCTCGCTTGGGTGCATAGCGAGGTAAAAGAATGTTTTTTTTTTTTTTTTGGAAAGTTACGACTCGTCAATTACAGCTTTACGACTTGGCCAACATTTTCGTGAGTCTGTCGACGATTTTTTTTTAGACGGAAATCTATTAACCGCTCACACAGAAAATGAATGCAATTATGTTTTTTTTTTGTTATGCGAATGTTCGTAGTCGAGCTGCCAAGATTATAATATTATTATTTAACTATCAAATTCGTATACACATCTAACTCTAAAAGAGAGATAAAGAAAGTTACGACTTGTATATTACTGTTCCACAACTTGTCAGCCGTACCCACAATTTTTTTTTTGGATCATTCATTCCACAAAGTTGAAAAAAAAGAACACAAAAAACGAAGGAAAAAAAAATTATGCCAAAGTTATTTTCCTAGTTACGCAGAAACATTAGATTCTTTCGTTCAGCATCGTTCCAGAACATCATCGACAGACGTCAGTGACGTAATGATTTTTTTTCTTATTATCTCGCGCGGGCTCGTGAGTTTGAGTACGGATTGTACGAACCGAGTTATATTTTCGGAAGCGCGAGGTTTGGGAACTTCAGCAGTGGCTAAAGTAGTTGCCAACCGGTGGATCTGCCACAGCGTTAAATACATGTAGCGACGCGACGTTCATAGAGCATCGAGGGCACACCGAGACCGTGGTGGTTCTCTCGCCACGTGTGTTAAACTTCCGTAACTCGGAAGTGCGCGCATCGTGCGAAATCCTCGAGGGTAATCGAGAGACAGAGAAGGCGAGAGAAAGAGAAACGCGGGCTATGTATATACGTGGATGGTTTGCAAGTGGGTTTCGCGAACGAAAGCTCTCGGTAGAGCGACGAGCAGCCAACCCCAGCCGGAGCGCATCCGGTGCATCGCGTTAATAACAACTGATTGCTCGGTCATATGTATTCATGAGGATTTAGGCGTGAATTTTCCGCGAGCCAACAAATTCCAACCCTCGCCCCCGCGCCCTCTCTCTTCGTCATCGTAATCACATCTCGAGTTTGTTTCGGGATTAACTTCGTCGCCTGGAAATTCTTCGGTTTATTAGAACTTATTAGCCCGTCCGGAGATTCGTTCGTTGCACATTGCGCGTAACGTTTTCGATGCCGTCGCCGAAATGACGGAAACTTTCTGCGTTGCGCAGCGATCGTGATGGAAATTTTTGGTTTTGGCCAAATGGGGATTAGAACTCCGGGGATCGTCGTCATTGGCTCGGCGATGTATTACTTCGGGGACGTACGACGTAATGGTTGTGTTGCTTTAAAACCGCTCGAATGTTCTTCGGGGACTTTGCGAAATCAGAGGGGATGACATTTTAGGAGAGGAGGGGGCGAAATTTTGCCAGGTGCACTGCTGGGAGCCATTTGAAGTCCAACGAACTTTCGATAATATTCATGGTACAGTAGTTACGGAGATATCGAACACGGGTGTGATATTATAAGTGACTCTTTCGGTGTCGTATTCGAAAAATAAACTGAAAAAAAAATTAAAATGGATTTATATCCGATGGGCTCTGGGAAAAGAGAATGAGGAGAGGGGTTAGGGGGCGCGGTATATGTGGGCTCCACGGTCGGGTTGAAACTTGGGCGACGAGCAGAAAGTGCTCTCCCGCCATCCTCTTATACGAGCTATATATATTCCATCTATCGTTCTTCGCCGGAAAAAGTTGATCCGGTTATATTACAATCGCTCACTCATTGACATCGAAAAGCTTTTAGTTATACTCTCTTTCGAGCTGACGCTTTCGATTTATTAATATTATAGTTATAATCATTATAATTATTAGAACAATAATAATATCAATAATAATAATAATAATTATTAATATAACGATAATAATAATAATAATAATGAAACGAAAGCGTCAGCATGAAAGATAGTACAACTAAAAGCTTTTCGATGTCGATGAGTGCGAGATTGTAATATAACGAGATCAACCTTTTTCGTAATAATAACAATAATAATAAAAATAATAATGATAATGATAATAACAATAATTTGTTAATAATATTCATAACAATAATAATAATAATAATAACAATAATTTGTTAATAATATTAATATTAATAATAATAATAATAATAATAATAATAATAATAATAATAATAATAATAATAATAATAATAATAATAATAATAATAATAATAATAATAATAATAATAATAGTAATAATATTAATATTATTAATATAATAGTAAATTAATATTATATTAATAATAATAATAATAAAATAAAATTAAATGAATATTATTAATATTAAATAATATTATTATTAGATTTTATTATAATACTATTTGGGCTGCTGTTCCCATTTTTCAATGCCTCTATTCTGTAGAGGCTCGCTTGAATCATTTTAGATTCAGATATATCCACATTAATGTCGATTTCCAAAAAATGTTAATCTATTTATTTTTAATGCGACGTTTTGTCATAATTTTTCTGTTACAGATGTACAGCCGATAGACATAACTAGCGTGAATATACCAAAATTAGCGAGCGTCGTTTCGAGGGATCCAGTGATATTGGATTGCGACTACGACATGGGAAAATCGAAAAACACGGGTTTGGTTATAAAATGGTTCATAAACGAGGAGCTTCTTTACCAGTGGATTCACGGTTTCGAGCCCAAAGGATCGGACGAGTTTCGGAAGTACATTGACGACACTTACAACGCTAGTAACGATCCGAACGAGATGTACCGAGCGGTCAAGCTCGTTCGTCTCGGACACGAATTGTCCGGCAAAGTGCGGTGCGTCATCTCCACACAGTACGAAGAGGTCGAAGCCAGTGAAAAGATGCTGGTCTACTGTAAGTCTACTCAAAAACAATAATTGACGACTTGTCACATATATAAACATCGATATATAAGAGTGGTCCTTACATGGGTTTTAGGCGGATTTGGAACCCCCTCTTCCAAGTTTGCTCCCAATAATTAAACATGCGTGCATAAAAAGTTTAGTTTTCTATTTTTTAAATTAGCTTTTATCAAGAGGGTTTGGTTTTTTTGTTTAGAATGTGGATGCTCTTTTTTCTTTTTCAAAATACTTGTGAAAAAGCTCGTGGTACTTATGTAGATGAATAGAAAACCTTCCTGTTTCATTTTAAAATGTCTATGGGTCATTCCACCCTGATATATATTTTTCTCGACAAAATTAACCTAAAGTTAGAAAAATAAACTTAAAAAAAAACGTTTGATGGAATGACCCGTATTAATCTTAAGAGGAATTTATTTTATTTCCAGGAATGATATTTCCGGTATAAAATTTGTCTGATGAAGTTATCGAGAGTAAGAGAAACAATAAAAAATGTATTTATACCTGGGTAAAATGACTTATAAAAATTTGGAAGTCAAACCAGAAGTTTTCTTTCGCCTATATAAGTTCGACAAATTCGTTCAGAAGTGAGATATATTTTTTGAAAGATCACGAAACCCTTAAAAGAGCACACTTTAAATGAGAAATAGAAAAACCAATGGAGAGCTGGAATTTTGAGGGCCCTAATTCTTTCTGATTCCTAATCAATCTGGGGCGGGAGGGGGGGGGGGGTGGACGGAACTCGTCCCAACCCCATATTAGGAGCACCGTAATCCACATATTACTTTCCTTCAAATCGATTCATAAAAATTCCATGAAAAAAATACATCGTACAAAGAACAAAAAAGAAACAACAACGAAACAGCAAACAACGTTTTTACATTACAGTACATCATATTTACCAAGTCAACGTTAAAAAGTAAAAACCGAACGGAGAATCGCGGTTTAGCATTTTACAAAATTATCTTAAGCTTTCAGGTGTGAAATATAGCGCAATAAAGTGAGAAATATAAAATCTCAGAAGATTTTTGATCCCGCGTGCGAGGACAAGGGTGCACGGTGAGACCCGCGGGGGACAGTTGGGAGGCCGTTAGAGGAAGGGGGTGAGGTAGAAAGCATGAATTTCCGCAAATTTACGCGGTACTCGAGGATTTCCGGCTTAGTGCGTTTATTCCCGTTGGCTGTGAAGCCATCGCCGGCTATATTTCTTACAGCCGCGAGTTCCATGGGCCAGAGAGCTGACGCTGTCTCGCCCTTTATGCACGTTTGAAGCTTACGAAGCACGCGACACGATAGAACGCGGGAAACGCGGCGGAGTCTCGCGGGCGAGCCAGTAGATAAATGTGTGTACCTACACGCGTTCACAAGCGGGTGCAGATGTATATCTATATATTATATACACACATATATATTTATATAAATATATGTATATATTATACACGTATGTGGTATCCACGTATGTGGCGTTGGAACGGGGGTTGTGGTCTCGGGGTTGGAGAGAACGACGGCAAGCATGCTCGTGAATTGACGTTGCGCGGGATGGGGTTGGAAGGGGTTGCCGAGGGTCACAGCAGCAACCACGACTGTACAACATATATTCGATGCGTGTCACGATTAAACAATGTAAATGGATGCGTGCTGAATCTAGATAGGATTTCGCATATCGGAACAAACGTTCGCGGTAGAGGCTGGAAGGGTGGGAGAGAAGGGTTTGGATGTGGGTGGATGGGAATGAAGGAGAGGCCAGTGTCGGAGAGTGCGTACACACGGTCTCGTTCCGGGCCGGCAAACAACGTCGCGTCGCTCGTACACCGCGGCTACGAATCTGGCGCGTATCCTGCCCGATCGACACGCCACACAATGCCCCGGATACGTGTACATCAATCGACGACTCTCGTTTCCGAATTTTACAAACCTCGTGGCTTTTTGTTCGAGACTTTTTGCTCTCGCGACGATTTTTGAATCGCGATGTAACGGGTGGGGGGTGGAAGAGACGAATGATCGAAATTGCGGGGGTGGAAGATTTTGAAAATGCGGTGTTACGACCGGGCACGGTACCAATGGTCCATGACACTGTGACCAAACGCCAATCCCTTGAACGAGCAAAATCCCGAGAACGGTTATGGGGAGAAACGTCCCGAATCGTCTGAGTAAAAATCTTTTATCGCACGATGTGGTGGATGATTATTTTTTGGTATCTCTTGGATCCTACGACTTATTGATTTTTTAAAGATTTTTTTCCGTGATCCCCTCTTCCTTTCACCCCGCCTCATTGTTGAAGAGAGGTTATTTAGGCTATTTCGCCGTATGAGTGGATGACATTTTTTTCCCAGATACTTTATGAAAATTTAGGATTTTTTCAAGTTTTGTCAAGTTTGATTTACTTTAACATATTTTTTATTCGGATGAGGCTCAGCCGGAATGGGGTTGATGCTGTGGTTTTCAATTAAATAAATGCAGAAAATTTTGATTTTAACTTTGGACGACGAAGTATTATTATTTGAAATCATTAATCCACATTAATTGCCTTTTATTTTATTCTTGTAACAGTTTATTTAATTCCTATCATTCACGCACATGAATCACACTTATTCCTATTGTTGTTTAAAATTGATTTACCTACCCTTCAATCGCTTAACAATATTCTTACATACATATCCCAATCACACTCATCACACATAAACATTCGTAATCCTCTGTATATTCAGTTCCTTCGTTATTATCGTGTTTCTATTCATCGTCCTTAATCATCGCCTGTCGTTATATCACATAACAGTTCTCCGAAATTGTATATTGGCATTTATAGATGACATTACATTCATTTCACATTTTATACAATATATTTCAGTATCACACTTCAGACATTCACGTATTAATCCCCAGTTCAATTTATTTCATATCATAATGTTCAATTCATATTTTGTTCCAGTTCACGTTTCATTTCATATTTAATTTTCGTTTATCACAGAGTTAATTCACGTTTATATTTTCATCTCTAATATGTCACATTAGTTTCCATAATTCATTGTCTGGGCGCATTGCCAGTCGATTCCATGAGTCAGACAATTGAATGAACATGTAGACACTTATAGCATTCCACACATCGAATAAATAAATGACGACATTATAATTTCAACCGTTTTGGTTGAAATTACACAGGTGTACGTAATTTTGGAGCCAGGTGCTCTCGACGACGGGCGTCGGGGGACTCCTCGAAGAATCATCGTTATATTTCGCAATAAGCCACAATCATGCGATCGAAATTGGCTTCTTCTTGGCCCGATTTCGATAGGTGCGATCTAATTGTCCGTAGGCGCGGGCCACGCGAGTTACACTATGATTTTTTTTTCAGTTCTGAAAGAATGCATGTTTTTCCGAAATTTCCAGATATGATAATGGTTTCCTATCTGAAACAAAAAAATAAGATACATCTTGCAAAAAATTGAAACTTTGATTATTTTCTATCGAAATCCCTTTTTTGATTACTTCCTCTTATTTTTAAGGTTATGCTTCTCCCCCCCCCCCCCCGCCGGACGCACGTTCGGATCTCGAAAGATCGTAGCTGAACGGCTACAGAGATGGCTGATGACATTTTTGTAAAATAAAACAAGCTTTCGAAGAAGCCACAATAACGGGAAAACACTACAAAATACCGAACAAAAGTGATTGTATTTGAAAAAAAAAAATCTTTTCACATATTTCGAAAGATTCATTTATTGGAAAAATCGCCTGAAGGTTTCATAGAGAAATTTTTATCATCGAATGGGTAATTAGGTTCGTGAAACGGACCTTAGCCCTTGTAAAACACATGGTTGCACCCGGCGATGAACAGCGAAATATGTTTCGACGTGACGCTCGTAGAAACAGGTTCGAAGTCACTCGAACCGAGTGCTCGACTAGTCTGTGAACAAGTTCGAGGTACGTTCTAGTGGCTGTACAACTACGTATTATACCGGAGTGCATGTGTGGCTGTTAAAATGGTTTATATACGTATATGTGGAGTACATTACTGTGCACAGAAGCGTCGACGAAACCATTGTCCAAACTGACCATCCACGATATTCGTCTCTCGTTGATCCTCGAGCATATATGGGGCATTCCACGGCAGATCGCCCGCCAAAACCCTGGCACCGGTCGATTCGGTTCATGATTTTTGTTTGGATCTATTTTGACTACAAGAAAAGCCCTGATTTTTTGCAGAATTTCCGGATCTTTCTACAACCCGAGAAAAAAATTAAAAAGCTTCGCCTAAAAGATAATTTTTTTTTGTTATTCCAGTAGGTCAAGAAATGAAATTCGCAAAAAAATCAGAGTCGAATCTTTAATGCGGCTATTTTTTTTTAAAAAAGGAAAAATTTCGTAAAAAAAATATATGTATATGAAATATTATCAATTATTCAAACCAGTGATGAAATTAGAATTATCATCATATTATTTCAACTATAATTATTGTTTTTTTTAAAATATCATTATTTCTATCGATTATTTAGAAAAGAACAATCATAAATGACCCAAGAAAAATTGATTCGCAAAATTCATAATATTTTTTATTATTTTAAATATTGATTTGATTTTTTCATTGATTTTTTATTTTCATTAGTTTTGTCAGTTAATTATTTTTCATTAGCTTTTAATTTTTTTACGGTCATAACGATCAAATGGAATCCGAAAAAAAAATCGTAAGCCGAATCGACGTGGTCCAGGATTTTATCCGTCCGATTTGCCGTGGAATACCTCATATATATATATATAGCGAGTTACTCGAGGGACGAGTGGGCCATGGCTCGACAAACGGTGCGCGCTCTTCCTCTCTGTCTTGCTCCATCTCTCATTCTCCCCGATAAACGGACGTTAAATATCATTCGCGTCGCCCACCAAAAGCGAATAACTCATCCGACGCCCTACTTCCCTCACCCTCGTCACGGCTCGTCGCCCCCGCTAAATGCGTCCCGGCTCGTTGGCACGCTGACGCGAACTCGTGAAAAGCTCACGAGCAACAACCAAGATACAGTGCAATTTCTCGTTGCTCCCTCCGTTTTCGACGTCATTTCATATAACTTTCTCCTCATTCGAGGGGAGGGCCGGGGGAGGGGTGTTGTAGTATCGCAATTTCACGACCTGTTCACGAATAACAAATTCGTTCCACTGTCGGTTGACCGACTGAGCGCGAGCGATTAATCAAATCGACGAAACAATTCGGTCAATGATTACACGAACGTTTCATTCTGTTCTCGGAATAAATTTATATAGCTGTGGAAAATCATTTGAAATGTTACAATAGCTTCGAATAAATAATTAGAATTTTGTATTACATCGAAGTTCATCTGGCGGTTTGAGTTAATGAGTAATAATTAATGATTGAATTATTATAATTGATTTAATTATTGTTGGAATCGAATACTATTGGGGCTATTGGTGTAAGAAATATATTTTGATAAATAATTGGAAATTCTTTATTGACCGGAATCTCGATGGTCAACCATCTCCATTTTTAAGTGAATGAATAATCATTAATTACTAAATTATTATTATTAATTAAATAATTGTGGAAATCAAATACTACAAAATGATGTAGCTAGTAACCATTGTGATCTTACAAACGTTTTTAATAAATAATTGTAAATTCGTAATTAATGTAAATTCCTCCGGCACCAGAATCGAATGTATAAGCATTCATCATCAAATAATAATAATTAATTCAATAATTATCGAACCCAAGTACTACAAAATATCAATTTCTCGAGTGAATTCTTCAACTATATGACGTCAATCAAATTCTTCCAAATATTTCTACGGACCCAGAAGTACAACAATCTCAATTGTTCCAAGCATTACCATTCTACATTTCTACATATTTTTATTCAATTTATTTCGTCTCTCAATAAAAACTCCTCAATAAAAAAAATAAAAGAAAATGATGACACTGTGATTTGCGATTTTCAGCTCCGGAGAACGTATTTCGATTGTTCGATCCAACGCTGAACGAAGAGTCGAATACGCTGACGGTGCGTTGCCTGGCGGAGGACCTTTATCCCCTGCCGTCCATAGTACTGCGTCGTAACAAGTGAGTAAAATTTATCCCCGTTTCATTATAATTCCAAATAACAACGCATTAACGCACGTCGTTAGTTGCAACGTTGCCCTCAAAATTTTCGTTGCATTAACCGCTAATTGAATGAAACGCTAATTGCGACGAGTAAAGGGGGGGGGGGGGGGGAGGAGTCGAAGCGTGAACAATATTATTATATAACCCGGCACTCGTAGCCAATTTGTCGCAACGACGATTATATCAGAAAACGAATTATTGCCTCGCGTTGCGCAACGACGACTTCGATTATATCTAAAATCCGACGAATCGTTCGAAAAAAATTTGATAATCCTTCAAATCCTCGTAATTTCATCTTTTTTTCGGCAATATCGATTTTCTCGTATGGAAAAATTTTATATTCATTGTTTTTTAAGGCGTCCGATATCGACGATGGTAATTTGTGTTTTTTTTTGCGTTGCAGAAATTTGATTGAGATGCAAAAACAATATTACAAAAACAATACCGATGGCAGATACAGCGTCGAGGCGGTCGCCATTGTGCCCATGGACGAGGTACAATTGCCGGAAATATTTCAGTGCGAAGTCACGTTGATCGAAGCTAATTACACGTCGACCACGGAATACTTGTACAACGGTGAGTTTTCGATGGAATAATTCATCGCTATTCCGTTCTTCCAGGTGGTCTCGACTTTTCGTTTAAAATTTTTCTTTTATATATATTTTTTTTTTTTGTTTTCGCTTGTTTTGGAACCGAGTGTGGATATACCGACGACCCGGGGCACGGATTTTTAATTAAACGTACCTTTGTTTTTGTTATTATGTGCATGCATCGCGTATGAATATCCAATTTTATTCGTTTTATTTACTTAGTTGCATTTTAATCGTTTTGTGCCTGCGGGGATGAATTTCCGCATATTTGTATTTTACTGTGAAAACAGAATGGTACGCATAAAAGATCTACTGCCACGGGCGGTTCAACGTTATAGGTCACTGATGAATTAAATATGCTGGCGGTTTTTCTACTGAAAGTAAACAAAAAGTAATATCAACACACAGTATAATATATTGGGGTGGTTTTGGTTCGGGTTATTTTTGAATTTGGAATAGATTCGATCGTTCCTGAAATAATCTAGTGCCATATGGGACCAACGTGTATGAGCCCTACTTATACGAAAAAAATATACATATATGGGTCGTCTCAAGCCACGTTAAGCCGTACCTCTCACAATTATTATCCAATTCATTCAAATAATTTCGAAACAACTAGGATATTGGAGAGTTCTGAGGTTTCATATTGATCGTAGTTGCTTGAAAAAGTTCGGTAGGGTAATTTACATCAATTTTATTGCGATGCAATTTATTGTGATGTATATTAGAAAGTCCCGGGACTTTTAAATATACTAGTTATGGCAAAATAATTTAAATAAACTTGATGATAAACGTCAGAGGAATGGTGTAAACGTGGCATGAGATGACCCATATATGTATATTGTTTTTCGTGAAAGTAGGCCCCATACGTCATTCCATATGGCATTGAATTTTCTCCGGAATAATTAGTCACCCCGTCAATACAATCACCGAAAAAAAGAAAAATAGCACGTTTTTGAACGAAAAACGTCACCTCGAATTATCGCATGGGAAGAATTAAAGTAAAAACAAAACGATTGCACTTCACTAGTTGTTTTTTTTTAAACCCATAGAGACCATGGACCATTCAAAATCCGAAAAGGACCCCAATAAGAACCATCTCAACACACACACAAAAATAATACACAAATAAAATAACAAAAAAACCAAAAAAACAATAGAACGGGTTAAGGACGGAGTATCGTGTTATACAACCGGGGTCGAGAGAGTCCCGGGGCTCGTCGGTGACAAGTCACGAAGAATTTAATCCCCGAGTACGGAGTCAGAACTGCGAAAGAACATACGGACAGAGCGAGTAAGACGTACGAAGGACTTTTTAAGCCTCCTACGGCGAAATTTAATAAGGATTCCAGTCTCGCGTTGAGCCAGCGGTGGCACAAGGCGGGTTGGTAAAGGGAGAGGGGGGGTAACTCCATGGGTAACATTACACACAGGTTGAGAGATAGGTATTCGCAGATTACGTCGTCGTGGGATGACCCAGGACCTCGCAGTAAGTCCCCGAGTCCTCTCTCGGCCCGACTCGTGATTATTAAATTTTTTCGCTTTCGTTCGCCGTCAGCCCTTGCAGACTCTCTCTCTCTTTCTCTCTCCCGTTCTCTCTCTCTCTCTCTCTCTCTCTCTCCCTTTCTCTCTCTTCCTCTCACGATCGCGTTCCATCTTTGCCTCTCCCTGGTTCACCACCAGCGGGGGCGGGAGGCGAAAAGAGAGGGTGCAAGGGGGTGGAAGACGAGAGGGTTTGAACGTGGATTATGTCCGCCAAGATTCTACATCCGACGAGAGTGGCTCGCAGCCGCAAACGGCGAACCCCGCCATCGTCGCGCTTCCCCAACGAACAAAGTGCAACGGCTTCGAAGCTAAGATCCCGCCTCCCCCATTCTTCGCGGAAGCTTCTCTTCTTACCGCGAACCCGACATAAATCTTCGTTACGTTTTGCAAGAAGATGGACGCCGTGAAGTATTTCACCGTGCGAACACCTTCCGGGCGGCGTTGCGGCGATCTACAACGGGTTTGCAGGTGTCGAGATTTTTCGAATTTCATAATCGCTGAGTGTATTCTCGTTGAGATTGAAAGAATTACGAGATAAACAAAAAAAAATGTTCCGTCGGGGACGATTTGAACGGAAATTAATATTTTGTTTTGGCAATGACGTTGAAAATTATTATTTAACAATTTTTTTGGCGGAGAAGAAATGTTTTTTTTCCGTTCCTCTTGACGGTTCGAGCTATTCAAGAACCTGCTTGGTCCACGCATTGGATAATAAATCGCACGCGAATCGACGCGAGCTTATTTTCGGAAATAATAGATACAATATAAATATAATATAAATTGAAAATATAAATACCAAAAATAAAAATTTTTATCCGACGAGATTTCCTCCTTAAATTAATGCTTCGTCTCGCAACAAACGTCGGAAATAATAATTTCAATTACTTCTAAAATTAATCAACAAGTTAATCAATTTATTCAATCAAGTTCGTCTTAAAAAGAAAAATTAAACAAACAAGCTACGAAACTTTTTTGTGCCAGCTTACGATAAAGTACATTTCTCGTAGGGAAAAAACTAATTGAGCACGCGAAAAAAAAAAAAATAATAAAAACAACGAACAACAGAACACGGTAGTAAAACGTATCTTTCTCTGGACCGGAAATAGCGTGCCATAATCGAGTTGTGTGCATTTGACGCGAATAATAAAAAGAAAAAGAAAAATAAAATAAAAACGAGGGAGTGAGACGAGGGATATCGCGGGGATGAGTGAAGATGGGATCGTCCTGGAAGAGATCGGAAAGTCGATACTCTCGCGTAAGGTCCCTCGTTTCTTTTTCTTACAGCAGGGATGTACCATACGTCGTCACTGTCGTCGTTCCCGTCGTCGTTGTCGTCGTCGTCGTCCTCATCCTCCGCATCCATCCACCAACCCCCGGCCCCATCCTCTTTCTCATCGCGGACGTCGGACACCGGAACGTCTCCTTTTTCTTTCCTCTCTCGCCCTACCGACTGAAATTACCGTCCGACATGCCATCCTACTACACTCCGACGCTCTGGCCATAGCATCTATACGCACTGCTGTACTACTCTTCTTCTTCGTTTTTTATTTTCATTGGGATTTTTTGTATTGTTCGTATTTTTTATATTTTTTATTTTACTTTTTCCGTCGGACCCTAGCTCGCACACCTTCTCCGGTCCACCGCGGTGGATATCCCGTCTTATATGGGCGATTCCTCTTTATATCCCCGACGACGACGTGGGCAAACTATCCTCCCGTCTACGTCGTCCATCGTCGTTCGCACGATCCAACAGCGAGAGCACAAAACATGAGCCGGTATTACAGAGCTCCAGTCACAGAGGGTGATAGAAAAATAGAGAGAGAGAGAAAGAGAGAGAGAGAGGCAGAGAGAGAGAGAGAGAGAGAGCAAGGGAGACAGAGCCAGAATGGGAGAGATGCGGGGAGACTGCTTTGTGGATCGATCCCCGCCACCTTGCTATTTTTTTTCTTTTCTCATATCTTTCACCCTTCCCCATCACTTCCTCTATCTTTCTCCATTCCTTTATTCCCCATTTTTCTTTTACCGGAATTCTTTTTTTTTTTCGTTTCACTCCTCGCACTGCTTCATCCTCTCCTGTAAACGCGACGACGCCGGTTTCATTATATCTCCAAACGATCCACCCGCCCCGTACCACTCGCATCTCTCATAGTATTTTCTCATTG